>CM044017.1:13532083-13578143 GCA_024085815.1 Flaveria linearis | reverse complement strand
CATAGCGTGTTCGAAACGCAGTCTTGGAGATGTCTTCCTCTCGAACCCTCAATTGATGATAACCTGATCTCAAGTCATCTTGGAATAGTAGCTAGATCCTTGCAACTGGTCGAACAAATCATCAATGCGTGGAAGTGGATACCTATCTTGATGTCACCTTGTTCAGTTCGCGGTAGTCAATACACATCCTGAAGGTTCCATCTTTCTTTTTAACGAAAGTACTGGAGCTCCCCAAGGTGAAGAGCTGGGACGTATGATCCTTTTCTAACAACTCTTGCAATTGCTTAGACAGCTCTGTAGTTCGCTCGGTGCCAGACGGTACGGTGCCCGAGCGATTGGAGTTGCTCCTGGTGCAGTTCAATTTGAAATTCTACCTGTCCTGTGTGCGGAAGGCCAGGTAGGTCTTCGGGAATACCTCAGGAAAGTCTCTAACAACAGGAATATCTTTAACTCGCCTTTCATCCACCTTCGGTCAGTAACAAGTGCCAACAGAGCAAGTGTCCTTTTTCTGAGACATTTCTGAGCCTTCAAATATGATATGATGCCGACTACCGCCCCACCTTTTCACCTTCCACAATAAGAATTTCATCGTCCGAAATAGGTAACTTGATCAGCTTCTCCTTGCAGACGATCTCAGCACTATTCTGGGATAACCAATCCATCCCGACGACTACATCGAAGCTTCCTAGTGTGACAGGAATAAGGTCTCGTGAAGGTGTGTCCGGATAAGCCTAGCTTACAGTTTTTAACACTTGTGTTGCTGTTATCGTCCTACCATCGGCTATTTCTATGGCATAACATAATTAGAACTTAATTCAGTAGGCACCATCCCTAGTGTTTTACTAAACTTGGTGGACACATAACTCTTATCAGCACCAGAGTCAAATAAAACAGAGGCATAACACCCATTAATAGAGAATCTACCAGATACTACAGTAGGGTTGTTTCGAGCCTCACCTGAGCCCATGATGAAGACTCTGCCTCTGCCGCCGCCACCGCAATTGTTGTGTTGTTCTTGGGCTATCAGCTTTTGCACCATTATCACCATTCTTTTTCAGTCTCAGGCAATCCCTTTAAAGTGTCCGGGTTGACCACTTCATAGCACCAGTCTGATTGTGTTCTGCTGTTGTGTGTGTGTGCTTTTCCCGAGAGATTCACCCGGCAATACTTGGCAATATGCCCGAAACTTCCCACACCTCTACACTTGCTCTTTGTGCACTGCCCAGTATGATGGAGCTGACATTTGTTGCACTTTGGAGATCCCTGATAGCCGCCCGAATGAGAGGGTTGGACTTGATTAAACTTCTTGTGTTGAGGTTGATAAGTGGAGGAGAAGATTGCTTTCCGCTTGTAGATGGTTCCCATTTCCCTCTTGTTATTGTGGAACCAGATGCAAGCACCTCGCGGGGGCAGTTTTTCCTTGCGCGACAGCCTGGTCAGTCACTTGTGGGCTAGTTGAACAGCTTCCTGAATGGTAGCTGGTCTAGCTGTGGTGACCATGCTTTGGATGTCAGGTAACCAGTCCATCGATGTATCTTTCAACCCGTTTGTAAGCCGGGTTAATCATAGTAGGGCACAGAGTAGCCAACTCCGTGAGAACGAGTTGTGTAAGCTTCAATTTCAGAACCTACCATCTTCAGGTTCCAAAATTCGGTTTCCAGTTTTTGTATTTCGTCTCGTGAACAGTACTCCCCTCCTTCAGCAGATTCTTGAATTCTACCCATGTTATGGCGTTTGCAGCTCCAATGCCCAGCATCTGAACTTGTGTGTTCCACCAGCTCAGAGCAGCACCATCCAGTGTGCCAGCAGCATATTTTACCCTATTCCCAGCAGGGCAGTTGCAGATTTCGAACACGAGATTCTAGCTTTTCGAACCACGGAGCAGTCCCACCGCTCCCTCGGTTCCATTGAACGGATTGGGCTTGCAGTCCATAAAGGACTTGTAGGTGCAAGTCGGTTGACCAATAGGGTTCTGCTGTGGAGGGGGTTGGTTTTGCCAACGCTGCGGTGATGCTATGATTGATTATCGCTGCCAACTCTGCAGGCGTCATTGAGATGTTACCTCTCCCTCTCCTCTTCCAGACATTCTTTACATTACCAAATATCAAAAGCTATTAGTCATATGAAAATAGACCTTTTGTCTTCGAATGGAAAGGAAAAGAATTTCAAGGGTAGATAAGTTAGAGAATCAGTCCGAATCCGGGGATTAACGCAAATGTCATAGTTTGAATTACGTCCAAATTCAAGGTATGTGAGCATTCCTACAAATAGAACTGATAAATAGTTTCCACATTAGTGGCTATGTTCTATGAGAACCGAGGCTTTCTTTCTCAACGTGTAGGAATGATGACTTATACTGACTACAATGTTACCTCTCGACCAGATTTACCGGACTTAGCATGCACGACAAATTACAATTACGTGTGCACCCGTAATGGTAAGTTTGCTTTGCATGATCACCCGGCTCCTCCTATCAGGCTAACATATCGTTACAGTGGTCATCAATGATAGAAGTTTACCGAGTGTATTCGTTTGATTCGAAAATCAAGCGAGTACGTTGACTAATCAAAGTATTGGGTCAATCACAACTTTGTTGAAGACATGCGTACCTATAAGCAGATACTCATCCCAAGGGTTCCCGGTAAGGTAAACAGGTCCATCGGTTGATTTGATATATGCGAATACCTTGCCTAACAGAACACCCCCGAGATACAGGCATCTTACTCTTCCAGCATTGCATGTGTTCAAGTTGTGACACAGACTTTGACGAGACTTTGAAACCATTAATAACAATCGAGGTTTTTGGAATTTGAAATCACTTGAATTAGGCACTCAAACCCCCCGTGACTCACAGCACAGGGATATGTTAAGGCAAAAGTTTTCAGGCAACTAAATTAAGTAAACATAGCTTAGAAATCTATGTGTGTGTAACTAATGCAAATCCAGCTATAGTCTAAAATGCAATGCAAATGAGATGCAAGTCATTTTAGTTCGCTATAACTAATGCTCTGATACCAATCTGTCACACCCTCTTTTTCCACGTACGGGGTTTTACCGTCAGGCGTGTGACATAACCAGGATCTCAGATAAGCATTAGTTACACCAAACGACTCGATAATTACAAATCATATAAGTTGCTTAATTTTAAGGAAACAAACCAATTGTATTTAAGTAATGCGGAAGCGAATACAGTGAAACATTCAACAATAGTTTTGAAACACACAAACATGTGTCCAAACAGTTTACGTAAAGTAACTGCAAATTAAATCTTGAAAACAGTTTGTAGTGATACAGAATGACATGCTGTAGATGTTGTGCTCCTAAACGTGCCACATCATTGTCCTGAGAGAAAACATGCAAAAATCTCAGTACAAGACTGGTGAGTTCACAGGTTTATCAGTAAACAGTAATTATCAGTAATGAAGTTCCCGGATTATAAAATCCGTCAAGTATGTAATTCCCGGATATGTAATTCGTCAAGTATGTAATCCTCGGATTATGTAATCCGTCAAGCATGTAATTCCCGGATTATGTAATCCGTCCTGTATGTAATTCCCGGATTATGTAATCCGTCAAGTATAATGAAATCCCCGGATTTATTAATCCGGTCAGTATAAATGAAAACCCCGGATTTATAAATAAAGCATATAATGGGTAGCTAGTCCATAATGATCACTATGTGTATGAAGGCGTGGCCGAACTGACATGTAATCAAATAAATAAACAGGCCCGGATGTGGATCACACACCATAACACTTGTAATTAGGCTAACCGTTCACCCGTTTGATGAACGTTGTGCTAGCGCGACTAGCCCGGTTGGGGTATGTCAATCCCAGTAGTACTACTAACATTACCTCGTTAAGTCCATATTCACGGTCCATTGGGCAAGTATACACCATAGTATCAAGTATATGCGGTATTACAAAAATCCATGTAATATAAAGTTTATAAAAAAACAGCATGTTTCTGTCCCCCAAAAGAGTATAAGTAAAAGTGGGGCTGTAAACTCACCTGAATATGATGTAATGTAATTTTAAAGAACTTCGAAGAATTAGGCAATGCAACGGTCAAGCACGATCGATACCTATTATTAATTATAACTAAGTCTTTAAATGTGTTTATCTGCGAATAAATATATTTGGTAAGATTCGGGTTGGTTTGGTTTGCGTACACGATTTATGTACTAACTATACCATGTATTAATAATATTATCGATATTGATATTAATGATAACAATGGTATAATTATAATGTTAATTAATTGTATTTGTGAATAGTTTGTAAAATTATTACATATAATTCTTACCTTAACATAGTTAATCCGTAATTAAAATATATAGGTTCTTAATATCTTGATGATTATTGTTTAAAGTCCATTTTATAAAATAACTATTTTATAACATTTGAAATAACTTTTATAAATAAATAAATAATAGGTTTTAAAGAAATATTTTCCCAGAAAATATTATATAATTTCTGAATAAACAAAGTTTATAAAAACTGTTTATATAATTTTTAGAAATTTTTCCGTATTTTTAAAAGGTTCAAAAGGCCTTTAAAAAAATAAAAGAGTTGCCCGGGTTCGAACCCGGGACCTCAAGGGTGTCATGGAAGCAGGAACCAGTGAACCAAGGCCGCAGCCGCGGTAAACAATAGTTCCAATTACTTTTAAAACACCCATAAGCTTTCTCCCCCAAATCAAGAACCCTAAATCGATCATGGATCAAATTGAAGCATAATCGCTACTGTTAATGCAATTAATCATAGGGCTTTCGATCCCTATGAGAACCGAGCATGTAGATGTATTTAATTACTGTTTTGAAGTTGTATGGACGATGAACACTCGGAGCAGTCTCGACCGTGGTTGAATCCAATTCGTGTGCAAACGTTTATGTAAATCAAATTAACTTCGTGTGAAGATTCGTGTGATGCTCTAGTTGTAAAGCCCTATGTTAATTTGGTTGTAAATAACTCGGATGTTGGGTTTTCGACAAGGTTACAGGTCGCGGGTATTGGTGGTGTTCGAATTGATGTGTTCTTATGTTTTCAGGTCAAACAAACTCATAGGGAGTTTATATAGGATTACACATTCGTTAGTGCAGGGTCAATTTCGATTATTATTAAGTTTTAGTGCCGCATTTGTAAGTGGGTTGGCCGACTTTCGGTCGAAGGTGATAACCACACTAAACCGACCTTATTTTTCAATTTGTTGTGGCCCCGAGTTTGAAATGTGCATTATATGTTGTCGGGATGTTTAATTGGGTCAAAAACCGAGTGTTTCGCGGCTTTTGGGACCGCCGGAAGGCCACCGGAATAGTGGCCGCGGGAATCGAAGGGGAACGGGCGGCGGGTTGGGTTTTTTTAAAATTTACACATATGGTCCCTGCACTTTCCAGAACTTATTATTCATGTTAGAAGTTTTTAAAACAAGTTTTACAATTAACATTTTTAACCCCTAAACTTTTTATAACACAAGATTATTATTATTATGTTATTATTATTATTATTATTATATTATTTATTATTATTATTAATTATTATTATTTTTATTATTCCTTGCAAAATTACTTTGCGATAAACGGAGGAATTAGTTTAATAATATTACCGAAAACTCGGTTGTCACATTATCCCCTTGTTGCAGGAATTTTCGTCCCGAAAATTGAAACCCGGGGTTAACAACATGTATACGGAGAATTTGGTTAAACCGATAAATGGACTATGAAAATATATGAGAACAGTTAATACACATTGAGTTAACAAACTTAATGCTAACTGACGTACTGGTTAGTGACAGATGTCACATACCATCACATTCACCACATGATCTTCAACAAGAAGAATCTTAGGATTTCTTTCTGATTTGGGAATATCTTGAATGTTTCTAGCACTTTTATTTATCAGAAGGTGACCATGAAACCCTCTATATTATCTGAGCTATTACACGCACGTGAAATTTTATGAGGTAGAACAAATGTGAAATAGACCCACAATGTTCTTTGCTTGATATCATGAGATGTCACAGTATCCCTCAGTTGAGAAAATTTCGCCCTGAAATTCAGTTGGAGTTAGGTTCTGAAGGTGTATCCACGAACAAGTGCGGATATTTAGACTTCATCTGATCCTCCCGTTCCCATGTAAATTCTGGTCCCCGTTTAGAGTTCCATCTTACGCGCACAATGGGAATTTTGCTACGCTTTAGTGTCTTGACCTCCCGATCCATGATCTCCACTGGTTCTTCGATGAAATGTAGTTGATCATCTATCTTTAATTCCTCCAAAGGCACGATCAATGATTCATCAGACAGACATTTCCTCAGATTGGATACGTGAAATACATCATGTATCCCCCTGAGTTCTTCAGGTAAATTCAACTGATAGGCTACTGGGCCAATCCGTTTGACAATCTCGAATGGCCCCACGTATCTTGGGCTTAACTTCCCACGCTTCCAAAGCGTATTACACCTTTCCAGGGTGAGACTTTCAACAGTACTTTGTCACCAACCCGAAACTCCAATGGTTTACGACGCTTGTCAGCGAACTCTTTTGTCGATCACGTGCTGCTGCCATACGGTTACGAATTGCACGATCTTCTCACGTTTCGTGCATAAGTTCGGTCCTGTAAGTTGGCTTTCTCCTACTTCTGCCCAACAGATAGGTGATCGGCACTTTCGTCCATGCAATGCCTCAAATGAGCTGCCTTGATCGAAGTGTGATAACTGTTATTATAGGAGAACTCAACTAATGGTAGATGAGTTTCCCAACTGCTGCCAAAATCGATCACACAGGCACGCAACATGTCTTCCAGTGTTTGGATTGTACGCTCACTTTGACCATCGGTCTGCGGTGATATGCAGTACTCATATCCAGCCGCGTTCCTAATGATCGTTGTAATGATTGCCAGAAGTGAGAAGTGAAACGAGCGTCACGATCAGAAATGATAGATATTGGTACGCCATGCATGCCGAGAGACTATTTCCCTTAAATAGATACGTGTTAGCTTCTCCATTCGATCAGTCTCTCGGATTGCCAGAAAGTGTGCGGATTCGTTAAGCGATCTACTATAACCCAAATGGTATCGCATCCGCTGGGAGTTCTAGGTAACTTGTGATGAAGTCCATGGAGATTTGCTCCCATTTCCACACTGGAATTTCCGGTTGTTGGAGTAATCCAGATGGTCTCTGGTATTCTACCTTAACCTTGGAACAAGTTAGGCATTTGCTTACGTATGTGGCTATCTCCGCTTTCATTCTCGGCCACCAGTAAAATTATTTCAGGTCCTGATACATCTTGTCTGAACCTGGATGGATCGAGTAACAGGGACTATGGGCTTATCCATTATCACCCCGCAGATTACCGTGCTGTGGTACCCGATCCGTTTCATAAAATAACGGATTCCATCAGTTCTAACCTCCAACTGGTTCTCCATGTCGCGCATGGACTCTGCCTCAGATTCTTCGTCTTCAAGCTCAGATTGAGCAGCTTTGATTTGTGCTGGTAGGTCAGATTGGATAGTCATTTGTAATGCGCGCACCGACGAGGCTTAGGGTTTCCTTACGACTAAGGGCATCCGCTACCACATTAGCCTTTCCCGGGGTACTTGATCACACAGTCATAATCATTGAGTAATTCTAACCATCATCGTTGCCGCATATTTAGTTCCTTCTGGTTAAATATGTGCTGGAGGCTCTTATGATCCGTATAGATCGTGCACCTGTTCCGTATAGGTAGTGCCTCCAGATCTTCAAGGCAAACACTACAGCTCTAGTTCCAGATCATGCGTTGTATAGTTCTCTCATGCACTTGAGCTGTCTAGAGCATAAGCTATGACTTTGTCACGTTGCATCAATACACACCCCACAACCTGGATGGATGCATCCACAGTAAACAGCAAAGTCATCAGTCCTTGGTAAGGCTAGGATTGGTGCGCTGCAGAGTTTATCTTTAAGCGCCTGAAACGCTGTTTCCTCTTGCTACCCCACTTATAAATTATCCTTTATGAGTCAGGGCAGTCAAAGGTTGCGCCAATTTAGAAAATCCTTCGATAAATCTCCGGTAGTAACCTGCCAAACCAAGGAATTGTCGCACCTCAGTAGGCATCCTGGGTGCCGGCCAATCCTTGATTGCTTTAATCTTTGAAGGATCAACATGTATACCCTTGTCATCACCACGTGCCCGAGGAATTGCACTTCACGCATCCAAGTCACACTTTTGAGAACTTGCGTAAAGTTGTTCATCTCTTAGCAATTCCAGTATGGTTCTCAAATGCCCTCATGATCCTCCTTATACGGGAGTAGATTAGTATGTCATCAATGAGACAATGACAAACTTATCCAGATAAGGTTTGCAGACACGGTTCATGAGGTCCATGAAACTGTTGGGGCATTGGTCAGCCCAAAAGGCACTTACGGTGAACTCGTAGTGCCCATAGCGTGTTCGAAACGCCGTCTTGGGAGATGTCTTCCTCTCGAACCCTCAATTGATGATAACCTGATCTCAGTCAATCTTGGAATAGTAGCTAGATCCTTGCACTGGTCGAACAAATCATCAATGCGTGGAAGTGGATACCTATCTTGATTGTCACCTTGTTCAGTTCGCGGTAGTCAATACACATCCTGAAGGTTCCATCTTTCTTTTTAACGAAAGTACGAGCTCCCCAAGGTGAAGAGCTGGGACGTATGAATCCTGTGTAACAACTCTTGCAATTGCTTAGACAGCTCTTGTAGTTCGCTCGGTGCCAGACGGTACGGTGCCCGAGCGATGGGAGTTGCTCCTGGTGCTAGTCATTTGAAATTCTACTGTCTGTGTGGAGGAAGGCCAGGTAGGTCTTCGGGAAATACCTCAGAAAGTCTCTAACAACAGGAATATCTCAACCGCCTTTTATCCGCCTTCGGTTCAGTAACAAGTGCCAAAAGCAAGGTGTCCTTTTCTGAGACATTTCTGAGCCTTCAAAATATGAATTGATGCCGACTACCGCACCCACATTTTCACCTTCCACAATAAGAATTTCATCGTCCGAAATAGGTAACTTGATCAGCTTCTCCTTGCAGACGATCTCAGCACTATTTGGGATAACAATCCATCCCGACGCTACATCGAAGCTTCCTAGTGTGACAGGAATAAGGGTCTGTTGAAGGTGTGTCCGGATAAGCCTAGCTTACAGTTTTTAAACACTTGTGTTGCTGTTATCGTCCTACCTCGGCTATTTCTATGGCATATTAAACACTGTGGGGGGGTGGTAGGCGGCGGTCGGCGGTTGGGGCGGCGGGGTTTAGGGTTGTCGGGGGGCGTCGGCGGTCAGCGGTAGGGGTCGTCGGTAGTGTCGGTCGGTGGTGAGCGGGTGGTGATGGCGTTAGTGGTGGAGGCAAGAGTCGGTGGAATTTGAAATCTTTCAATATTTGGAAGGATTTTGGAAATCCTTATTTGAAGGAATGAGAGATTAATTCAAATTCCAATTCTAATCCTTTTTTAACCAAACACGTGAAGATTGGAATTCAAATTCCAATTCTAACGAATTCCTACCAACCAAAAACAATAACCAATGGAATTCAGATTCCAATTCCATTGAATTCCATTGAATTCCTGCATACCAAACGCCCCTTAAGATGTGGTCGAATCTCACAATGGGGGGTTTTCTATAATTATGAGTTTCCTCCTAAATTGATAACTTGGTAGGGATATGATCGCGTGGTAACACTGGTGGCACGATTATACTCCAGTGATCGTGAGTGATTACAATTTAGCCGTTAAAAAGAGCAATTTCTGTTTTGTTAGTTGCTACTATTATTATTAAGGGGCCTACTAAAGAGACGGCCTTTTGGATATTCGAACGCACTCCTTACGGGGTATTGACTGTCGGGCAGTCAAATCAGTCATTCAAAATGTAACGGCCCGTGAAGGAGTTCACAGTCTATTTTTTTCACGGCCCGTTAAGAGTTTCACGGCCGTAGACCTTTCACTTACGGGCCATGACTGTTTACGTGTCTATTTCACCTTAATAATTTGACGAGATATATATTCTTGTTTTTCGTGAATTTTGTATTTATTACGTTATTTGATATGACGTAAATTCCTCGATAGTCGTGTAATTTTGTATTTATTACGTTATTTGATATGACGTAATATTCCTCGATAGTCGTGAATTTTGTATTTATTACGTATTGATATGACGTAATATTCCTCGATATTGGTGTTAATTACGGACGGGAGCAATATGCCAGTGAACTACTATATAAACGTTAGTTTATACTCATTAATAATTCAAATTCTACGAGCGTTTGAAATAATATTTAACGTTACGTGTCTTTCTGGGATAGACAATGTTGGATCATGATAAGGCTGGTGTAACCAAAATACTTCAGTAGATTTTGGTACTACATTCAAAGGCTTCCGAAGCTGAGCAAGGATCTTCCGAAAGTCTGAAAAACAGCTGAAGATATCTACTGAAGGCAAAAGCTGAAGTCAATTGCTGAAGACAAAGCTGAAGCCAACAGCTGAAGATATTATGAAGGAAAAAGCTGAAGTCAACTGCTGAAGACACAGCTGAAGCCAACAGCTGAAGATATCTCCGAAGACAAAGTCTGAAAGCTTCCGAAGACAAAGTCTGATGAAAGAGCTGAAGACAAAGTCTGAGCTTCCGAAGACAAAGTCTGATGAAAGTGCTGAAGACAAAGTCTGAGCTTCCGAAGACAAAGTCTGATGAAAGAGCTGAAGACAAAGTCTGAGCTCTGAAGACAAAGTTGCTTCCGAAGACAAAGAAGACTCCAAGCCTCGGAAGAAGCAGTCTTCCGAAGTATAAGTGCTTCGGAAGAAGTTATTCTCCGAAGTACTTACTTCGGAAGACATTGCTATGACCAGCAGATAAAAGTATGGTCCCTGACAGTCCGCTGCAGACCTCTGATACAGCATGGCATCTTCCTAAAGAGCCATGTTGTGACCATACTTTATTCTACTGTTCACCTTTTTATGATAGTACATGTTACCAACTTTAGTTGGTGACAAAAGGTAAGTCAGGGACATGTCCTGACTACCAACTCTCAGGCAAAATGTCTGAAAGACCTCACCTAGAGTCTTGTAGTATAGATGTAAGGTTAGAGGTGTCCAGCTGGTATCAAAGTATATCCGGCTGTAGGTAGTATTATATAATCTTCTCCTGTAACTCTTTATGTAAGCGATTTGAGTCCAAGAGTCTTGTAATCCTTTGAGTTGAGAAGCAATATATAAAAGTACCTTGAAAATTTACTGCTGTGTTAATTTTCTTACTGCTTGTTACTTGTTATATTGTGATCAACTCTTCATAGACTACTTGCTGAGTGTTGTTCACAGTGAGTTGAGAGAAAAACCACCCATAGCGATCCTGCAATTGGTATCAGAGCTCCAGGCTCTTGATTGTGAGATCTTACCATCCAAATCAACTGTTTTTCACTCCTCACTACAAACCACTCACTCAAATGGCTGCTCTCTCCAAGGCTGATATGGAAACGGTACCATGACCAAGTCCCCACTGATCACCCCTGAAGACTTTGACACATGGTGTATCAGAATGGAAGGCTTCATCAAGTGTCAAGATTCAAGGATGTGGGACTCCATTGTCAATGGTCCTTTCATACCAAGCACCACTTCTGCCACTGGTAATCGCATCATTCCAAAAGATGTTGATGATTACTCAGAAGAAGACAGGAAGAGAATAGAGCTGGATCAAAGGGCTATGACTTCTCTCCAAAACTGCTCTCCCAACTCCGTCTACAGACGCTTCAAGAAGTGCAAAACTGCTAAAGATTTATGGGAAGCACTGAAGCTGATGTATGAAGGATCCAAGGAAACCCAAGAGAACAAGAAGGATCTCTTGAAGCAGCAGTTGAGAACTTTACTTTCAAGGCTGGTGAGACCTTGACTCAACAATACTTCAGGTATGTTGAGCTAGTAGATACTCTGGAGGATATTGGAGTAGCTCTTGAGAATAGAGACATAGTTAGGAAGTTCATGTCTTCCCTTCCTAAACTATGGATCATTACTGTGTTGTAATCAAGAGAACTTCGGACCTTAAGACTCTTACTCTGACAGAGTTGTATGGTATCCTAAGTGCATTCCAGATGGAGATGAACATGCAGAACTCCTCTGGTCACTCCAATAACCAACTGAGTTCAGCCCTTCATGTGGTTGAAAGGAAATCACGGAACCAAACATCAGTTGCTGTGTACCCTGACAACTCACACAGGGACCTACATTACTCTACCTGAGACTCCAAAGTCTCAAAAGGTTCAACACAACTCCTCTCAGGATAGTTGTGCCTTTGTCTCTGGAAGTGGACACTCTGGTGTTTTCAATACTGCTTTGATGATCTTGAGTGCTTCAGTCCAGATGATGTGGAGTATATGGATATTGTCCAGCAGATGCTCTTTTAACTTACAGAGCGAAGAAGTTCTTCAAGAGAACTGGAAGGCAATTCCCTCAAAACCCAGTCAACAGCAGTTTGGGTTTGACAAAAGCAAAGCAAAGTGTTACAACTGCAACCAACTTGGTCACTTTGCTAGGGAATGCAAGGCTCCCAAGAACAACCGGGAACCCCACAGGCCTCCACACATCCCACTGCTTCAAAGCATGAAGAGAAGTCAACTGAAACAGCTGCTGTGGCTCAAGAAGTTGACTGGAGCTTCATGGTACAGGATGTGACTCCTGCTCAAGCACTCATGGCCGGAACAGATGATGATCAGGTATATGAACATCTTTGTACTGCTGCCTGTATTGCTAAAGTTAAACTTTATAAGGATTACATTTCGGAAATCAGATCTGAGGTTGAGTCTTTAAATGTGCTAAAATCTGATTTTAAGAGAGCTGAATCTGACTATCAAAAGAAATTGAGGAGTTAGAGAAAACTGTGTCTCTTTAAAACATGAAAAGACTAATTATAAGACTCAAATTAAAGATCTGATATCCAAACTATCTGAGGTTCAAGCCCAGTTGGTCACAGCTGAGGCTCAGGCCAGGAAGCAAGCTATTGCTGAGCAAAGCTTCAAACTATTCTTGCATCAACCTCTCATTCCAAAATGTTTTATCAAAACAAAGAAGGGTTGGGAACCAATGAAATAGCTCCACCACACTCTTATGAGTCTATTAGACTACCTAGATGTGGTACTGAAGAGCAAGAGGTTCCAACTGCTGACCCTTCTCCATTGGAACTAAAGGATGAGGCAAAAATAGTGGCCACCACAGGGGAGAAACAGGAGGATACACTCATCTCCACCTGTGAAGACCAAATCCTAACCACCAAGGCAAGAAGAAGCAGAGCTAAAGCTGCTAGAAGGACTGCCAAGAAGGTTGCAGAGTCCAAGCTTAAGATCGACCCAAGCAAAAGGGTGTCTTCTTCTGCCGATTTCAAGTGGTAGGTACTTCTGATTCAGGAAAGGAGTGTAATACCAGCACTCCTGTCCTACTGAAGGATCAGAAGTTGAAAGGAAAAGTTGCTGATGAAGAGAAGAAACCCAAGAAACAGCAACCTGCAGTTCCCAGAAGACTAACATGCTGCATAATGTGTGGTCTGCACAACCACATGGCTAAAGATTGTTACTACAATCCAGCAAGCACACATTATGCAAATAATGTTAGAAAAGAAGGAGTCAGAGAAGGTTTCTCAGTTGGACCACTTCAAAGGTCCAAATGATGAAAAAGGGAAAGTTGGTCTCGGAAGCCAAGTTGCTTTCGGAAGAAAACTTCTTCCGAAGGGAAAATGGCTTCGGAAGCCAAACCTTCTAAGGTTCGGAAGAACAAGAAGGCTCCCTTGAAACCATCTCAGAAGAAGACTACTTCGGAAGAAAAGGTGGTGAAGGCTTCTTCCGAAAAGGAAGCTTCGGAAGAAGGCCATGCTGCAAAAGCTTCAACAAGCTCATCTTCAAAGATCAACCAAGGGATGGATTGGAAGATCAAGGAAGATGCTGCAGCCCAAACCTCTTCTACAATGACCTCTATTGAACCCCATGCATATCTTTTGGTTCAATTATGTCACTATCTTTGGAAGAGCCCAAGACCAGCAAGGCTTGGGCTTCCAAACAAAACTAACCATCTCATCTTATGTGCAGGGACGTCCATTTGACAAGAACAACAATGTCTGGATTGTAGATAGTGGATGCTCCAGGCACATGACAGGGAACAGATCTCTCCTTCAACAATTCCAGAACTTTGATGGAGGGCCTGTCCAATTTGGAGGTGAGGCCGGAGGATATATTTCGGGCAGAGGAAGTATATCCAATGGCAGAATAAACATTGACAAAGTTCACTTTGTCAAACAGCTTGAACACAATCTGTTAAGTGTTTCTCAATTCTGTGACCAGAAGCATCAGATGCTCTTCACAGAACATGAGTGCATTATCCTCAAACCAGGGATGACAATTCCTCCGGAATTGGTGCTTCTTAGATCTCCCAGGAAGGGGATATGTACAAGCTGGATATGAACAATGCTTCTCCTATGGGTGAAGTATCATGTTCTTTCTTTCAAAGCTGATAGTGATGAGTCAACACTATGGCATAAACGCATGTGTCATGTGAATTTTAAAACAATGAATAAATTGGCTAAAAATAACTTGGTACATGGTTTGCCTAAAAGGAATTTTTCTGCAAAGATAACTGTGTTGCATGCCTGAAAGGGAAACAACACAGATCATCTCATAAATCCAAATGTGTTAACTCTATCACTACTCCATTACACTTATTGCACATGGATCTCTTTGGTCCCACAAGTATAATGAGCATTGGAAGGAAATCATACTGCCTTGTGATAGTTGATGATTTTACAAGATTTACATGGGTATTCTTTTTAAGAAGTAAAGATGAAACTGCTGAAACTTTAAAATCTTTTATTCTTAAAATAGAAAATCAAATTGATCACAAGGTTAGATCATTAGAAGTGATCAAGGGACTGAGTTTAAGAACTTCGTTCTTGACTCATTCTGTGACTCAAAAGGGATTGCCAGACAATACAGTGCTCCCAGAAACCTCAACAAAACGTGTTGCTGAGAGGAGGAACAGGACACTTATTGAGGCTGCTCGGACCATGTTAGCTGATTCAAAGCTGCCTCTAACATTCTGGGCAGAGGCAGTCAGCACTGCATGCTATGTGCAGAACAGGGTTCTTGTAGTTAAGCCCCATGGAAAACCCCTTATGAGTTATGGAACAAGAGGCCACCGTTCATTGGCTTTCTAAGGTCTTTGGCTGCAGGTGTACCATACTTAACACAAAGGACAACTTAGCAAAGTTTGCTGAGAAGTCGGATGATGCTATCTTTATTGGATACTCTTCTAGCTCTAAAGCTTATAGAGTATACAATATCAAGAATCAACAATTTGAGGATCATCCAATATAGTTTTAATGAGCACACTCCTTGTGTTAGGGGGAATGGACCTGAGTATATCTTTGATTTAGAATTGTTTCCAAACTATTCTAAACCATCTTGTGAGAATGTTTCAGCTGGAACAGGTGCTCAAGAGAATGTGATGCTGATGATGATGCAAGTCAACTGTTTGAGCTTCCCAGACCTCTTCCAAATTCTCCAAGAGCTGAAAGGCAACAAGCTTCAACCATTCACAGATCTGATAGTGTAACTATCTCCAGGAATATGAAGCTTCAACAAGTGAATCACTTGATCAACCTCAAAGTTCTTCAGGTGATCCATTACAACACCAGGTTGAGGGAAGTAGTATTCTGAAGGAACAGGCAACTGTTAATACTACTTCACAACCAACCATGATGATGTTTCTCAATCATTCAATCAGTCCTCATTGAATGACTTTGAAACAGCAGTTGGACAGAGTGATCCAGTTCCTGATCAGAATATGTCTAACCTAGACTTATCTCTGCAACTGGAAGTGATTCCTCGTCTTAGGATTCACAACACTCATCCAACTGAGAACATCATAGGGAATGTCTCTGAGGGTGAGAAACAAGAGGACAAACTCATCATGGGAATGTCTGCTTGTACTCATGCTTCTTGTCTAGATGGAACCAAAGAAGGTAGAAGATGCCTTAAAGGATAGTAGTTGGGTTGAATCGATGCAGGAGGAGCTGCTTCAATTCAGAAGACAAAAGGTCTGGAATCTATGCCCACTACCATCTGGTCAAGTACCCATAGGCACTAAATGGGTGTTCAGGAACAAGAAAGATGATAGAGGCTTGATTATCAAGAACAAGGCAAGACTAGTAGTTCAAGGATACACCCAGGAGGAAGGAATCGATTATACTGATGTCTTTGCACCTGTTGCAAGACTTGAGGCAGTTAGGATCTTCCTTGCTTATGCTGCATCCAAGAACTTCACAGTCTACCAACTTGATGTCAAGTGTGCTTTTCTATATGGGGATATAGATAGGGAATCTATGTATGTCAACCTCCAGGATTTGAAGACCCACAGCACCCCAACTATGTGTGCAAACTGGATAAAGCTCTATATGGGCTGCACCAAGCACCTAGGCTGTGGTATGAGACCTTGTCTCAGTTTCTCCTGAAGAATGGATACACTAGAGGTACCATTGACAAGACTCTTTTCATCAGAAAGAGTGGAGAAGACATTTGCTTGTACAAGTCTATGTTGATGACATCATATTTGGTTCTTCAAACGACCAAATGTGCAAGGACTTTGAAAGCAATGAAGCAGAAGTTTGAGATGAGTTCCATGGGAAAAATGGACTTTTTCCTTGGAATTCAGGTGAAACAGATGAAGGAAGGGTTCTTCATAAGTCAATCTAAGTATGTCTCAGACATCTTAGATAGATTTGAAATGAAGGATTGTAAACCAGCCAAGACACCCATACCAGAAACCATAATCTTTGCCCTGACCTGATTGAGGGGAGGATACTGATCAACATCAGTATAGAGCAATCATTGGTTCTCTGATGTATCTCACTGCTAGTAGACCAGATATCATGTTTGCCACATGCATTTGTGCAAGATATCAGGCTGCTCCAAAGGTGTCTCACCTAGCTGCTGCAAAGAGAATCCTCAGATACCTCAAAGGAGCACCTAAACTAGGTCTCTGGTATCCAAGAAATAGTGATTTCAATCTCTATGGATACTCTGACAGTGACTATGGTGGCTGCAACATTGACAAGAAATCAACATCAGGAGGATGTCAATTTCTTGGTGGAAGGATTATCTCATGGCAATGCAAGAAACAATCCTGTGTCTCTACATCAACTGCTGAAGCTGAATACATTGCTGCTGCTAGCTGCTGTGCTCAACTGCTATGGATTCAAAATCAGATGTTAGACTATGGATTCAACTTCATGACTACTCCTATCCATATTGACAACAACAGTGCTATCTCCATTACTGAGAATCCGGTGAAGCACTCCAAGACAAAGCACATTGATATCAGGTATCATTTCATTAGAGATATTCATGAGAAAAGCTGATAAAGTTAATCAAAGTTGACTCAAATGAACAATATGCTGATTTGTTCACAAAGGCATTTGATGAACAAAGATTTAAGTATCTCATATCAGCATTGGGATGATAAACATGAATAACTACCTCTTTTGAAAACCTTTTAATAGTAAAGTCTTGTGTCAATACAATTTAAGCCCTGTTACAAAAGATCTTTAAATTATTCCAAGTGTAAATCCTTCCGAAGAGGAATTAACTCTCGGAAGATATTCTTGAATATCTTCCGAAGCCAAATCCTCAATGGAAATTTTCTTCTCGGAAGAGTTTTTGGTCTCGGAAGAAGCGATTGATCTTACATCAGATCTACTTCCGAAACTTATACAACTCTCCATTCACGAAAGAAAACTTACCTTCGGAAAGCAGGGATAATTTTACCTTCGGAGCAATATGTGCTTCGGAAGAGAAATTGCCTTCGGAAGAAAATTACCTTCGGAAATGTTTTACATTCGGAAGTAAAGGTTTTATATGTAACGGATATCTTTGGGCCCCACTCTGTAAAAAGTAAAGATTTTGTCGATGATGGTCAGATTATTTAAAATTATCCTTGCCGCCACTATCATTTCTCCGCCGTAAACCCATACCACCCACAGTAACCCCAAAACAGTTACCCTATTACCGCCACTACCACAATTCAACCCCTTTAAATAATCTTGACTGATCAATTTCATCTTCTTTTACCACTTTACAGCCCTAATATTCCCTTCACTGTCAAACCTTCAATTTCACCCAAATTTCAAGCTTACCTTTTCTTCAATGGCGCTAAACCCTCAGCACAACCAAGTCGCATTACTTGATTCGTCAAGGGATGCCGACTTCACCCAAATCATCACCTTTCTTACCGAATCCACATACCTCACTGCACTTACAGTTAACCCACCGTATACTCCAACCATATGTCCGAATTCTGGAGCAACGGTCAAACTGCAGTTCTGAATGGGTTCGAGTCCTGAGAACCCGCATTTGTGGCCAAGAGTTGGTCATCACTGAACAGCTCATCAGGGAGCATCTCGAGCTTCATGATGAGGGGCTCCTACTGAGTTCCCAAAGAAGACTTGGAAGGCACTATATCCTCATGGGATATGGAGGAGATGTCAGCAGATCAACCGTGTACAAGTTCAATTTCTCTTACCATTGGAAGTTCCTGCTGCACATTATCCTGCATTGCCTCTCCAACAAATCAGGGGGTGGGATCAAATCCCATATGAACTAGGATGCCTAGTTCATGGGTTGGTGAGAGGTCTTCGCTTTCAACTACTCACGATTGTGTTGACCAACCTTATCAGAATCTGAGCAGGGATACATTCTTCATGTATCCCGATTTATTCAACACATAATCAACTGTGAGATGGAAACAGCAAGCTTGTCTGCGCAGCTGCTCTTACTGTTCCACAAGTGAGACCTACCATCTTCAAGATACTGAAGAAGATGTCCGCCAACTTCACTGGAAGGTACACTCCATTACCTCCAGAGATGACTGAGCGCATAGCTCCTGTGACATCCTGTTATCCCACAGGTGATGAACCCACACCAGCAACATCCACCACAATGCCAAAACCTTCTTTACCCATCAAAGCTACATATCAGAGACGTCCAAAACGAACCCTTGTTCAATCTACTCTGATTGAACAAGCTCCTCCTGTTCACACCCAAAGGGCTAGAGTGGAATCATGGGCTCCCACTCAGTCCGAGGTCACACCATCCTTCCAATTGACCTCAATGTGGGTTTTGAGCCTCCTCAGTCTCAAACCCCTGAGCCCGAACCCAAGCCTTAAGCCCACAGGGTGAGTCTCTACACTCCCCTGTGCAGCCTTCTAGGGATAGCCAAACATAGGCTCAACTCTCTTTCACTGACCTTTACTCCTACTGATGAAGAGATTACATCTCCATGGCCATGAAGTTGATCTACAACACCCTCTGAAAGATCAACAGAGCCAAGAGGGATCCCTTGTCTCTAGCCCCCATCAGAAGCCAATTACTGAGGTGAGTCCCACTGATGTGGAAGGGACTCATGTAGGCTCAGCTGCCACTACTCAGAGTCTCTCATTGAGCTCTCAGGACAGTGGTAACATAATTAGGACTGAGTCTACGGTAACTTTGCCCATTGACATCTCTGAAAGAGATGACTCTGAGCAAAGGAAACCAGGGTGCCAAGAAGCCACATCTGGTGGTGAGAGTGAGCATACTAGGTATGTTATCTCATCTCCCCGTGATTCTTCTCATGAAGATGAGGGAAGTATGCAACTAACACTTTAGTACTTGCTTTCTAAGGTCTCCAACCTGGAATCACAGGTGAGGATCTTAGAATCAAGGACTGCCACTCAGCAACTTGAGATTAATAACCTCAAGGCTAAACTAGCTGAGAAACAGACGGAGAGGTCTGTTAGGCATGTACCAATTCAGGTCTCAATGACTTCTTCCTCTAGCTCATCTAGCTCTCAAGATGATGCTACCAAAAGGGGGAGAAAGTTCAGAGACAAACATCTGAGGAACCACAGACCAAATTCTTTCTTCCCAACTCATACACTACCTGAGTCATCTCAATCCTTTCTGGAGATTGACTCAAGATGCTTCAAGATCTCTACAGACTTTTCACAAAGTTTGTATTGAGATCATCCTAGAACAGCCCAGCCCCGACACACACTTATATACTTTGGGGCTGAGGAGCTTCAAAGACTGACTGCACCTTCTACCACTGTGGAAGAAGTTGGTCAACCTAAGGTCCACATGGAACCTGAGATTAGCTTCGAAGGGAAATGGGGACTGATGGCCCAGCAACTGAAACAGATGGGACAGAACTGCAGCAGTCTCATCTTCTGAAGCTCAAGCTGAAGCTTCCGAAGCTACATGGAAGCCTCGGAAGAACAAGAAAATCTTCCGAAGCCGAAATAGAAGCTGCGGAAGGCTTATTTCAGATGTCCGAGGAACTGACCATCACAGATGTTATTGCTGAAATAGCATCTGAGGTGAGCAGGGAGGACATTTCTGACATTCCTCCAACCCAAACACCAGCTGAACTTCTCTCTCAATCACAACCCTCCATCCAAGAACCACCACAGTCAAGCACCACAAAGACAAAGGAAAACGAAAATTGACTGCGGAAGAGCTTCAGGAGGAGGAGAGGATTGAGAAGGCAAAAAGAAAGGTAGGTTTCCTACTGAAAAGCTGCTAGCTGCTAGTTCTAAGGCAGTGCAGCCAATCAGGAAGAAATCAACCAGAAGAGAAGAACAGCACTCATTGACCAGCTCATCAGTCTAGGAGCTACCAATGAGGAATACTCTACTACCACTAGAGGAGTTGGTGACTTTGGAGAGGTCAACCAGGCTAAAAACAAGAAGAAGAGCCAGGTTGGCCTTGGAGAGGGAAGAAGAAGAAAGAAGAGAAGCAGCCCTGAAGCTGAGAGAGGATAGGGTCAAATTCCTACTCTCAAGAGGCTTCAGTCTTCCTGAACTGTCTCCACATGACAATGACATGATCCTGCTGCTCCATAATAAAGAGCAAGATCAAATGGAGAAGTAAAGGAAGAAGGCTCTAGGAGAAGTTGAGGGAGAGGAGAGGAGGGAAAAAGAGAAGGAGGTCACTGCCACCAAGAAGTCCAATGACAAAGCCTGGATGAAGGACTATCTCCGGGCTCATGGCTTCTCTGGTAGGCAGGTGGGACCTATGTCCGAAAGGACACTCCAGCGGATAGTCAGTGAAATCAAAGCTGACATCCGTTTGGGAAGAGAAGGGAGATGTACAGGAGGGTAAGGGAACGGTCTCAACCCCAGCCACTCAACCACAGCCACAACCCATACCAGAACCAACCCCCTTTTCCCATCAAAACGAATCCACTGATGAAACCTTCACCCCTCAACCCATAACTCTACCCAACCTACCACATCACCTCAACCACCCAAACTACCCATCTTAAAACCAAGACACAACCCAAAACCACTAAACCTAAGCCTACCCAACAAAAAACCAAGACCACCCTCAGCCTCCTCAACATCTCTCTTTGAGGAAATAAAGGAGTTCAAGACGAGGCTCATCAACTGCACACTTTGAGCAGCATCTCCTGTGAGGGAGAGCTTATCAACATCACCTATGTTGATAACTCTTCAAGCTCCCTCACCCTAGGCCAATTCTTGAGTTGCTAGAGACACTTTGGGCCAGGCTGCAAGACTTCTTGGTCTCAACTCCGATATCCTCAATGCTGAGGAGAAGAGACTAAGAAGGAGACTGGTGACTCTGCTGGATACCAGGAAAGAGGACAGGATTTCTGGTCAATCTCCTGGACTAGAAATGCTATAATCCAATGGAGGTTCGATGAACCTTCTCACAACTTTGTTGTGGAAAGGGAGAATGGTGAAACCAACAGGCTCAATGCCACTTCTCTACTGCATCTCAGCAGATTTGATCTTGCTGAGCTTGCAGAGAAGCCATTCTCCAATCCCTCCACTCTGAGACTGCTACACACATCAGAAACCATATCAGCGGTCTCCACTTGGCTGAACGAAGTAGAAGAGCAAGATTGAAGAAGAGTTGAAGTTGAAAAGGAGTGGAAGACAAGGAAAGACCAACCACCAAAGGCACAGCCTTTCTACAGATGGTGAAGGTCCTGAATTGGAACCAATAGTTCGATGGGAATATGACTATACTTCCCATCAACTAACTCTTTCAGAGGGCCACAACAGAGGGTACATATAATCAAGGTGATAGAGTAGAGGTTCTGTCCACAAGGATCTGTACAAGATTCTCAACACCACAGTAGGAAAGAATGAAGACACTGATAAACACTTACTTTCCTTGGTGCTGAGAGCTTTGAGAAGAAGAAAGAAGTGAAGTTTTGGTAGCATCAGCCTAGGGGGAGTTGTTGGATCATGATAAGGCTGGTGCAACCAAAACTACTTCACATAGTCATTTTTGGTACTATATTCAAAGGCTTCCGAAGCTGAGCAAGATATCTTTCAAAAGTCTGAAGAACAGCTGAAGATATCTACTGAAGGCAAAAGCTGAAGTCAACTGCTGAAGACAACAGCTGAAGCCAACAGCTGAAGATATCTACTGAAGGCAAAAGCTGAAGTCAACTGCTGAAGACAACAGCTGAAGCCAACAGCTGAAGACTATCTTCCGAAGACAAAGTCTGAAAGCTTCCGAAGACAAAGTCTGATGAAGAGCTGAAGACAAAGTCTAGCTTCCGAAGACAAAGTCTGATGAAAGAGCTGAAGACAAAGTCTGAGCTTCCGAAGACAAAGTCTGATGAAAGAGCTGAAGACAAAGTCTGAGCTTCCTAAGACAAAGTCTGCTTCCGAAGACAAAGAAGACTCCAAGCTCGGAAGAAGCAGTCTTCCGAAGTATAAGTGCCTTCGGAAGAAGTATTCTTCCGAAGTACTTTATCCTTCGGAAGACATTGCTATGACCAGCAGATAAAAGTATGGTCCCTGACAGTCCGCTGCAGACCTCTGATACAGCATGGCATCTTCCTAAAGAGCCATGTTGTTGACCATACTTTATTCTACTGTTCACCTTTTATGATAGTACATGTTACCAACTTTAGTGGTGACAAAAGGTAAGTCAGGGACATGTCCTGACTACCAACTCTCAGGCAAAAATGTGTGAAAGACCTCACCTAGAGTCTTGTAGTATAGATGTAAGGTTAGAGATGTCCAGCTGGTATCAAAGTATATCCGGCTGTAGGTAGTATTATATATATCTTCTCCCTGTAACTCTTTATGTAAGCGTGTGTCCAAGAGTCTTGTAATCCTTTGAGTTGAGAAGCAATATATAAAAGTACCTTGAAAATTTACTGCTGTGTTAATTTTCTTACTGCTTGTTACTTGTTATATTATGATCAACTCTTCATAGACTACTTGCTGAGTGTTGTTCACAGTGAGTTGAGAGAAAAACCACCCATAGTCGATCTGCAGCAACTATTTATTCGGTTCGGAATCTAACTATTACCCTGAGGAGGGTTACGGTTATTACGATGAGGGTGCTTCAAACTATTTAGGACAGTTCGCGTCCAATTACGGCGGGAATGACGGCGGCGATGACGGGGTGATAACGGTGGCGATAGCAGCGGTGATAATGACGGTTCTGGTTCTGGTAAAAGAGGTTTATACGACACGAATCAGGTTATAAGATATATCATATTTAATTTTACTTTCATTTAGTAATAAAAAAAAATATAAAATTGATTAGGTTTTCTCATCTCGTGAAGAATTAGTTGATTGGGCAAGTAAATTGGGGCGAGAAAATGGGTTTGTTATTGTCACCAAACGTTCAAAAAGAAATTCGAATGGCGTGGTGGTTAAAATTTGGTTGAAATGTGATCGGGGTGGTGTATATAAGGGAGCATACACTCTAAGAAAAAGTGGCACCAAAAAAACAAACTGTCAATTTGAATTGTAGGGTAAGTACGAGATGAAGAGAGATGGGTGGATTATAGTTGTTGTGGACGATACTCATAACCATGAACCTGCTGAACACCTGGAAGGACATGCATACGCAATGAGGCTCACCGAAAATGAGCTTTCTACTGTAAAGAATCTGACCGAGCAAAATATTGACCCTCGAAACATTCTAGGCACGTTGAGGGAACAAAATCCCAATAACGTGTCTGTGTTACGAACCATATATAACGCTCGGGAAAAAATTAAAAAGTCCACCAGAATTGGTGAAACCCGAATGCAGGTTTTTTTTTCTATACTACAACAACATCAATATATTTACACCCCTCACATATATGAACCGACAAATACCATCGACGGGGTTTTTTTATACATCCCACATCTCACACATTATGGCATGCGTACCCACACGTGTTGATGATTGATACAACTTACAAAACTAACTTGTATAAAATACCATTTGTTCAAATGGTTGGTGTGACATCCACCCTGAAAGCTTTTTCTGTTGCTCACGCATTCATTGATTATGAGCGTGAAGCCAACTTCAGATGGGTGTTAGAGCAACTAAAAGCAACGCTGGAAGAAAAGTGTATGAAGCCTCGTGTTATACTAACCGACCGAGACCTCGCTCTGATGAAAGCGTTAGAAGAAGTTTTTCCGAGTGTTGTTCGATTAATTTGCAGATGGCATATTCGGAAAATATTGCTAAACATTGCAAGGCGAGTTTCTCAAATGAAGAGTGGCGTGCTTTTGAGCATGTGTGGTCGGTACTTATTAACTCTGCAATGACGGACATATACGCTTATAATTACGACCGCCTTTATCGCAGATTGGTGTCCAAACATTCAAGTAAGTTTTCTAGTGTTATTCTTAAAAATATATGTATATTTACATAAAAATAAGTACATTTTTTAAATAGGAGTGCTGATGTATCTCAAAAATAACTGGTTGGACCCCTACAAAGAGAGATTTGTGTCGGCGTGGATAAATAAAAGTTATAACTTCGGTCAGCACACAACGAAACGAGTTGAGAGCCAACATTCGTTGTTGAAAAGTTACCTGAAAGCAACCAATAGCACCCTGGATAGATTTATTCCTTTTATTAATAATATCTTAGTTACCCAGGAAATTGCTATAAAAGAAAGCTTTACCAAAAGCAAAATCATGCTTATGGTGCAGCATAATCATAAAGTGCTTAAATTGCTGCGAGGTAACGTTTCTTTTGCGGCTTTAGATATGTTAGTTGGTGAGATTAACAGGATAAATCATCTAATTATATCCAAAGAATCATGTGGCTGTCATCTTTTTACCAGCTGTGGTCTTCCGTGTGCTTGTAAATTAAACAATTACTTTCAAATTGTACGAAAATCGTTCGGGCATTACGATGAATGCACCATGAATCATCACACGTATTTAGTCGGCATTCGTATGGAGAATATATGCGAACTTGTAGTGAGCCATAGAAATCTTAAAAAGATACCAATTTTCTTCATCATCAGTCATTGGTACGTAAACCTACAAAACAATTTAATTCACGGTTATAAATTCATGATTTTTATTGTAAAACATGAAAACAGTATTACTGTATCAACTTCCCATAACGCGGGATATAGACAGTCACTCCCGTCGCCATATTCGTTACCCTTAACGGACCCCGAGTATATTAAGTTAAACCACTTAAATGGGAGAATCGTCCAACGATCACTACCCGACAACTCTTCTGTTCTACGTATTTCTTCGTATCTCCATATTGTGATTCTATTTGTCCACGCCCGAACATGCTATAAAATAACAACTTTTTTAATTGTTAGAATTTTAAAATAAAATAAAATTTAAAAAAAAAATTAAATCATACCTCTGTACCTAAAGACACGTTTCCGAGTAATTCACGCCAAAATTGTAACTGAATATCGGAATTACCCATGTAATACACCCTGCATGTTTGGGAATCACCGTTACGTATAAAGTGTTTTAGACCAGTTCCTCCCATTCTGCCAATATGATTATCTATTGGATCAGGAATACTTTCCACAATATCTCATGAGTTTGAAGATGACTCATTTTGACGTATTCTATTACCTCTACGAGAAGACATTTTAACTGTTTCGTTTCTCACTAACCGTATATAACAAGTAATATATATAACGTTTTATGCAGAATCTTAAATCGAATTAAGGAATAATACATCACGTCACATAATTATAAAACTTAAAAACACACGCAAATCGAGGAAAATAAATTCTCAGAAGGATTACTACGGCCCGTGAGAGAACTCACGGGCCGTTATGGCACTAGTTCACGGGCAGTGGGTATGGAAGCTTACGGGCCGTGATGTGTTTCACAGCCCGTGAGCGTATACAGCTGTGAAAATTAAATTTCGAAAATCATACGGCCCGTAAGACCCTTTACGGGCCGTGAAAAAAGTCAAAGGGCGTTCTATAACACCTGATAGGGTGTCTATTAGCAATGGCCTATTATTAATTAATATCAATAATAACATCCTAAACACGAGGTCAAATCCGTCATTCCACAAAAAAACCAAAACCCTAGATTGGTTGAACCTGAGCCAAAAAGCCACCACAACACCAATGAGAGGCTTGTACGGTACAACCTCCATCTGCCCACCTGCCACGTGTAACCCTGCTAATAGACGGTGACGTGTCCACGTAACCGCACCCCCCTATAAGAATCTCACCCTCCGTCCTCATCCATTCTCCAAGTCGTTATCTTCTCTCTCATAAACCCCCCCACACACTTAGTGTGAAACCACTGTGTGTGCCTCATACTCACCTAGGGTTTCATCGATTCTCAGATTCAGATTGATTTCAAGAGATTTCATCTTTGTTTCTTGTTAATTGTTGTGTTGATAAGTGTTGATTGGTGTTGGTAAGTGTTGTTGTGTTGATTGCATCCTGTCTTGGCTCGAGATCTGAGCCAAGAGCAGAGGGGGAGAAGGTGAATCTGTTCGATTGATAACGTTTATCTGTAAGTGAAGGGATTAAGCGATGGATCTGATGTTTTTTGGATTTGATTTTGGTTTAGTGTGATTTTGGTTTGGTTTTTGATGTAGGGTTTTGAGAGGGGATGGCGGCGCCGTTGGAGGGGTTTTTGACGGAGGAGCAGAGGGAGGTGTTGAAGACGGCGACGCAGAGTACGGAGGTGTTGTCTTCGTCGCCGAAGTCGCCGTCGTGGTTGATGGCGGAGCATCAGATTAAGGCTCCGGCGGGGGAGAGGGCGCCGAATGTTGGGATTGCTGTGAGGCATGTTCGGAGATCGCATTCGGGGAAGTTCGTTAAGGTTAAGAAAGGTGTGTGTGATTTTGTTTCAGTTTTGTTTCAGGTATTGGTGTTTTGCCTAGTATTGTAGTCGGTACTGATGTAGGATTGAATTGCTATTTGCTTCAAATCTCGTTTTAGAGTGATAACTGATGTAGTTGAAACAATAGGTTCTGCTCTTTGAACTTGTGCAATTAAATCTGAGTCGGTTTGATGTTATAGACTATAAAGGTGCAGTTAGTCTGCAACTCTTGTGTTGTGTATGTTTGTTTAAGTGGTTTTTTAGTATCTGGGAGGCTGAAGGTTGAAAACTGTGAAAAGAGGTAAATGGTATCTGGATTGGGGAAGCATGATGTTTCGTCATTGGTGTTTCATATCTGATAATGCCGTTAGAAGATTTAGATTCAAAATTTGTTTATGCTCTATGTATATTTAAAGTCCTGCTTTTTTCTCCAACTTTGTCTGTGAAGTTATGATGCTTAATTAGTATCATATAGCTTTTAGGAAGATCATGTCATGGTTTTGTCATATATGTATCTTTATGACTTTATGAGAAGTGTTAGATGTTAATCATGGTGTCATTTTTTAGGATACTAACATTTTATTATTAATAAGAACATGATGCTTATTAGGAAGAGTGGAATAATGGTTCAGGCGGTATTATCAAAGTCTTCTAGCCTTCTTTAATGTTTGATCTGTTGTTTTACTCTTTTTGTTTGGTTTGGCATCTTTCTCTTTATAAGTTTGAGCTGATTGGTACGTTTGGTCCTGCTTTTTTCTTTTTTTAGTGTAGCTTTAAATGCTAATAATATACTCTTTTGCTGACCGACTCTGAAATCAGATGGTGGTGGTGGTAAGGGTACCTGGGGAAAGCTACTTGACACTGATGGTGATACTCATATTGATCGCAATGACCCAAATTACGATAGCGGCGAGGTAATATTTTATCTGCTGGGTCTAATAGATTTTGTAATTTTCTTTTTGTAGCTTACCCATGTAAATGCCTATGTGTTTATGAAAATTTAGGAGCCATATCAACTTGTTGGGTCTGCTGTTTCCGACCCATTAGATGAATACAAAAGAAAAGTGGCATCCATCATTGATGAATACTTCACCACTTGCGATGTGGACTTGGCAGCATCCGAACTTAGGGAGCTCGGGTCATCTGAATACCATCCTTATTTCATCAAGAGGCTTGTATCAATGGCCATGGATAGACACGACAAGGAGAAAGAAATGGCTTCGGTTCTTCTTTCAGCTCTGTATTCTGATGTCATCAGCTCTACACAAATCAAGCAAGGTTTTTTTATGCTTCTGGAGTCTGCTGATGACCTGGCGGTTGACATACTCGATACAGTTGAGATTCTTGCCTTATTCATTGCTCGTGCTGTTGTTGATGATATCCTTCCTCCAGCCTTTGTGACCCGTGCCAAGAAATCACTATCAGAATCATCAAAAGGATTTCAAGTTCTTCAAACTGCAGAAAAGAGTTATCTTTCAGCCCCACATCATGCTGAACTAGTGGAGCGACGATGGGGCGGCAGCACCCACATCACTGTGGAGGAAGTCAAGAAAAGGATTTCAGATCTGTTGAGAGAATATGCAGATAGTGGGGACACTGCTGAGGCTTGTAGGTGCATCCGCCAGCTAGGCGTTGCATTCTTTCATCATGAAGTTGTGAAACGGGCTTTGATTCTAGCAATGGAGAATCGTGCAGCAGAGCCACTTATTCTGAGGCTATTGAAAGAAGCTTCCGAGGAAGGGTTGATTAGCTCGAGTCAAATGGTCAAAGGTTTTGCCCGGCTGCGAGAAAGCCTTGATGACCTGGCACTCGATATCCCTTCTGCAAAGTCATTATACGAGTCTCTAGTCCAACTTGCAGTTGGTGACAACTGGCTTGATTCATCCATTTTGAACTCTAATGGAGACGGGCCGGTTACAGAGGCTGAAGATGATGAAAAACTAAGACGTTACAAAGAAGAAATCGTGAGCATAATTCACGAGTATTTTCTTTCGGATGACATACCTGAACTTATCAGGAGTCTTGTGGATCTTGGGTCACCTGAGTACAACCCGGTTTTCTTGAAAAAGCTGATTACTCTTGCTCTAGATAGAAAAAACAGGGAGAAGGAAATGGCATCTGTTTTACTCTCTACACTTCATATTGAAATCTTTTCGACTCAAGATATAGTTGATGGTTTTACCCTCCTTTTAGAATCTGCTGAGGACACGGCTCTAGACATACTCGATGCATCAAACGAGCTTGCACTTTTCCTCGCCCGTGCGGTTATTGACGATGTTCTGGCTCCATTGAATCTGGAGGAAATTGGGAACCGGTTAGCACCAAACTGCAATGGGAGCGAGACGATTCATGTGGCTCAGTCACTTATAGGCGCCCGTCACGCAGGTGAGAGACTCCTTAGGTGTTGGGGTGGTGGGACCGGGTGGGCAGTGGAAGATGCCAAGGACAAAATAGTAAAATTACTCGAGGAATACGAAACGGGTGGTGTTGTTGGTGAAGCTTGTCAGTGTATTCGTGATCTCGGGATGCCCTTTTTTAACCACGAGGTCGTGAAGAAGGCGTTGGTGATGGCTATGGAGAAGAAAAATGACAGGATGCTGGATCTGTTACAGGAGTGTTACAGTGAAGGTCTGATAACTACTAATCAGATGACCAAAGGGTTTGGTAGGGTGAAAGATGGGCTTGATGACCTGGCACTTGATATTCCTGGTGCTGAAGAGAAGTTTAAGGCTTATTATGAGCATGCTATGGTTAGAGGATGGCTGGTTCCCGCGTGATGCGATATGATGACGTGGTGATGATGTGGCGTTTTAAGGTACACATGAATGAAATCCTTGTTGGTCTTAGCTTATATGTTTTTATGAGTCTATTTGTTTATCTTACCAGATGTATAAAAATGGTTGTTTTTGGAAAACCTAGTTTAGGGTGAAAAGTCTGGATCTTGATACACTGCTGTTCTACTCATTTTATTTACTTATTTCTTAGGTTAGTGTTCATAAACCATTAAACTGTTTACTGTTTAGTGTTTATGTTGTTTGGTTTACGGTTTGGAACTTGGAACCTGGCGTTTAGTCATATTTTTATTTTACAGTTTTGTGTGCATATTATATTTATAAACCATCCTTACCAGTTTAAAACTTATAATACAAACCAACAATTAAAAAAAGACCCGGATGGTCCGACTAACACAGCCAACCGAACTGTTTAGTTTGTTGTTTCCTGAAACAAAATTTTCATCAAAACCAGTGAAAATGAATTGTGAACACCCAAAATCACCCCATGTCATCTCTTACTTTTCTGTCTTGTTTTCTGGATCACTGGATCAAGACCTCATCTGTACTTAATTGCATATGATTCTGATGCTGAATTTGCACTTTGTACGTCAATTTGTTGGTTTAATTCCTCCCGCTGTTTTTACATCTCTGTTGAAATACATAAGAAACCACAACTGTTGCTGTAGTTAAACAGCATGCATTGATGGTGGGAATTTAACTCTTACCGTTTCTGAAGAAGTCTGCTGCAGTATGCAAGATCAAACCTTTCTTCCTGTTGATCACCTTTGAAATCTGATATCACATCTGCATTCTCACTCCTTTCTTCTGTTGATGACATGAACCCTTTGGTCAAAACATTAAAGCAACAGTTTTACCCTGAAGGGGTAACTAAAATGTGACGATGGTGCTGCAATAAAAGCGAACCTGTTGTCTCAGATGATGCATGCCATTTTTGCAGCCTTTGTAGTGGAACGGCCTATGCTGCTGTTTCAGACATAAGATATAACGAAAGTATAGCTCTTCGTTAGAAAAAAGAATCTAGGTTAAGGTAAATCCAAGCAACGAGTGGATTCGAGATACGTTTCATCTATAGCATGATTAAATGAGTGGATTCGAGATACGTTTCATCTATAGCATGATTAAATGAGTGGATTCGAATTGCATTTTCGTTAAAACCGCACTGCATATAACAACTTTGACCTTAATGCAGGACACATCTATAGCACCCGATTTCTTCTCTGCCTTTGGCTAGTTTCCTTGCCCGCCTGTTTCCCCCAACTATGCTGCGAGTTTTTTACTTATAAAGAAGACATTAGCGTGTGAAGATTGTTGTGTTCAACAACTTTGAGGAAGAAATAATAACAGGCATTGCTACAATCAAATCAAACAGATGCGTTTCTTTTCGGACGCTAAGTTTAAGCAACTCACCGTACAAGTTCACATCGTTTGTTACACCCAGTTCTCTCTGTTTGATCGAGATCAGATATATAGTTAGAGTTTTACTAACATTGACCAAGCATGATATGTTGACTTTGAGGTCAAAGTCAGCAACTTACAGTCTAAATTGGCATGAAATTTAACAAATGTTGCAAATGGGAGGATGTCAGTGCATGATATTTTGACTTTGGTGTTAGGGAGGGGGGGCAGCGTCAGGTACCCTTGCGGGTAGGCGGGTACCCACGTGGGTACACAGCCGCCACCCAATTCGGGTACCCGGTGGGTAGTGATTCACGGGTTGTCGCCAAGTCGGGTTGGAGAAGTAACGGCTATATAGCCGTTACAAGTAGCCGTTGGGGTTTAAAAAAAAAATTAAAATTAACTCTATAATTACTCGCACACATACACTATTATTTACACAAACTCAAACAAAACCATACAAACATAACACAAACACAAAATGTCTGATGAGTTTTCAAATTTGTACATTCTTGAAAATGATTTTGATTCGTTGAATTCGAATGATGGTTAATTTTTAATTATATAATGTTTTATTTTTAATTATGTAATCTTTTATTTTTAATTATGTAATGTTTTATTTTTGATTATGTAATTTTTAATTTTGTAGTAAAGTTAATTTTTTTTGAATTATTTAAATGTGAAAATAAAAGTTCTAAGGTAGTCCGGGGTTATATTTTCAGCTTTTTGAGTGTTTTAGGGTACTTGTGATGTGATAGTATGTGATTGATGAATTCCAGGGTAGTTCAAGGTACCCAGGGTAGTGTTCCCTCCTCCCTTAAATCATTTTGAATTCATAAAGGTATAAGCTGACCCAAAAACTCAAAATACGTCATGAATTTTGACAAACAAAATTATACTGAAATTTAGAGGTCTTCTTAACTTTAAGACAAATTATTTTTTGATATGTTGGTTGAAATATGAATATCAGTTCCGATGAAAGCTAAATTAACATGTACTATTTGTTTATTAAAAAATTAAATAGACTTAATTGTCTATTTTATGCTTCATATTAAACATAATAAAATCATAATATAAAATTACTGTAGCAATTATTTATGTAGATGTGTTTTATATAAAAACAAGGGTACAGAGTATGCACCCACCCTTACGAGTGAGAAACAATGTAAGAAATGAAGATAGTCGGTTATAATGAAATAATATGTCATGTGATTAGACACTACTAACAAAGATACAGTATGACTGGGTGTGATCTCTGGCAAGGGAGTGCGGCTCAGATGGAGCCAAGGCGTTGTACCACACCGCTTATAGAGGCAACGCAAGTGGTGACCCAAGCGGCCCTCCATCGTCGTTACAGTGAGAAAAGAAACAATCGGAAACTTCAGAAATTTAATAAAATTAAGTTTTTGTTTTTTTACTATTATAAGTATCAACATATCTTAATCCTTTTTACATACTTTCAACATTATAGAATCAAAGGTTTATCATTTTACTCAAAAAAATGATCACACACCAGTTACAACAACAATCATTTATGTTGTTTCTCACCATCACCATATTACTCTAACTTGTATTTTCGACCTCCGGTTGATGTTCTCAGAGTTGAACCAACAATACAATTAACAAAGCCAACCTGATTCCCAATTTGACCTAGATTTCATCGAGACCCAATTCGAGCCAATCAGTTCAGCTCTTGCTCAACCTTAATGCAAAGGAGGAAGAGACGTTGGCACTTGCTTCGTTTGATGTGTTGGAGAATCCGATAACTAGTAACTTGCAAACTCCAATGTCTTTTTAAAACAAGGTTACGAATCAATTTCACAAAATACTTACCATCAACCAGTCAATCATATCATTTCAACTACCGACTAAACTCAAAGTAGACGGATATAAAGCGAAAGGTGTAAAAGTTTGACGGCCTTTACAACAACCTCTACGATAATCGGAAAAGTAGAGCTAATTAAACAGATTTTAAGAGTTGTCGGTGATAAACAACAATTGAAACATCATGCTTTATTTCCTCACCTTTCGGCTTGGGATGTTCTTCGGAACTCTCCAAAATGGGCTGCAGTGCCTAAATGATCAACAGAAATAACACTTCAAAACAAACCAAGTCATCGGAGTCAAATAGTATCTAACACGTGCATCATATGACGTTGTAATGCATATCTCGGCGCTTTAATTTTTTTAACGACAAATCTATTTTATTTATAAATTACACCATATTATATCTGGATTTGAACCCAAAAACTCGCTTCAAATACCAAGAAAGATCAGCCCACACTCACCGATTGTAACGTAGGTCTCATTGGACTCTGAATTGGCCTAAGCCTTGAAGGCAAATATTTTGAAAAATGTGGTTATTAGTGGTCTTTTTATTTTTTTTATTATGTAATATTCTTATTGTCATTTAAAACTTTTAATTAATCATATATTTATTATGTAATTATTTTAAAAATAAATTAAATGTATTAAAAACAGAAAAAGGTAAAGAGGGTTGTTAATGGATATGAACGGAGCTCCTTAACTGAACAAATAAATGAACATGAACCTATAAACATAGCATTTTATTGCTTATGTTCTTTTGTTAATAGAATGAATTTGTTTATGTTAATCTATTTTTGTTGTTGATATTTTAAGTGGACATAAATAAACCAATGTAATATATAAACCCACCTGATAATGGTAAGAGAGCTTCACATGTTCGTTAATCATATATGGAGCATTCATCCTGTTCGTTACCTTCACCGGTGTTGAGTTCATCTTTGGTCATCAAAAACACTTAAAACGCATCTCCTTATCTTTGTCCAACTGTTGTCATTTCGAGTGAGTACATCAATTTAGAGTTGAGCTCATCTTGATATCGTCTAACATAATCTTGATTAGAGTTTTTAATGAGTTGATCTTAAATAGTTTAAGAAAACTTAGCTCATTTACAGACATAGTAACAAATTCAGACTAGACATACATCATCTAAGAGCATCAACAATGAATTATGCATTCCTTAAATCTGACAATGTTAGTGTAATCGATTATCAAAATCATAATTTTTTCGCAACTTATATTCTTTGTGGCAAAGAAATAGCCTTCAGTTTCTCTTAAACAAAAGCCTCATTAACGCTAAACATAAGGACACTCCTAAACATACCAAGTATCTTAAAAGATGTTGTAGATATAGATAAGAACACTCCTAAACATATCAAGTATCTCACACATACGTGATGAACCCCCTTCTCCATTAAAAAAAGACAAATTGGATTTCAGTAATCCAAAATATTACTTATTAACCGATAATAATTCATACTACTGATTTGACCAGCAATAATCCTAACTTTTATTTTTATCACCAACAATTATCCTACTAGCATAATTATCATATATTCATACTCGATTTGTACCATATTTTAGGCTTGATTTACCTTGTATGTTTTTTTATTTCGTTCCTAATCATTATCGAGAACGAATTCAAGCGTGCATTTTTAATAATTATGTTACTGGGACTATTATTGATAATAAAAAAAGTTGAGGTTGCTACTGACCAAATCAATAGTATGAATTATTATCAGTTAATGAGTAATAGTTTCGATTATTAAAATCCAATTTGTTTTAAAAAAATGACATTCATCTCATAACAAGAGGGTATGTTCTACATGAGGTGTACATTTAATCACATCATATAAATAATTGCAAATAGTAATTTAAATTCAAAAAAGTTTAGATTGATGACAAAAGTGTAAAGAGAATTTACAAACTAAAATATTATTTGACAAAATAACGGTCACTCCTATCTTCTTTGATTTTCTTTTGCCATAATAAAATTATTATGGTATCAAAGCTATCATAAGAAAAGATCCTACCAAACTCACAAAAAAAACTAATCCTTAGTCACCATGGCTGGTGATGAAGGAAAGAAAACCACTGACAACGTTTCAAACGACAAAGATGGTGGTGTTCTTGATCACAACTCTCCATACTACATTCATGCCTCGGATTATCCGAGGCAGATGCATGTGAACGACCCGTTAACCGATGGTAACTACATCGACTGGTCACAGGAAATGCTAAACTTCTTGTTCGCCAAGAACAAGGTGGGATTCATCGATGGGTCGATTAAGAAACCGGAGCAAAATTCTACCAACTATATGTCATGGATGCGGTGTGATGCCATGATCAAAGGTTGGTTGAACACGGCAATGGAAAAGGAGATCAGATCAAGTGTGAAGTACGCCACCACGTCTCAAGAGATATGGGCTGACCTGAAAGAACAATTTGGAAAGGATAGTGCGCCTAGGGCGTATGAGTTGAAACAGTCCCTCACCACAACTAAACAAGAAGGTATGTCTGTCTCGGCTTATTACACTAAACTGCGTGCTCTCTGGGATGAAATCCAAACTGTACTTCCGATTCCAAGATGCAACTGTGATGGGTGTATTTGCGGGATCGGTAAGAAACTCACTGAACTCAAGGACAAGGAAAGATTGTATGAATTCTTACTTGGTTTGGATTCTGATTTTGGAACAATAAGAACCCAAATACTCGCAATGCAGCCATTGCCCTCCCTTGGCGTAGCCTACCATTTAGTGGCTGATGACGAACAGCAAAGGGCGATTTCCAATGGCAAGAGACCAACTACAACAAACATTGCCTTCCAGGTTTTTGTTCCTAAGAATCGAGATAAAAAACCATCACAAGGCAAATCACAAAATGAAGGAAAGCACAATGTTGGAGAGCAAGTGGAACATTGCGATTTCTGTGGTAAAGATGGGCATAATAAAGATGGATGTTTCAAACTCATTGGTTATCCGGAGTGGTGGCCAGGGAAAGGAAAGCACGACAAACCAAAGCCTAAAGCTGCTTGCGTGCAGGGAGAAGCAAGCGAGATACAAGGGTTAACAATAGAGCAATACCAACAACTTGTAAAAATTTTTGGTTCCATCAAACAAGACAACCCACCTACTACAAACATGGCTGATAACGGTAATAAAGAAGGTAAATGGGTTATTGACTCGGGTGCTACCGAACACGTAACCCACAATGAATTTTTCCTTAAAAATAAAACCAAAAGAAAATTTGAACCACCCGTTGTCATACCCAATGGTGCATCCATAGCCGTTGAGGGACGTGGGGACTACATTCTGTCTAATGGAATGAAAATAAAAGGGGTCCTTCATGTTCCCAAATTCAAATGCAATTTGTTATCCGTTAGTAAATTATCAAAAGATTTAAAATGTGCGGTAAACTTTTTTCCCGACTTTTGTGTCATGCAGGACTTGAATTTGAGGACGTTGATTGGAGTGGGTAATTGCAAGAAGGGTCTATATGAGGTGGGGATGATGAAAAGTGATAGGCGAGTGATGATTGCAACTATTGATACATGGCACAATAGATAGGGTCATGCATCAACTTCTAAACTTTCTCACGTTAACTTTCTCAAGAACGTTTCTTTAAAATCAATGGATATTTGTGATTCATGCATTAAAGCGAAATTTACAAGATTACCTTTTCCGACTAGCACTACTAAGACGAGTGCGTGTTTCGATTTATTACACTGTGATGTGTGGGGAAAATATCGGGCGTCTTCTTTCACGCGTGCAAACTATTTTTTAACAATCGTTGATGATTTTAGTCGTGCCGTGTGGGTTTTTCTTCTTAAACACAAGGATGAAGCCAACACTTGTTTGATTTATTTCCATAGAATGGTTCAAACACAGTTTGAGAAGAACATAAAAAGAATTCGTTGCGATAATGGAGGAGAGTTCACCTCAAATCGCATGCTTGATTTCTATGCTAGTGAAGGAATTCTCCTAGAGACCACTTGTCCACATACGCCACAACAGAATGGTGTAGTAGAACGAAAGCACCGTCATCTTTGGAAAAGGCACGCGCATTAAAATTTGCGGCAAACTTACCAATGAAGTTTTGGGGTGAATGCATTCTCACGGCCACTTACATCATCAACCGATTGCCATCTAACGTCATTGAAAATAAAACGCCCTACGAAATATTATATAATCGTCAACCTGAATATGAACACATGAGAGTTTTTGGATGCCTTGCATACTACAAGAACATGGAAACGAAAGGTGATAAGTTCGAACAAAGAGGAAGAGTTGGCGTATTCTTAGGCTACCCACCTGGCAAAAAGGGGTACAAAATTTTCGATTCATAATCTAATAAAATCGTTGTGTCGCGTGACGTAAATTTTTTTGAAAAAGTGTTCCCTTTTGCAAAAATTAGTGCAAAAGAAGAAAGGGAAGACATTTTTATGTTTCCCAATCAATAGGAGAAAGAGAAGTCCAATATTGATGAGATTATCACTCCACAACCAAGTGATGCTCATGAAGATTTTTTGAACCACCAAAGACAAATTTCTGTTGAGGGGGAGCTTTTAGAAACCGACAGTCCAGTTGCTGAAAGCCAACCTTCAACTTTGAATAGTCAACCAGCCCAAAACACACACTCAAATGATGAGCCCATTTTCAATACTGATGGGCCACAAATTAATAACCCAATACAACAAGAAGATGGTGATGATAATTCTATTGAACCAAAAATTATTGGGCCCACACCAGAATATGTTGCACAATCAAAGCGAACAAGATCTCGACCAAAACATCTCAATGATTATGAAGTTGATCTCCCCCCATCTATAGACCATACGCAATCCACTTCCGATCAACGGTCCTCAACGGTACATCCTTTAGCATATTTTATTTCCTGTGATAAATTTACTAATTCCCATAAAGCATTCTTGATGGCCATCACCTCAAATGATGAGCCGAAACATTATAAACAGGCTGTGAAGAATCCTAAATGGAGAGAAGCAATGAAGAATGAAATCAAAGCTCTTGAAGCTAATGGAACTTGGTCACTTGTGAAGTTTCCAAAAGGGAAACGTGCCATAGACTCGAAGTGGATATATAAAATTAAATACAAACCAAGTGGGGAAGTTGAAAGATACAAAGCACGCTTGGTTGCAAAAGGATTCACGCAGATGGAAGGCATAGATTACCACGAAACTTTTACTCCGGTAGCAAAACTCGTAACCGTTCGAACCCTTTTGACTGTGGCTGTCAAGAAAGGATGGCATATCCATCAACTAGATGTGGACAACGCCTTCCTACATGGAGATCTTCACGAAGATGTATATATGAAGATACCTCAAGGATTTGATAAACAAGATGATGATAGAGTTTGCAAGCTCAAGAGGTCCCTCTATGGACTTAAACAAGCATCACGAAATTGGTATCAAAAGTTCACCACCTCCTTACTTGAAATCGGTTTTAAACAAATTGGAGCCGATCCTTTATTGTTCATCTTTAAGGAACAAGATGTGTTTGTTGTTGCGCTCATTTATGTCGATGATGTCATTCTCATGGGTAATGACTCCAACAAAATTCAAAACACAAAAGTCTTCCTTGATCACAAATTTAGCATCAAGGACCTAGGGAAACTCAAGTACTTTCTTGGCATAGAAGTGGCGCGGACAAACGAGGGTTTGATACTAAGTCAACGAAAATACATTCTTGATATTCTCGAAGACACAGGTATGACAGGTTGTCGTCCAAGCCCGTTTCCAATGGAACAAAACTTAAAACTAGATAAGTGTGAAGAAGAACAACGGGTTGATGGCCAACAGTACCGGAGACTTGTTGGCAGACTCTTTTACTTACAGGCCACAAGGCCATATATCACTTTTGCTGTAAACGTCTTAAGTCAGTTTGTGAGTGACCCAAGAGAAAGCCACATGGAAGCCGCTAATCGGGTTCTTCGTTACCTCAAAGCCACGGCGGGACAAGGAATTCTTCTTCCTAAAGTAGGTGGATTAAACCTCACTGTTTACAGTGATTCAGATTGGTTAGGATGCCCGTTCACCAGAAGATCAAGGACCGGTTATGTGCTTCTACTAGGTGGTGCTCCCGTGTCATGGAAATCGAAAAAACAGTCGGTGGTTTCACGATCATCGGCCGAAGCTGAATACCGAGCTATCACATCATATAAATAATTGCAAATAGTAATTTAAATTCAAAAAAGTTTAGATTGATGTAAAAAGTGTAAAGAGAATTTACAAACTAAAATATTATTTGACAAAATAACGGTCACTCCATCTTCACCCCTACATTATTAACCTATCAAAAGCTACTCTATCCACTCCCATTACACTCCGCAACCTGAAAATGCAAACCCTCTTAAACCCTCACCCAATCTCCTTCCTCCCCCTAAATTCCCAAACCATAAACCCTTCAAACCCCGTAATCTCCACCCAACCACCACCGGAAACCTCGCCGGCGCCGTCAAAGCCTTCACCGCCGACGAGTTCCCCGTCGACGAAGACTTCATCCAAAAATTCGGCCCCAAAGACGTCGAAACCGAGGACGAAGCCCGCCGCCGCAACTGGATCGACGGCGGCTGGGCCCCATGGGAGGAAATCCTCACGCCGGAAGGCGATTTCGCGCGCAAGTCCCTCAACGAAGGCGAAGAAGTCGCCTTACAAAACCCTGAGTCAATCGAAGCGTTCAAGATGCTACGCCCTAGCTACAGGAAGAAGAAGATGGAGGAGTTAGGGCTGACGGAGGATGAGTTTTACGCCAAGCAGTTTGAGATGAAGGGGGAGATTCCGGCCCCGTTGACGACGGCCTGGGCGGGGCCGGTGGTGGTCCGGCAGGTGCCGCCGCGGGACTGGCCGCCGAGGGGGTGGGAGGTGGATAGGGGGGAGCTGGAGTTTATTCGGGAGGCCCATCGGTTTTCGGGGAGGGTGGAGCTTGATCAGGTGGTGAATGAGGCTAGAAGGGATACTCAGGGCTTGTGTTTGGATAGGTATAAGGTGTTTTTGAAGCAGTATAATGAGTGGGTTGAGGCTAATAGAGATAGGTTGGAGGAGGAGTCGTATAAGGTTCGATTCGTTACTCTGGTTTTTGAGTTGATTTGGTGTGTTTTTCTAGTGATTTATGCATCTTTAATAATATGTCTTTGAAATTGTAGATGTTATGTTTATTCTAATTTCAAGTAACTTTTAATGTTTGGCAAGTAGATGTGGAAGTATGATTATGGTTAAGTTTAAGCATGGTTATCTGATTAAGTTTAGTGATTTGATTCTGATTATTTATGTTGCAACTGCAATAAGTACTTGAAAATGCATATCCAAACAACCCCTAAGTTGAAGTGATTTATGTTTATGTACTGATGACATTGGTAATGTGTATACAGTATGATCAAGATTATTTTCCGGGAAGGAGGAAAAGAGGGAAGGATTATAAAGAAGGAATGGTAAGGTTGAATTTTCTGTTTTGATTGATATAATGCAACTGATATGGATTAATCTTATAGTCTTTTTTTACATATTTTACCTTTTTTTCTTGCAGTATGAGCTACCATTTTACTACCCGGGACAAGTAAGTTCTTTACTCTATAATTATGATTCGTGTTATTGTTTCTGCTTATTTTGGATTTATATCTTACTATTTGTTGTGGCAAACATTTGTTTAGAGAAATATAAATTACTTTCCACTCCTCCACTGCAAAAATATGTTTTGGTTCATGAATATAGAGCCATTTTTAAACATGCACTTGATTTTAGTACCCCAGATTAAACTTTGAAGTTTTATCATCTCAAAGTGTGATCCATGTTAGACACACATTACACTTAATATTTCACTTAAAGAAGTAAATTTGGAATTGTTGTGCAGATTTGTGTAGGCAAGGTGACTACTTTGCATCTGTATCAAGGTGCTTTTGTTGACATTGGAGGTGTACATGACGGGTAAAAACTCCTTGTCCTAATCCTTATATTAGAAAATTGAAAACTTTGATTATATTGAATAGATTAAATAGTTATTAAATCCATAAAAAGACAAAAGAGGTGTTTGGTGAGTTAGCCCGACTGAGCCCAGTTTGACCGTCTTATGATTTTGCGTGTTTTGGGCCGTTACCAACACGTCTTACTTGTTTTGCTACCACATTATGCAGCTTCTTAGACTCCTAACTCTGAGCTCTGGACATTTCAGGTGGGTCCCCATTAAACGTAATGATTGGTTTTGGATCCGACATCATATAAAAGTGGGCATGCATGTCATCGTTGAAATTCTGGTGAGTTTTAGCCATTTAATGCCTTTAGTTTTCATCATCCCATATTTCCATTGCAAATTTGCATGTGAAAATACTGTGCTATGCAGTCTAATTTCAGACATTAATATATATCTTGCAGGCAAAGCGAGATCCTTATCGTTACCGATTTCCTATTGAGATGCGTTTTGTTGACCCTAATATTGACCACCTAATGTATGTTTAACTTCTTATTCAACTTTATCTAATAATATTGTTAGAGGTGTCAGTTTTAAGTTTTTAACCCATTTATTTGTAAAGAGTCAATTTTGGTTATGCTTTGTGACTTTTATCGAGTCTTATGGATAAATCAAAGAAATTTGCATAAAAGAAAATGGGCCAGTTCAGTTGGGTGGTCGAGAGTCGCACAAATATATTTTAACGCTAAAAACCTCCTATATCATTTATTAAAGTATTAGATTATTGTTATTATCAACATAACGTGTTTCGAATCAACATAACCCTTCCCAAGCAGTACTAATAAATTATTCGTTTTGACTTGTCACAACTCATTGACCCACCTTATCCAATCTCTAACTAAAATCAAATTGAACACTTGATTTGTGATGTCACTCCTTTACCATCTACTTGCAGATTTAAGAGATTCGACTATCCACCTATTTTCCATCGTGAGGAAGATACTTGTATGGATGAGTTGCGTGTAAGTATTGTTTTCAAATTGTTTTTGTGGTGGTGGATTTTGGAATGTTAAAATAATATATGTGGTACTTAACTCTTGTTTGATAATTTCAATACTACCATGCTCCTCTTATCAGCGTGATTGTCGAAGACCTCCTATATCTAAGGATGATCCAGGAATCAAGGTGGAGGAGGAACCGCTAGTTTGTAATCACCCTTATGTTAATACGGTAGTCCTCTCTTCTTGAACAGAGAACAATATTTATATATATTTCCCGAAATAAGTTTAAATGGCAAACTATAACCATAAGAAGTAAATCTTCTTGGCATCTTTGGTAGTTATTAGTTATTACTTACCCTGTTGATTCGGGCTTGTTTTTGCCTGTTATGTTTATGTTAATTCTTTTTTACTTTGCAGTTATGGCAAATACATGTTGCTGAGCAAATGATTATGGATGATATGGAGATTAACCCGGATAAATACAAGGGTAAAAAGTTGTCAAAGCTAGCCGATGACGAGGAATTTGATGAAGAGAACAGTGTTCAATATACCGAAGATTATTACAAGGAAAGTTTACTGCCCAAAACAATTGTGGTGAGTACCCTTTCTCCTCTGACCACTTTGCTTGTTAAACCGTCATGAAATTGTATCATTTTTTAACAATTTATATGCATCAGAACGTGAGTTTAAAAGATCTCGACTTGGAAGCTGCATTTGAAGAGCGCCAGGTGCGTAAAAACTCTCAATTTAATTAGTTTGGGATGTTTGGATTCTTGTTTATCTGATCATTACAGCACAAAAATTTCTTCAACTTATTTTATTACAGTGATTATCTGCTTTTGATCCCTTCCAAAACGCCCATTCAAATGCCTCTGCATTTTATATATTTTTGAACCAATGAGTTTTGCATATGAATCTAACATATATTTTGGTACAGTATCATAACGCATTGAAAAAACAAGCTATGGAAAATGGCGCTACGTCTTACAGAATAGAGAAGCTGAGGCGTAACCATGAGATGGATGAATATGATTTTGTTCACTGGCGCCGCTCAGTCGAGGAAAGAGAAGCTTTACTTAGAGACATAAGCTGGTAAGTTGCATGCTATATGCCTACACATGGCAATGCGACGGATTTTTGTAATCATAGTTTCATACTCGATTATAAAACCATGTCTTACACATTATCCATCGGGTTTGGGTTCTTTTGCCATTTGAAATCTTAAAAAGTATAATTATCTAACATAATAACTATTATAATTTGTGACAGCCGAAGAGCGGCTGGTCTACCATTAGAAGAACCCGGAAGGTATCATGATCCAAGCACCGTTGCAAAAGACAAATACGACCCAGAAAACCCGCTGTATAGATACGATTATTGGGGGGAACCAAAGAGTTCAGAGAAAACTAAACAAAATCGATTGAGAGATTTTCACAATAAAGGAATCATAGGCAGGGGAATGGTGTGGTATGAATCATCCTATGAAGAAGCAATGAATAACCGAGATGAAACACGAGCCAATGAAATGGCGCAAACAGGACAGCAGCAAGAGGAAGATGACGATGATGAGGTGGACGACATCATTTATGAAATCGTTTCAGAGCCGCAGCCCGAAGTTAACGGGGTTCAAACTAATGTTTTTTCGGATGAATACTATGATTAAGTACTTAGTGTTGTTGTAGCATGTATGTATAGATGTTTGACAAACATTAGAGTGTTACCATGAGTTTTTTGAACTAGAAATGTTGGTGTTTTTTGTTTTTTTATCTAAGTTCTATAAAAAGTCTGTTGAGGTTTTATTTCCTTTAGCAGGACCATTACGAGTTGGATCTGTTCAAATGGATTTGATAAAAGCTTATACGTATGTATGTGCACACAAGTGCGTATATGCATATAGGGGTACGCCCATTACAGAACAAACTTTGTGTAAAGAATGTGTGTTGAGACCCTACAAACGAACACTCCAGTCACGTACCTATGAAACCTCATTCAAGAATATAAAAATTAACTTTAAACACAACATATTTCCCATCAAGCTCAACAGTCAAAATTCTCTTACAGGCTCAATACGTATTCATCACAAGTAGGAATAAATTGGTCATAATTTCAGGCTCAAGTTCTAGATGTGTTCTTTTTTTTTAGAATCCAGATTTCACATGTTTGGGTAATTGCTAATATCAAACTTATTAAATACTGATAAATTAATAACTTTAGACATTTGTTGGAGCCCTTCAATAATAGAAGGGTCTCTCCAAAAATAGACGTATGCCACTTAATGCAACGAGCACACGGTATTCTTTAGTAAAAGGCGAAAGAATAGTTCGCTTTGTGCTCAATGCATGGCTGCGTGCCTTTCAACATTCTCACTTGCTTGCTTTAAATACTGAGCTTCACTCCTTTTGTTTAAACTACAAAGCCAATGTGGGATGGACTCCAGTTCAATTTTTTTGTTTCTTTTCAATTTCACCAGTTCACACTCACACCGCCAGGCCCCATGTATATCCTTTGCCGGTTTCATAGTTAATCATTAAGTCTCTTAAGTTTCTTTAATTTGATAGAGTTCGGATGTAATCAAGTTGAAGTTGATTGAACTCAAAGCTGAAACAATCTCGAACAGAAGCAACAAGAACATCAAGTAACAATCAAAATCTTTCTGATTATCTAGTCTGATTAGAATTTCTTTTGGGGATCACTAAATAATTCATATAGACCTTCCTATGTTTATTATTACTTCATGAAGTGCTTAAAATTTACTAAGAAATGACCTAAACTCAATTAGTCTATTTGCACATAACCTTTTATTATGATTTCTCAGTGGATCCTAACCAAGATTAACAACATAACGACAGTAAGTTTCTGGTGATTAACTTAGGTGCAATTAACAAGATTTTGGACCAGAATGTCTCGGCGTCGGGTTCTTCAAAACAATGGTTGTAAGTTACAATAGAAAAGAAATTGACGTGTTACAATATTGGAAGAAAAATCAAGGGAGGTATCCTCAATTGTCTCTCATGGCTCGTGACATATTGAGCATCCCAATCACTACAGTTGCTTCAGAATCATTGTTTAGCATTGGAGGTCGGGTTCTAAGTAAGTATCGAACGTCACTACTATCATCAAATGTAGAGGCTCTATTGTGCACACGTGATTGGTTGTTTGGTTTAGAAGGTAATAAGTTTTTTTTAATCTTTGCCACTTAATTTTATGTATAATTTTTAATTCAACTTTACTTTTTTACACATTCAGATGAAAATGAGAACGAGATGGAGGAAGAATTTATGGAAGATATTGAATCATTGTATCCGGCATATGATAGCAGTCGCGTTTAGTTTTGAGTTTTTTTTAAGATTTACACTTGAAAAACAATATGTTAAAACTATTGGCAATGTCAATGTCATTTACATATATTGTTTCTACGTTTTTGGTTGTAACATTGTACGTTGTAATGAACCGGTGATGATGTTGATGGACGTACTAGTACAAAATCAAAGCTTTAGCATATTTATGTTTGGTAGAGTAGAAGATGTAAAAAATAATACGTTTGTTTGGAGACGTTTTTACTTTTTAATTGATATTTTAGTTAACTATTCGGAGTTTTAACTATTTAACGTTTGTAATTTCATATTTAATTTACTTGTATTTATCTTTTTTTAAATTGATCCATCTTGATCTAAACCCATTCTGACCCAAACCCATCCTGACCCAAACCCATGTTGACTTTTTTTATAATTAATCCATCCTGACCCAAACCCATTCTAACCCAAACCCATTCTGACTTAACTACCAACCCAACCCAACCCACCCATTTTGCCACCTCTAGTTGTAACACAATTGCCAGCACTGTATGGAGTAATTAATATGCAAAACTATCATCTGGATATGGAAAAACTTGTGATTATGGTTCATATTGCACGCGCCTAGAGTCGATTATATTCTATATTTTAGTTTCTTCTAACATTGGGGGCATTGTGAGCTTTTAAGCAACAAAAAGTTGTCAATCTTTTGTTAGCTGATAAGAT
>CM044017.1:13237083-13527083 GCA_024085815.1 Flaveria linearis | reverse complement strand
TACATATATATGTATATATATAGATAGATATACATATATATATACATATATATATATATATATATATATACATATATATAAAGTGGGTGTTTCCCAGCATCACCTATATAAGGGGCGGGGTGAAATTAAATATTTTTGGAGGAAGCGAACTTGATATGTATAAAAAAATTTATACAACCGGTTCAAAAATTTACACTATTAACTCAAAAATTCTATTGACGAAAAAGAATGCCCCCCTCCCCAGCCCCTTATATCCTTCGCCCTTGGTGTGAGACCCATTTATACATGAGTAGGTGTGTAATATAGAAATGTTTAACCACTTTAGTCTTTACTTTTAATATCATTACATATGTAGTTTGTCGAAGCTTCAATCATTTAATTACAAACTAGAGAGTATTATTTCACCTTCATAATGACTCATAAATTTTTATGTCTGCTTCTATAGAATTGAAACATATAAAAACGACTCTATGAAATAAATTTCTAGATATGTCATTGAATATGACCAGTGGCGGAACCAGAAATTTTATTCAATGGGGTCACTTTTTTTGATGCTCGGTTTTCTCTCAACTCGACATTATAGTTTTCGGGTCGGGTTTGGTCTGGTTTTTATCACTAAATTTGTCATCAAGAACAACTAAAACACTAAAGTTCCGCAAACTAATTTCAATAAAGCTTCATGTTTCAACCAAGAATCAAGTTTTACATATAATTTAAAATTATAGATGACTTCATACATATGTTCAACAAATACTATACTATATGTGTGCAATTGAAAAACACAAATCATTAAACAGCTACAAACACGAAATCAGACCTTATTATCAAAACACACACAAAGCAACAACTAAACTCTTTTCACTTTCACCAAGTCTAAATCGGGAAATCTAAAAGAAGATTTATCTAGTGTTTGACTTAGCTCTCGCTTTAGGTAAGGTTCAGGGAGGGGTCGGATCGCGAAACGATTTGTATATACAACTTTACCCTGCACTATTGTGTAAGAGGTTGTTTTCACCGGTGGAACTCATAATCTCAAGGCCATAAAACAAAACCTTTACTCGTTGCTCCAAAGTCCACCCTAATTAAAATACACACAACATAGATGGTGAAAGAGCAGAGAGAGTGTGTACTTTAATTAGAAAAAAACTAAATTATATAATTTAAACATAGCAACAACTGAACTTGTTTTTATTTTCATCAGATTTTTTATTGGGGTCACCTTTAAAAAAATGATTGGGGTCAAAATATTATCTCTTAATACATGCTACATATGAAATACAAATATGAGTGGGGTCACTTGACCCCATTCTTCACAAGCTATCTCCGCCCCTGAATATGACTAGAGGTGGAACCCGTTAGGCTGTATGAAATCAAGAGACCCATTAAAAGTTTTTTTGTATGCATTGCACTTATACTGGCTAATTTGGGTAAAACCATAAGCTTTATGAGAACTAAACTCATAAACAATTGCTATGAATTAATAAACGGGATGAAGTAGTTCGATTGGTTAATTTTCTATAAACAAACAACGACGTTTCGAAACATACCTCTTTAGTTATTTTATTTTATTTCTTGTGTGGGTTTTTAAAAAGGAGGGTCAGTATACATTAAATTGATAGAAGAGTTGTACCAAAACACAAGTTTAACTATTATCATATGTAAAAAAATTGATTGTAAACTAGTCAAACCCTCTTGGTATGGATCCATAAAAAGCTCCAATTGAACAGAGCTAAAACGAGCTCGAGCCTGACTTCGTTCGTGTAAACCCCTAATGTCGCATATGATTTTGAGTAATGTTACTTATCATGCTTAAATACATAATAAAATAGAGGGTTAAAAGGCTATTAAACTTGTTGATATGTTTTTGCAATGGCTTGGTTTGTAATTATCTTCGAGAACAAAACTAAGAACTAGAGACAAAGCCAAAAGTATTTTTATGAGATATTATATGCATTTAAGCTCATATGTAACTATTAAAAGTTTAAAATGAGATGTTTTGTCCGTATTTGTTTTATAGTCTTATATCACGGTATGTATAAATTATATCTTTTACCTATTTTGATCTGTAAATTTTACTACAATGGATTGGGGAATAAAGTTTGTGTAAACTTAGTACAAAGCTAGTTAAGAATCAGATTGAGGATTAAAGTCGTTTCAGCCCAACTTGATTTGACCCGAACAATATGTAAATCGAGTTGATAGAAGTTAGAAATACCAAAACTTAGAGACCCCACTGTTAAAAGAACTTTTGAGAAACGGATTGTTGTCTAGAGAAACCAAATCCATCTCTGGTTCCGGTTTAAGTCTCTATCATGAATTTACCATAGAGCTTATGGAATGATGGGAATATTAGTCAAATAGTTTGTTGTATTGGGGGTCTCTTATGCTTGACAAGCCTACTTTTGTAGGATGCCAGAGTTAAGGTCTAAGGAAGGGATGGCATTATATGCTTGAGTTTTGCTTAACGCAACAGCCGAAGATGGTCTCCGGAAAGGGACACAATATGTACTCTAGGTAAAGTTTGCTATTTTACATTATCGTATAAGTGGAAGCCTCTTGTTGACACTAGAGTAGAGGTGCACATCCAACCTGGTAATCCGACCTGGGTTCAACCCGGTAGCTCCCAAACCTGGGTCCAACCCGATTCAACCGTAAGTTTCAAACCGGCTTGTCCCCTACACACCCCATTCCAGATTCAACCCAATTTTCCCCAACCCGACTCGAACCGGTTTAAACCCGGTATATACCCGATTATTTTTACCATTTTAAAACCGGGTTGGACCCGACCTGAAACCTGGTCAAACCCGATTTACATTTTTTTAACCAAAACCAGACCCGGTTTCAAGTTTCAGTTCGGTTTGTCCACCTCTAGTTGACTAGTTTGACACGTGTGAAGAAACCCGTTAATATTATCATCATGCAAGTGTTTTAAAAGGTCCAACAAACACTTTACACTTTGGATATTAATGAGGATGTATTGATGAAACGACTTACGACTCCGATATGAAACGAAATGAGGCTATAGATGGGCCTACTAAATCACAGGCCCAATTAGGTATTAATAAGGGAGAAGATGGGCTTAATGATTTCACAATGAAATGGATGAACCGAACACAAGTGGGTTCCCAAGCCCACTGGACCTATGCAACATAACAGGCCAACTCAGCTGGATCCATTGGGCTTTAAGGTTAACTCAAAAAACTCTCTAATTGGGCCATATAATTATATTCAATCCTTGCTTGTCGGCCCAAATAGAAAATTTGTAAGAAGGGCTTTGTGTTAACTTCCAAAGTGAACAATAACTGACCCTCTGTTTTATAAAAACGACTTCAAATCCCTGTATTTTCATTCCTTTTCAAATCAATGTTTCATTATTATTCTAACTTTTACTTTTATTTCACCTGAATAGTGACTCGTTTAACCCATTCGTTAAAACACACCAACTTGTTTATGACAAACTAAACATGCTTACAACTCATTTACGACCTGTTAATATGTTTGGCTCATTTAAATAAATTGGCTAAACAAGTTGTGTTAAAGCTGTATGATTTTAATTGTGTCAGGGTTAAACTTGATCTTTCTGACATGAACATATGTATTAGCCATCTTTGGATTTAATTATTCAACCAGTAAACCCGATACGATTACCATCTCTAACTTAAATTTAATAGACTTGAATATAACCCGACTTAAAACCGCAAGGCAAAACAACAGTTAACATGATCAAGCAAAGAGACTTCCCTATAACCCAAATAAAAAAGAACTGTAAATTTCCAAAACATAAAAATTCTAAACGAACGGGGCTAATTTCAAAGCAAATGTGTACAAAAAAAAAGGTCCTACCGGGAGTCGAACCCAGGTCGCTGGATTCAAAGTCCAGAGTGCTAACCACTACAACATAGATCCTTTAGTTGTTGAAGTTTCCAGTTGATAATATTTAAATGAATTAGCTAATGTAGACAAAAAATTGATTTAATCACATATTACCTGAATGGATAAGAAATTTTGAAGGTTCATATAATATTTAATACGTCATTAGAATAAGCTTTTTAAATTTAACGCATTCAAATTGTAATGATGTTTTAAATTCTTTTAATTTATGTGGAACTTAAGGATGATCCAAATTCTTTTAATTTATGAAGTATTAGTTGGTGAAACCCGTGTGCTGCGGCAGCTGTATCTGAACTTGTAAGGTTTAGTTTTGACGGCTTATACATTATTATTCACCTGCAGAAAAAATTCACAAGTAAACGCTGATAAAAAACGTGGAAGCAACCAACTTGGAATTTCATAACACATCATATTTAAAATGTTGTTAAAAAACAGAAAAAAACAAAAAAAATACAAAAAACCTACAAAAATGAAACATTCAAGCAACTCTGACAGTTTTACGTTCTTGCTTCACTCGTAAACTCTGTGTTGAGTAAAATTTATATTAAAACATAGATATAAAAATCACGTCACAATGGTACATATATTTTAATTGCTATTATTATTATTATTGTTATTATTATTATTATTATTATTATTATTATTGTAAATACATTATTTTAGATTTACAAATTAAATACTCTTTTCAAAAAGATTTTTTTATAAATTTTTTTAATAACATTTAGTTTTTGGTATCCAAATGAACTTTTTAATAGTTTACTTTTACTAAAATCTTTTTCAAAAATATCTTTATTGCTTTATGTTTGATAAAATTACTACAGTAACAAAATTATCTCACTAGATAATAAAACTATCATATCATTAATTAGATAATAACTTTATGTCAGAAATATCAAATTACTAAATACCAAAAATATTCTTATTAAGTATTTTAAAAAGTATATGAATTGTCAATTTTACTTAAAGAGATACATTATAAGATAGGATAGATATATACGATTATTCTGTTGATGGGGTAGTCTTATTAACATATCAATAATATATTACCAATAATTTACTCTTATATATAATATATTAGCTTTGTAAGTAATACATTCATTTATCACATTACATTTTAAATGCATATGAACAATTTAATCAGTTAGTAATGTGAAGTGCGTATATGAAGATATTTGTTAAGAAAAAAATGTTAAAAATATTTTCATTATTTTTTGATAACATGTATTATCTTCTTTTTTCAATATGAGTTATAAAGATTGAGCATTAATAGTATATTAATATTGAGATAATTCTAAAGATATGAGTTGTAACAGTTATAGCAGCAGGTACATGTATATAAAATCCTTATTCAATATACAAAAGTGATCAGGCGCTTTTTGATGGTGTTAGGTGTACATCCCATCGTTATAAAACAAAGGTTATTAGGCTGCACTTTCTACAAGATAATCTTGATTAGTGGTCTCCATGGCTTTCATTTGGTTGTGATCTTCAATAACACCAAGGGGTTGTACCGTGGATGTACAACCCATCGATGCTTCGAGGATCATGTCTTCTTTCATGACATCTTTATTAATCACATCATTAATGGGTTGCACTGTACTAATCATTGTTGGTTCCTCAGCTTGAGCTTCTGCATTCTCCTCTCGTGTGGTTTCTATAGCGATAATTTGATCACACGTGTTAGTATCTTTGTTTGCATAGTGTTTAGGGGCGTCACAAACGGGGTATGTGTCCATAGTTGAAATAGTAGTTGGTAGTTTTTGCTCCAAGTCGATCTTGTTCTTGTTGTAATTCTTGTAGATAAAGTATAATACCATTTGGACAACTCCAAGCACGAATCCAATTATATTTGGAAGCTGAAATGTTGTGTTCGTAAATCCATTAGAATCGAAATGGAAATAAGAATATCTTAAACTATTATCAAAGTTATCCAAATATCATATCATATAGATTAATACAACCTAAAAGATATTTAACCCTGGCTATGATTTGATGTACGTGTGTGTATAAGACTTTCATTTCAAAATCAATATCACGTTAGACAACAGCAAAAACCACATCAACATGAGTATATAGTTTTTCATTAGAAGTTGTAAGCGAAAAAAATTATTTCTCCCTCGAAATATTTCTTTAATACTAATTTAAAAAAAAATGTAACTCGTATGTGCATGAAGACAAAATGCTATCAATATCCTATCTTTTTTAAATAAGTCTCATACATATTAAATTGCTTGTATTTAGTTAATTTATATAACAAACATAGTACAATGATTAAAAAGTTCTTAGAGTTCTTAACATATTATTAGTTCTAAAATATTTCTTTTAAGTCTAGTTAAAAATTTTATAACTTGTAAGAAACTTAACAATTTCAATATTGAATTTAATTATCTAACTTTAAAAAGTTGAAAGAATTGAACTTACTGCAACATATATGTCTTTTTGTAGCAAACCATAGAAGAACCACATCACAGCACTTAAAGCCAAGAAAAATGACAATCCAAATGGCATGAACTCTACACTCTTGGTCCTTATAACCTTTTTCTGCATTGCATACAAAAATACTTTAAATCAATATCACTACAATTACACCAAACCCAACTCGCGCGATTTGACAATGAAGCCACATATTACACATACCATGATGCTTAGAGGCGCTGCAAATACGCTAACTGAAATGACCAAACATATCCATCCAAGAATCGTGGCTCGGGTCGGACCTTCAGCTAGGTAATGAGTCGAAAGAGCAATTACCCAAAATCCCACAAAGTTCAGTGACACAACAAGTTTTGTGGTTTGAATCTGCAACATTAAGTGTATTAGCGATATGTCTACATGCCTGCGCATGCACACACATATATACATGTATATGTATAAATACTTAGAGTTTCTATTATCTCTTTAGAGATAAGTTAGACTAATTATAAATTATCTCCTCTAATCTATTGCATTCATCTCTACATCAGTTATAGAGAGAAAACCGTAAGGTTTTTTTTTAAACGACTGGTTAGTTGCTAGTTGTCAGTATCACCAAGTTAGTAATATTCACCAATGTCAAGTTTTGAATCTTGAACCTCCAAGAGAGGCAAAGCCTCCCACCTCCCCTTGACCACTATATAGACCAAGAGATCATTGGCGAGAAACCCGTAAGTAGCTAGGGATTTTCATATATTTGATAACCAACAATATGTTAGGAGCCAAGAGAATCGTATGATACACATACACGTAGTACTTTGAATATAATATATAAGATAATTAAGTAATTGTGATCACTATCTCTTTCTCTCTCCCACAACTTGATTATCTTCTTACACCATATACAAATGTAGTATGTGATTTTGCATTTCGTAATATCTTCTTAAAATGTTCTTCATATATTGTTGGTTTTGAAAATAATACATCCCCTCCTATAAGTTATTATATGAAAAACACATTCAACATTAATATTGTATTATGTTTCTCCTTTGAATTCTATCAAGGAACGTGCTATACTTTTGCACTAAAGGTCAATTTTAATTACTAAAGCGCGCAAAGTATAATTTCGAGATGTAATTTACTTTAATGTTCTTGGGGGCGTAAGCAACATAAATGGTTATGTAAAGGGTCTCAATGGCACAGCCGAAGGCGTTGATGGTGACGAGAAGGGTAGCGTCGGTTTTAAGTGTTGCATAATATATCCAAATCATCGAGCTAAAGAGAGCTACTACGTAAGGTATAGATTGAAAGCCTTCTGTTGATTTCTTCTTTATGATCTTGTAAAACGTTGGCCTGCATGCATGTATGAAAAGTATGATTTTAATAATTTTTAAATTCAAAGATTGTTATATAAGTTACAAAATACAACTACAATAACAAGGTTGTTTTTGCTTTTTAGATATTAACCACCAATGTTTGTGGTTTTTCTTTTCTTTTTGTTTCTTTTTTTACAACACCCCTATCCTTTTTAAAAATCTTTTGGTCGTTATTTCTTTTTTATTTTTTTTGTTTTATATTCTTTTTTGCTTTAATTCTATTTAAGTCCACTCGACAAATTACACAACCATGGTTTATAACTATAGGAAAAAGAAAAAGAGCGTTAGCCCCTCTACATAACGTGAAAGTTTTTTTTAATGATTTTTGTTTTTCTTTTTAATTAAGTTTATACTTTACGTTAATCAGTACACCCACTAGTTATATTAGTGTTATAAATTTTAACAACCATACCATATCATTGTTATCATTTCAAGATATACCAATACGGATGATGACACCACAACGAAGCGCGGGTGTCATACTAGTTACGTTATATAGAAAAAGAGAATACTAATAATAACTTACGCAGGCGCAAGATACACCATGAACGAAATTATATTTCCTGCATGCAAAGGAAAATATAATTATTTTTAGTAAAATAAAGTCTGCATAATTAACAATGTAATTTACCTTGTAAAATAATGATTCAATCTTAATATATAAAAATAATGACATTTAACAAAAAATAATTTTGTAAGACACATTCCACTAAAGATATTATATTTTAATCTGAGGTATCTAATCATTTATTTTAGAAATCCATAAATAAAATAAATTTATAAACGATAAATTCAGTAAATGTTCTATATATTTATATTACCTAATTTTCATAATTCCCACGGTATTGAAATAGCGTGACAAAATCATGGTTTCATTTATATTCACCTTATGCTAAAATATGAAATTATATTTGTAATAAAAATAAAGAACCTAATAAAAAACTGATAATAAGATCGCAGAGGTTATAACAATTCAAAAAGAAATTCAAATATATACTAACCACTTTATGTACATCCTAACAAATAAAAATATAAAAGAGTCGAGCCACTAGTTTACCTACTTGATACTTGAGATTGACTTGCTAAAAATATGAATCGAGCCAACTTTATAAATATTAATGACAAACATTAGAAAATAAAGAAAATGGGTCAAAATTGCACCTAGAATCCCAAAAGTAAAAGTCAAAGGATGTTGAATATTGGAAAAAATGGTCATTTCTTTCCCCTCTTCTTCAAAAATGGAAAGCTGATGAGCCAAAAGAGAAATGTGGTTACTCCAAATAATTGTAATTCAATCCCCACAACATAAAAAGCACCTGGGTTTACGACATATTTATAGACAAGAGAATTAATGAAATAAATACTAATGGTTTACTACATGTGGCAACATGATTGATCTAATTAAATAAACGAGTTTAACTTTGCAGCAGCTAATAGCCATTATTTTTTGCTCAAAGTGGTGTTGATTTGGATCCAATCTTCCTTTTTTAATTAGTTGATGAATGTATGATATGGTTCTTAAATAAACTTGTTAATTATATTGATCAACCTAATAATTTTATACAATTCATACATAACTAGGGTAACAAATGTTTGTGAACATCAAAACAATTGTAAATAAGTTGTTTATGGCTTTTAATGAACGTAAGTTGGTCGTTAAAAGTTATTAACAATTCATTCATGTCCCATAATGACACTTTCAATTTATTTCGTTGTCAACTCAATTTGCAAACACTCTTTGAAATAACTTCGCGATCGATTTTAGCGACTAAAAAGATACCTCTAAACTGGCAACCGATTCAAGTTATGGCCATTTTAATCTTGAGTATAGTAGTGGTTATAATATAACCTTATGATTTTTTAAGATTTTAAGAAGTGTGATCTGGTTTACTCGGGAAGCTAGACAATGAGTGTTGATATTTGATAATTGTTTAAGGTGAGGTTATTCTACAAAGTGTATTTTCGCTACAAAGTGTGAGAATGCACATTAAGTCTAAAAAAGTCATAAAAAATTATATCTCACAATGTAAATCAAATTTAAAAAAAAGTATTTTGAAGTCTCTGTTTCTCTCGTCGTCATCTTTCAGAAAAAAATAAAAAAATAAAAAAAAGTTTTCATTGTGTCTTTTTATGACACAATGACGTCATTGTGTCTTTCATAATAATACAATAACGTCATTGTGTATTTCGTAAATGACACAATAAAAAAACATTAAATTTTTTATTTTTTTTATTTTTTATTTATTTTTTTACTTAGTGAGGACAGGTAGTGGAACAAAAGCTCGGAATTACTTTTTTGAAATTCGATTTAGATTGTGATATATAATTTTTTTGTGACTTTTTTGACCTATTGTGTATTCTTATACTTTGTAGCAAAAATACACTTTTTATTTTAATCTTTTTCAGTTGTTTAAATTTAGTAATGTTGAGTTTGAGATATGCATGATCCTTTCAGTTGATTTAAGAAGAAAATAGATAAAAACTTCTTATATTATAAAGTGGTTATTTGCAACACATCTATCTTAGGAGAGAGTATATACACGTCGTCTGGGTGTTCCTACGTATAATTACACTGGGTTTTTATATGCATGGTTGTGATACGTTAGTTGGATGCTTTTTTATAATCTTATACGTCATTTATACCACATCAAATGCACTAATGTAATTGGATTCAATACATTGTTATAAATGGATTAAATGTGTCGTTGTAGATGCCATGGGGATGTTAGACGGAAAAACAACGTCTTCTTTGAATAAATTGATCACCAACAATAATTAAGTGACTGATCTCAACTAAAACTGCAATAGATGACGTGCATTGCGCGTCATTTTTGGGGTCAGATGACGCGCAAATGCGTGTCAAGGAAGGGGTAGTCATAAATGATAGATGACGCGCATCCGCGCGTCATCTTTTTATGACGCGCAAAAGATGACGCGCATTTTATGACGTGCAAACGATGACGGGCAATGCGCGTCAAGGAAGGGGTAGTCATAAATGAATAGATGACGCACATGCGCGTGTCATCTATGAAATTTTTATGACGTGCAATAGATGACGCGCAATGCACGTCATAAAATTAGCTGTATTTTTTAATATTTTTTTATTTTTAATAAATTTACCTGTTGTTTTCTAAAACAAATTGTCGAATAACATTAAAAGCGAAATCCATTAAATACCAACAAAATTTACAAAAGTTGTTACATAATATCAACTACAAAGCAAATCCAAATTCATTGCAATATAAATACAAGTTCAAATATTTAATCATATGGCCTACATATAAATAAAATTCTAAGGTACTTCAAGAGTTTCTTTCTTTTCTGTACCATTGCTTGTAGACCCTTTCGACCTCGAGTGTCAATGCACAAGTGTCTTGGTCACCAAAAGTTGGTCAAGTTGGATGCATAAGCCATTTGAGTTAACCAAAATCAGCAGTGACAAGAACCTATGTTCCAATGCAAGAGAGAAAACATAAATACTTCACGATGTAAAAATCTGGCACAAAAGCAAGTTTGTGGCCTTTTAATAATTGCAGATCAAGATCCATGATCAATAAGGAATGATTTGTAATTTATTTTGTACCTTAAACATGAAAATTGGACCAAGACTAAATCAATTCAAATACTATAATCTATGATCATGGATGAGAAGATGAAGAATAAGTTTACATTGGAATCAGACGATTTTCTAGGGAGCCTACTTCTGGTAGGAGTTGCTTGCTGCACCATTGATAAAAATAGGTAATCTTTATCCACTATAACAAAATACAACCTTTTAAGTTTCAACGACTATTTGCAACCTAATTTTTTGTTCTTAACAAAAACATCAAGTAGTAAATTTTATGCAGTATAAGTGCATAAACCTGTGTATCTTTGGAGATCGTTTTTTGGCTTGAAAATACTCTACAGGTAGCTGTCACAATAGAAATAAAAACCACCCATAAATGCAGCTACCCTGCAATGTAAATAAATACATGAGATGCAACTAAACTTGCAACATAGTTTGGACCTGAAATGGGCTTGTTTACACTGATTACAAACAAAGATGAAAGAGTAGCCAAAAACAACACATAAATGCATCTACATTGCTATGTAAATCATACCTGAAATATAGTTAATATGCAGCAAAGTTTGATCCTGAAATGGACTGGTTTACACACTAAATCGCAGCCCCTCTTTTTAAAGTTGGAATAAAAGTAAAGACACTAGATTTTATAGCCATTTAGTTGTTATGTTCGAACCAATTTATAAACAAAACTATAATAATTATACATACAATCTCTAGTATCAAACGACCCAATTAACACCAACACCATTGATATTCAGTTATCTAACTCTTACCATACATTGAGTTTCATCACTAATATAATAGTTAAAAGTAGAAGACTCACTATTCAACTTCAATGCAATACCATATAACTTCAACAATAACTTCAATGCAATATCATATAGTCTCAACTGAAAAAAGTAAAAATCGAATATAATCCAAGTGTAAAGTGTAAACCTTCATCAAATAGACATATCATGAAATAAAATTGCTATGGTGTCACCTGCTTTCTTGGTTTATGTTCATGGGCAGGAGCAGACTCAGGAGCAGACTAAATTTCATGATTTCTTGACCCACATAAGCCCATTAACGGAAAATTATTCAGATAGATTGATTAAGTTCTTAAAAGCCTAAAATCTTATAAAAGAAGCTAAAAACATCACATTAAAATTACCTTAGGCTGCAATTCCATACAATCAGCAAAATGGGCATTAGTTGAGAGCTCTTCACTGAAGAACATTACAAGTTTACTTTATGTTTCTGCCAAATCATTTGTCAAACATGAAGCAGAAAATAAACTATACAATATGTGGTTATAGAAGGTTACATGTGCACCAATCAAGAGATTCTCCGGTTTAATATCTCTATGAATAACATGCTTCCCATGACAATATATAAGTGCAAGCACATCGCTCACTGAAGTGCTTGCACCTTTGCAACTCCTTGTAGAGTTCTCCTTTGGCAGCATATTCTAAAATCAGGTAGACTGTTTTCTGTAGAAATTAGTGTTTGTATTATATAAACCATATTCCAGACCTTAAAGAAAACAGCAAGATGGAAGGAATTTATACCTGATCACATATAAACCATGTCCACAATATAGCTAAGACTTAAGCATTGAACTGAGATTTAATATACTATGGTTACACATAGTCACCATTAAACTCACAACCATTGTTAAGACTTAAGCATTGAACTGAGATTTAAATACTAACCCTCTTTTCCCTAGCTATATAAACTTAGGACCAAACTTCTCCCTTCCAAGTGGCTTCCCGATGTCGAAATCATTAAGCTTCCACCTCTTCTTCTCTGTTGCTGCCTCTGTAGAACCCTGACAAAACACCACACACACAGAATTCAACAAACATTTCACAACACACAATAACCAGATAACCAAATCCACACATTAACCAACAATCAGAAATCTTCATAGCTCAATTGAAACCACGGTACTTATACTACTTCCAATTGAAACCAAAACAGATCCAATTTCAACATCTCATCCTTCTAGAAAACAAAACAACGAAGACAAAAACTCCTCAACATCAACATCAACAACAACAACATCAAATAAAAACCTAACGATTTCTTGTAACTCATAGCATGTAAGATGTATACGGAGTTAACATACAAAAACAAACCCTAACACAAAATTAGAAACCCTAGGGTGGTCTTGACACACCCAGATGCCAGAGAATCAAGAACTTGAATAACTCGAACAAGAATCAGTAAAATCAGTCAAAGTTTATACATTTCTACAAAGATTGTGACTTTGAAGTTGAAGAAACTTGAAAGAATGTGAGATTACCTATGAATGTTGTTGGGATGCTTGAAGGGTTCTTGATATTCTTGAAATTGGTAGTTGTTTGAGAAAGAAAACCAGATCTTGTGGAGGTCGCGGTCGGTGGAGGTCGCGTCGGCAGTGGAGGTCGCGTCGGCGGTGGAGGTCTCGTCGGCGGTGGAGGTCTCGTCGGTGGTGGAGGTCTGCGTCGGTGGTAGTTGTTCGCAGTGTGGTGTGCGGTGGTCTGCGGTGGCCGGTGGTGTGGTGTGCGGTGGTCTGAGGTGGCCGGTGGTGTGGTGTGAAGGAAGGCCGATCGAGGGTTAAAGGGATTTAGAGAAGCGGGGCTTTAATTTGGTATTGAGGAAGGCGCGCTGGTATAGTACCTATAAAAAATTTTAAAAAATGACACAAGGAAGATGACACGCAAAAATGCGTGTCATCCTTTCTAAGAATATTTTGAAAGATGACAAATAATTTATGATACGCGTAAATGCGCGTCATCTTTTTTCGCGCGTCATCTTTTGCGCGTCATCTATTAACAGTTTTCTAGTAGTGTTTATATATGCATATGTATGTTCATAAGCAAAAAAACCAGATTATATTGCATACATCACACAAATCACATAAGCAATAACATACGCATAACAACCAAAATATATTACATACCTTACATAAGCAATTAAGCATACGGCACAAAAGCAAACACAAGAATATTGAAACAAGTTTGAGGTAGATAAAATTTACTACGATATTAAGCAAAGAATAAGGTAGATAAATTTTACTACGATATTAACAATATAAATGAGGCAGTTAGCACTAAGGCTTCACCTACATTGAACAAATAACGTTTTTCTACACATCACGTGAGGAATATCACTCAAGGCCCACTAGAAGTCTCTTGATGCGATAGTCCTCACGTAATGTGTAGGGTAACGTTATCATAGTTAATGATAATGTGATAGTTAAAGATAAAGTGACAACTAAAGTTAAGAATTAAAGTGAAAGATATAGATAAAGAAAGGCTATGTGAATACTTAAAGAAAATGATTGTTTCTGCTTCATATAGTTTTAATGATGTAATACTTAAAGAAAAAAAAAATATAATGTATGATTTTATACTACAATAAATGAAAAACATTTAAAGTTCAATTAAGAATTATATTTTCTCAGTATAAATTCAACTGTTTTGCTTATTGTTATTTGGTTAACATGTGTTACATCAATTGTAGGTACAACGTTTGAATGAGGAGAAGTACTAACATATGTTGTTTTTTAATTTGTGCATGTCTTTTAATTTCTTTTTCGTAATTTAATTGTTCTAATAAGATTTTGTTGCAAAGTTACTGTTTGATCATCAAATTCACAAGCTTAAAGCAACCCAGATCCAACATAACATGTGTAAAACGGTACATTTGGGGTCCAAAAGTGTTATGATATGTATTAGGTGCTGTTTGTTTCTGAGGAGGTAAAACGTCTGCAGTCTGCAGACTACATCTGCAGACATCTGTAGGAGAAGAGGTGGACCAAACCTCTGCAGCCTGTATTAAGAAGACTGTTTGTTTTGTAACGTCTGCAAACGGCTGAAATAAATTTAAATTAATAAAAAGTTAAAATAAATAGAAATTTAAATAAAATTACAATCCAATCCCCACAGAAAAAAATCAAGCAGAAAAAAAAGGAAATAAAACAACACAGGCAGGGCATTCTCGTCACTTCACAAAAGCCAAACGCCCACATAAATCCCTTCACATGGTAGCAAGCAAATAATGCCAGTTTCATCTCTCCGGTGCACACATCAAGAACAAGAAAATCTAGAGAGTCTTACAAAAGATAAGGTAAAAGATCAAGAAATCTCGTAAATTTCAATGATTTGCATAAAAGATCAATAATCAATCCATCAATCGATCGATCGAGCGATTTGGTGATCAAATCCCCCCAGAAAGATCATCAAGATCGAATTTTTAAAGATCAATCATCGTCTCTGATCATCCTCCACCATGGCACGAGGCGGTAAAGCTAACGCCACCGGTGTCGCCGGAGATCCAATCGGAACAAAACAACCGGTGGCGGAGGTCCGGTACCGCGACGTTCGTAAGAGACCATGGGGTCGATTCGCCGCAGAAATCCGTGACCCGTGGAAGAAAGCCCGTGTTTGGTTGGGTACTTTCAAACTGGCGCGCAGAGGAGGTGGCAGCAGCAGGAGGGTACTGGCTGGAGAAGGTAGCGGCGGTAGGAGAGAACTGGCCGGAGAAGGTGGCGGCGGCAGGAGGGAACCGCCGGGAACAGTTTTCGTGGTGGTGGTGGGGGGAGTTTGGTAGGGGTGAGAATGGGGACGGGAAAAAGAAGAGAAGAGCTCTAGGTTTTTTGTTTTTTTTCTTTTGGTTAGAAGAGGTTTGTAGGGGTAAGAAGACATTAGTCCTCCTCTTCTCCAAGAAGAGGTCACGCAGACGTTTTTTAATGAAACGTCTTCAAAAAAACAAAAACTCTGCAGACCTCAACATCTGCCCGCCTCTTTTTGACGCAGACAAAAGAGCTTTAGAAGCTCTTTTTCTAAAAAACAAACACCACCTTAATTGTGGTATATAAAAGGTCATGATAAAACTAATGGGTTCTAATCACGAGTATAAATTAGTTTTATTTTGTGGTAACCGATATATTGAATTACTTCTAGCTTTAATGTGTATATCAGGTCATAATAGACCTAATGGGTTTTAGGGGCTGTTTGGAAACATCTGATTGAATAAGTGCTGAATGAATAAGAGGGTCTGAACTAGTAAGAGGTCTGAACCAGTAAGAGATCTGAACCAATAAGTGTGTTTGGTTGTAAAAAGGAAAGTTTTACAATAAAAACCCTCAATTCTCCCCTATTCCCCTCTCGCCGCCCCACCACCACCCTCGCCGGCGACATCACCACCGAGTCACGTCGCGGACCACCACCCATCGCCGACCACCCCCCAATCCACCGCCAACACGTCCAAGACAACTACAACCAGTACTGGTCCTTCTTCCGCCGCCCCAACCAGATCGAAACCGCCGACAAAGTCCCCGCCTTCGTTGACACATTCTACAACCTCAAGTCCACCACAATCCACGAACAGATGGTCGTAGATCTGATCGGAGTCAAGCCGGGCCAGAGGCTTCTCGTCGCCGACCACCACCCGTCGCCCCATCGCCCCACAACTTCTGCATCTTCTCCCCTACCCCACAACCCCCAACCCTAGACCCACCACCACCCCCGTAAATCATATCGCGAACCACCGTCGCAAACCACCGTCGCGAACCACCGTCGCGAACCCATCGCGAACCACCGTCGCGAACCACCACCGTGAACCACGTCGCAAACCACCACCGTGAGGTATGTTTGGTCATCTTCTTCCTCAATTGTCGTCGGACCACCACCGTGAACCACGTCTGACTCGAGTCAGATATTGGTTCACGTCTGACCGAATAAGGGGTTCGGTCAGACCTCTTCTCCGGTAAGACGGACCCAACCAAACAGCCCCTAGTTGAAAGCCTATGCATATATAATATGATTAGTGTTTTTTATAGGTACGTGATTAATGATATATTTGTGCAGTTGAAGTTATAGAAAAACTTGAGAATGAAAAAGAAAAGATAGAGAAACGCACAATGATGAAGCAAATCAAGGAAAATATAGTTATAAAAGCTGCAACGAATGAGACAAACACAAAAATGAAACAACAAATTAAATTCCTTTTGTAGAGCATACATATATATCCCTACTAGCTAGTTAATCATGTGAATTTTTAGTTAACATGGTCAATTGGGTAATGTTAGAGATCATGATATCATTATTTTACACTCAGTTCAACCTTCATTAGTGTTAATAGAGTAAAATTTGTTTTTCGTTCATAAGATTTAGCTGATTTAACTATTTCATTTTAAAAATAATAATTGTAAAGTCCTTAAAAGCGATCGATCTCACTTCGTTTGAATTGTTGCACTTGATAATACACGAAGACGGGTGCGCGAATTGAATGAATCAACCGAGAGAACAAGAAATTCAGTACATCATTGTAATTCAAATGTATATATCACGTGTCGAATGATTACAATGAAAATCGATATAAAATCGATCTCACCCGAAGGTGGAAAATCACAAACTGTGATCTGCTCGACTTGAGCGAAAATACAAACTAAACACAAAATACTTTGAACTCTCGGTTGGAAAATAAATGTTGCACACATTTAACTGAGCTCACATGAACATATATATACATGCATTGAAGATTTCGCATGTATGGGTGTCAGATCCACTAAGCACTGTCGCATTGCATGCCTTATGCATGCATTAATTTTCGCATGCCAATTTTATTCCACTTTCGCATTCCTCTTTTTTATTCAACATTTCGCATGGAGATTTCGCTCCACTTTCGCATGCATTTGTCGCGTATAGATCTCGCATGAACAAATCACATGCATGCGATTTGTTCTTCTTTCGCATGGCAAGTCGCATGCATGCGATTTGTCTTCCTCTCGCATGGAGCTTTCGCATGCATGCAGGTTGTTCTTCTTTCGCACGCATGCATGCATGTGCGACTTGTTCTTCTGTTGCATACATGTAAACACATGAACTTCAAGTTGTTCATCTGAGATTAGTTAAAACTATATTGTAATCCAAATGTTGAGTCCTTACAATCTCCCCCTTGGATTATGATATAGTTTTGTGATCTTCAATTCTAACAACTTCAATCTTCAACAAAACCTTTTCAACTTAAGGTTCTCGCATAAGCGGATATCGAATTGGACGCATCTTGTAAGCTTCAAATCTTCATAAATCATCCAACTCGATTTGAATTCTTGTGTGTTCTCGGTTTCGGATTGAACCTTGATGAAACCGGATAGACTTTCAACTTGTTTAACGTCCTCGAACGGAAGATCGCGGAATAATGATCCGTTGTATCAAGAGCAACACCTTGCTCTGATACCAAATGTAAAGTCCTTAAAAGCGATCGATCTCACTTCGTTTGAATTGTTGCACTTGATAATACGTGAAGACGGTGCGCGAATTGAATGAATCAACCGAGAGAACAAGAAATTCAGTACAACATCATTGTAATTCAAATTTATATATCACGTGTCGAATGATTACAATAAAAATCGATATAAAATCGATCTCACCCGAAGGTGGAAAATCACAAACTGTGATCTGCTCGACTTGAGCGAAAATACAAACTAAACACAAAATACTTTGAACTCTCGGTTGGAAAATAAATGTTGCACACATTTAACTGAGCTCACATGAACATATATATACATGCATTGAAGATTTCACATGTATGGGTGTCAGATCCACTAAGCTCTGTCGCATTGCATGCCTTATGCATGCATTAATTTTCGCATGCCAATTTTATTCCACTTTCGCATTCCTCTTTTTTTATTCAACATTTCGCATGGAGATTTCGCTCCACTTTCGCATGCATTTGTCGCGTATAGATCTCGCATGAACAAATCACATGCATGCGATTTGTTCTTCTTTCGCATGGCAAGTCGCATGCATGCGATTTGTCTTCCTCTCGCATGGAGCTTTCGCATGCATGCAGGTTGTTCTTCTTTCGCACGCATGCATGCATGTGCGACTTGTTCTTCTGTTGCATGCATGTAAACACATGAACTTCAAGTTGTTCATCTGAGATTAGTTAAAACTATATTGTAATCCAAATGTTGAGTCCTTACAATAATCCTTTAACATATCATACCCTAAGATTTGTATTATTTTACCATTTCGGTCCCTAATGCTTACCCAACCAAAAACAACATTAAACTTTTATGAAAAGACCAAATTTCCCTTGTTAATAAAAACTATCATTATTTTTCTCTTTCACTCAATCAAAACCCTTATCATATGTCTATTAACCTATATATTTAAAAACAATGGAGAAGAAACAGGGAACTTGGGTGTATTTGTGGTTTTGCCACACACCTTTTTTTACTTTGGCAAATTACACTCCTCCAAAAGTGTTTAGAGAGATAAAAGGAGGGGAAACCTTCCTATTGTCCCATCCTTTTCATTATTACAGAGATAAAGTGCTCTCTTATCACCACCGGCACCGGCGCCGGCACCGCCTACACCGCCACCGCCTGCATTGTGAGGTTTTTTAGGGTTTTGTGTGGTGGCTGGTCGTAGCAAAGGCGACGACCGTGAAACCGACAATGGTGGTTGTTGTTGCGCTGGCTCTATTACTGCTTCGCCTCCCCTCTGTGGTTGAGGTGGAGTAGGCGACGGTTGTCCATTGCTCAACCGGTTTGTCTACATCGCTGTTGTCATCGGTGTCGCCGTGGTTCGTGGCTTGAAATCGGAGTAGATGGTGATGGTTGTCGCTGGTGTCGCGTGGTGTTTTTGGAGGTTTTCTCGCCAGATCTTGTTGCTCGACCACCGACCATTGGTGTCGCCGTGGTTCGTGGCTTGAAATCGGACTAGATGGTGATGGTTGTCGCCGGTGTCGTCGTGGTGTTTTTGGGGGTTTTCTCGCCAGATCTTGTTGCTCGACCACCTGTTGTTGGTGGCGGTAGGCCGTCGCATCTGACCGCCAGCTGATTGTGCTGGGTTTTACTTTAGGCTGCATGTGCACCTTTGTGAATAGATTTGAGTTCTTTCTGATTTTGGGCGGGCTTTGACTGGTGGTGGTGTGTCGCCATTGTTGTCAGTCGCCTTTGAGTTGACCGTCGGTGGTGTTTATGTGGTTGTTGGTGGTGGTGTTTCAAATTACCGTGTGTTCTGTGTGAAAGTTGTTGGTCGGTCTTGACGGGAAAGACAACCCTCATGCTTTGTGGTTTAATGACCGAGCTTCACATGTCGATGATATAGTCTGATGATGATAACGATTGTTCATCTGAGATCCCTGATCTTGTGTTCGCTTTTGAGATTATGTTGTGATGTTGCGTTTGGAAACATGAACTAATGCTTGTTTCAAGTCAGTGTTGATGATCTAATGATGTTGTATGTTTTGTATTTAGTAGAGTGTCGGGCTGTGATGATATTCAAAAGGTATCGGCTTGCATTGACATGGCTACCGTTTACGGTTAGCAGCCATAACCGAAATCGTGTTCTGAGCCTCATTCAACACACGTGCAAAGCACGTGGTTGAAAAACACTAGTTATCTTTAATCAATAATCATATTCTCCACCTCCAGCTACCACTTACAACACTTCCCGCCTCAATATGTCCATCTCATCTCTTTGACCATTGACCATAGGTTAATATTTTTTTATTAGGGTTTACCCACCCCTATGTTCATTCGCCAACAACATAAGCATCGCCAATTAAACGCCGATGACTTGATTTCAGGCTGCGAGAAAGAGGCATTGAGTTATTCTTAAGTTACACCATTACCTTTATCTCCATCTACTCTTTGTGTATTATTGACAAAACCAAATCACAGCTTCTATCGTGTGATTGAAGCTATCAAGTAGAATGGTTCGAATGAAACTGTAGGAGAAGAATGATCCTATTTTAGAAGTTGCAACAACATAGAAAGATTTGATTAAACCCATCAATTGATCGTGTTTTACTCTGATGTTTCTTGATAGGTGAAGTGGTGAGTAGGCAACATAACTAACACTCACGACCCAATAAAGCTCTTAAATAGAGGTGGCAAAAGAAGTCCAAAGATGTGATCTTGGGTCATAATGAGTGTTTTAAAAATATAGATGGGTTAGAATGGATTAAATAAAAAACACAAGGGGGGTCAAAATGGGTTAAAAGTTTTTTTGAAAAAAAGAAACATAGGTCAAGATGAGTTTTCAAAATTAGATCTACAAGTCATAATAAATTAATATTTCTTTCACTCAAATTGATTGCCTCCGTTGCACAAGGCACCACCGCACCACCACCGGTCCACCACACCTACAACCTCTCACCTCTGTCGAATTTCATCGCGCATCACCACCGGTCCATCGCATCACCACCAGTCCACAGTATCATCACCGGTCCACCACACCACTATCGCACCTACAGTCTCTCACCTCCGTCAAGTTTCATCACGCACCACCACCGCACCATCACCGCACCATCACCGCACCTATAGTCGAGCTCCGCATCAGTTTCCACCTCCGTTGCGTTTCATCGCTCACCACCACCACACCTACAATTGGGCCTCCGCTTCGTCACCGCATAATCAACGTCGATTTATTGAAGGTGCCAACCCTTTATTGATGAAGTCGTATATGTATCTATTTGAGCTCGTATATGCATCTGTCTATATGTATTGTTGGATTGTAGAAAACTAGTAAAATAGTATTGACTTTTTTTAAAAATGATCCATCCTGATACCGCCACATCCTGACGGAAGCGTAAAATACTTTGGTGTGACTTCTCGCTTCAAAACACATTGATTACAAAAATAACATACATAATAATTAACTAAAGATACCATTTCATTAAACATTCATATTTGATGGGTTACATTCTTATAACATATACAAAATTTGTCTTATCTTAGACTTTTACATAATATTTTTGTAACCTTATTACAAAAGTTTTAAGTAACCGCTTCATTAGTCTTCTCAGTAATAGTGGACATGTGCATCCACAAAAATGCTGAAATCTATCAGATTCACTGTTACTCGTACGCACAACTTTCCTATCACGTCATACCATCCATTGAAAATATCAAAAGAAAGCACGAGATTATAAGTCATACTGATTATATGAAAAAACATACTCAAACAGTCAACATAATATTGGTGAGAACATAGGTTTATTCAATAACATAATTTCTTTTAATTGATGCAACATAAACAAACTCACAATCAAACCTACTTATATGTCAAATAATTTATAACTGTCAAATACAAATCACAGAATCAAATACATAACATCACAACCCTCATCTGGAAGATGCAGGATGACATATTCCTAAGTAGCGCTAACAATATTATTTGACGGTTTGTCGTTCGAATTAATGGTTGTGTCAAAATGACAGTAACTTATCAAAATTCAGCATCAATTTTAGTAATAATAGTATGTTTTTCCTCCCAAAATCATTAAATCAAAAAAGGACTATGTTACTCACCTTAATTCCAGCCAAAAGTCAAATAATTCATATAAAACAATTATTCGTTAGAATAAATCAAGTTTCTTTAAAATTTTCAGCACCTTAATTCATAAATCATAAAAATTCCAAAATCACCAAACTATACCAGAAGAAATATTCAAAAATCTAGTTTATCTCATAAAATTTAGATCAATAATTCATAATAGCTAGTTTACTATAATTTTTACAATTTTACATAAATTGGAAGAAATAGTTAAACATCTCTAAAAATTCCAAAACTCATACATACTATCCTATTCTAAGTATTATATTTTATATAAAGTTTCCATAATTTATCTTACTGGTTTGCTATTTTTTTGATTTTCTATTACAGAATGTTCTAAAATACACATATGCGAATCAAGTCACGAAATTTATTCAGTAATTTCTATAAAAGATAAGGGTTATTATAAAATTTTTCCAGATTTTTATCACGTTTGGAGCTTCTGTATAATAATTTTCTTTCATTTCCTTGAATTAATTATATAAATTAATCTAGTCAATATTATTACATCAACATTTACAAATTACTATGTTTAATATTTCTTAACAAGTTCCTAATATTATCCCATAATCATAGCCATTTAGGTATTTAATCTAATTCCATCAATAACATCTATGTTTTCAACCCTTCAATTTGTAATTTTTTTAAATCCTTGGGTTATAAAACTTTCAAGTTTTTAGCTCTTAAATCCCCGTTTCTTACTGATATTTGAATAAAATCATATGTTCATGAGTTCTTCTGAATATTCTTAATGATTTTGCCTTCAGGATTTGGTTTATATGTATTTATTTAAACACATATAATTTCTTAAACTTGTTAGTTATAGGTTTTGGAAATCTAACCCTTTTTTGATGAAGAGAACTAAGAAAATGATTTGGCTTGATTCCTTGAGATCCCGGTTGAAGTGATAGTTCTTGATGCGTGATCACAAGCTAGTTAAAAGTGAGTAAGATGGTGATGGTGATGGTGATTGTAAAAACCAAAGCAAGTATTGATGATGGTGTGTTCGGGAATCCAAATAAGAGAGTTATGGTGATGGTGACTTGAAAACCGAGAGTGGGAGAGAGTGAGCCGAGAGAGAGTAATGGTTGTGGTGGTTTGCCGTTGTGGGGTGTGCTAGTTCCATGCGGGCGAGGGGTGGCAAAGAAGTGGAGAACTTCATCATTAGGTCTAGGATATAGTGTGATAAGGTGGGGTTGTAGGGATGCTTAGTCAAGTTATTAGGATAGGTGGTGGGTTTTTAGGAGAGGTTAGTATCCAGGAAATGCTAGGTGGCGGTGTAAGGAGGTGATTAGTGTAAGGGTTATGGCTAGGTGGCGGGTTTGGGATTAATGACTTAGTCATTAAGCTAATTTTTTAGTAGTTTATGTGGTTAATCAAGTTAATTAGTGTCCTAATGAACCGATGTTAAGGTTAAGGTTGTGTTTTAGTTAATGTTTAGGTGATTGAGATTTGTTTGGTTTTGGTTTTGGTTTTGATGCAAAGTTTCTAGATGTAACCTTGTTTGGTAATACTTGATTAAGTTTTGATTTTTAATTCATTTCATGTAAATGAAGGACATTTATCAATCAAGTGACTAATCACATAATCTTACAATTCGATAACTAGACAAATAAGATACAATAATCACAAAATTCATACGAAAAGAATACATGCACACGTAACCATTTATGCATAAATGCATGCATGTTTACGTAAAACATTCAGAGATTCGTATAATCAAATAAAATTACCTTAATAATTTCGAATAAGATATAAGCATATACTGTTAACTTATAGTAAATGTTTAAATTTACCTATCCTTGGTTTAGGGTTGTCACAGATTCGAACCCATCTTGATCCAAACTCATCCTGACCCAAACCCATCCTGGTCTTTTTTTCTAAATGACCCATTCTAACCCAAACTCATCCTGACCCAAACCCATCATGACCCAAATCCATCCTAATCTAACAAACAATCCAATCCAACCTGCCTATTTGCCACCTCTACTCTTAAGACTATAAGAAGCTTCCCGACCTGGATTGATGTTTTTAGGGGTTTTAGAACATGAAAACGAGGGTTTAATCAGTAGTCATTTGTCACATCCCGGCGGAAGCGTGAAATGCGGTTTGGGTGTGACTTGCTTTATCAGAGTACATTAATTATAGCGGAACAAATATTGAATACATATGCTTAAAACAAGAAAGTAGGACATGCATTTATTCATAATATTCGTGATTACATCTTATACATAAATTCCAAAATTAGATATAATCTTTTTACTACATCATTAAACTACTGCATGTCTTCAGATACGGTGAAAGTGTGCATCAACATACACACTACCATCAATGATGTTGACAGTTAACGTGACACAAACCCTTCCTACCACTTCTCCCCAAACATTGTGCACTTCAAAGCTAGTGTCAAAAGTGTTACTCATTGTTTCCTGAAAAAGTACACTAAACCAGTTAACAAAAATGTTGGTGAGAACATAGGTTTAATCCAGACAAATATTTTGTTGATGTATTAATTACAACAAAACCTGCTCACAACATAATCATACTGTCACGAAATAATTCACAAAATCAGATAATATTACATCCTAACCCCCATTCGGTTAGATGTAGGAAAATAGTAGCAACCCTCATCCGGTTGGTACAAATATTCTCCTAAGTAGCGCTACTAATATTATCGGACGGTTCCTCATTCGAACTAATGGTTGTATCGCAAATGACAGTAAGCAACAAAAATATTTTCAAAACAATACATCGACCCAAACAGTATACTTTTTGTAAGGACTCAACATTTGGATTACAATATAGTTTTAACTAATCTCAGATGAACAACTTGAAGTTCATGTGTTTACATGCATGCAACAGAAGAACAAGTCGCACATGCATGCATGCGTGCGAAAGAAGAACAACCTGCATGCATGCGAAAGCTCCATGCGAGAGGAAGACAACTCGCATGCATGCGACTTGCCATGCGAAAGAGAACAAATCGCATGCATGTGATTTGTTCATGCGAGATCTATACGCGACAAATGCATGCGAAAGTGGAGCGAAATCTCCATGCGAAATGTTGAATAAAAAAAGAGGAATGCGAAAGTGGAATAAAATTGGCATGCGAAAATTAATGCATGCATAAGGCATGCAATGTGACAGTGCTTAGTGGATCTGACACCCATACATGCGAAATCTTCAATACATGTATATATATGTTCATGTGAGCTCAGTTAAATGTGTGCAACATTTATTTTCCAACCGAGAGTTCAAAGTATTTTGTGTTTAGTTTGTATTTTCGCTCAAGTCGAGCAGATCACAGTTTGTGATTTTCCACCTTTGGGTGAGATCGATTTTATATCGATTTTCATTGTAATCATTCGACACGTGATATATACATTTGAATTACAATGATGTTGTACTGAATTTCTTGTTCTCTCGGTTGATTCATTCAATTCGCGCACCCGTCTTCGCGTATTATCAAGTGCAACAATTCAAACGAAGTGAGATCGATCGCTTTTAAGGACTTTACACTTTTTCCCCCAAAACTTTATTGAATACCAAATGGTTGAAAATGGGGCTATGAACTCACCGTGTCTTCTCACTTGAACCTAACAAAACAGTTCACAGTGTCAGACAATATTTTCTTTAGAATTTTTAGAACCTCAGATGTAAATATCTTTTGAAGTTCTACCAATAATGTTACCACAAAAATTTTCCATAATTTATTTATACATAATTAATCTAAATTCCACATAAATTATTAAAAATACCTACTGCTGTCCAAAAATCATCAAAAATTTATAGAACCTTATCCCAAAAATCAGTAACATCTCATAATTTTTATAGCATCCGAATCCAAACAGATTATTTTCTATAAACTTTATAATATGCTCATAATTGGTTAAAAATAGCTTCTATCCTTCATAAATTCCCAAAATTTTACAGAAGACTTCTTAAACAAAACTAAACATCATATACTTATATTAAAGTCCAAATCATAACATAACAGTTTTTGTAATTTTTACAATAATTAAAATATTTAGTAAAAATACTTATACTACTCCAAAAATTATGAAAATTATATATTATGTAGTATCTGATTTATTATTTCATCTATGATTTTATCAGAATTTATTATTTACGTTAAATATTTATTCTGATTTATTTACTACAGAACATATAAAAATTCATATCTTAATCATAACAAGGAATAAAATTCTGAAATAATTCCAGAGGCTTTTATACCTCAAAAGAATCATTCTGTGAATTTATCAGAATTTTCCCGAAATTATTTCTATTTTTGATATTTTCTTCTATTTCTCATTTATAAAATAATTTATATAAATTATTTCTTTATCAAACTTTGTCAAAACTTCCAGTTCAATATTTCAGTATAAATATGAGAATTTCTCAATATTTATTTAATATTTATTTAATTTTTCTTAAACATTTACAAGGTTTAATCCTTGCAAATTCCAAATATATCTTTTTATCATAAGTTTCTGAGTTTTTATAACTCATTACTTATGATTAATGAGATAATAATTTTCAGAATTGGTTTTGGTGTTTAAATACCAAAATTAACAATATATATATATATATATATTTTGTAACATATATGTAACAATAATTATCTTATACCTTGTGATGATGTTCTTAATGTTATCTTAGCTCCTTGAATCCAAGAACAAGTCTGTGAAGGTCGTGGATGATGATGGTAGGTGCTGGTGGTACGTGGTTGTGTTTGTTTGTTGTTGTAGTTGTCGGGTGTTGTTGTTGTTGATGTTTGTTGTTTGGTTGTTGTTAGTTGTCGATGGTGGTGGAGTGGGCAAAGGAAATCGAGAGATGAGAGGCTTTGGAACCGAAGGGTGGTGGTGCTATGGTCGATGGTATTGATGGTGTTGTTTGGTATGTGAAAACCGAGAGAAAGAGATAAGAGTTTGGATTGTGTTTGCGGTTGTATGGAGGTATATAGCTACCTTGGTCGACCGCCTCTTCCAACACCATCATTATGTCTTCCTCCTAGTGTTGGTGAGTCAAGTAATAGACTAGATGAGTCATAGACATAGACTTGCTTAGTAAGGGTGGTAGATTAGGTGGCAATTGGGTGAGGGTGCATGGTGTCCTTGGTTTTCATGTGGGAATGCCACATCCGTGGCCCTTATGATGATTATAGGTGACTAGGTGGCAATTTGGAGGAAGTTCCGAGAGGTAATTGCAAGGTAGAAAGTTAAAAGGTTTATGGTGATAGGTGGCAAGTGATGGTGAGTTTAGGTGTGAATAGGAGGTGGTTTAGTCCTACTAGAAGTCTAGGTGGTGGTTTAGGGAGAAGAGAGTGGCATAGAGGTTGACTTTGGGGAGGTGAATACTAGGTGTAAAGTGGTGTGAATGCATGAAAACCGAGAGTTTGCTTTGGTTAAGGTATAGGCGGTTTTGAGAAGAAAACAAAATGAAACAAGATAGCTAGAAGATTGTAACACCCCAAAATGTCAAAACGAGTCATTAAGGATAAGTGGGCTTAACTAATGGGTATTTAATAGAAAAAGAAAGGGTTATGGGCTAATTTGGGTTTATGGACAAGAACTTGAGAAATTAAGGCCCATGATCAGCCTTAACCTACCCAAATGCAGCCACCATCTTCTCATTTGCAACCCTAACAACAAAAACCCGTAGAGAGAGAAAGTAGAGAGAGAAAGTGCAAGAAACACAAGATTTGAAGCCTCTAAGATCAAGGGATTGAAGATCTGGGTGTTTGTGCATCAAATCTCAAAGAAAGGAGCAACAAACAAGGTAAGAATCGACCTCTAAACCTCTCTGTTGATCAAACCCGGATTCTAGGGTTTTGGGGTTTTAAAAGTCTCAAAGAAACACATAAAGGTCGAATTTTTACATATGAAAACGTGTAAAAATGCTAGAAATGGTTTCATGGAAGGTAAACCAAGGATTTAGACGTAAAAAGTTAAGATTTTGGGTTAAAAACGGGCTGGTTCGTCACTGATATGCATCCAGCGAAACTGTGCCCCGATCCAGCGAAACTGAGCACTCATCCACCGAAATTAGGCAACGAAACTAAGAGAAGTTCCAGCGAAACTACAGTTTCGCTGGGGCGAAACTACTGTTTCGCTGATATGTTCGCAAGTGCCCAGGTTGACCCTTAGATATTGCAAAATTAGGAAATTCCAACGAAAGTTGGGCGCTCAAGGCAGCGAATCTGTCTAGCGAAACTAGCAGAAGTACTGCCCAGCGAAACTGCTAGCGAAACTGCAGTTTCGCTGCAGCGAAACTGTGGCCGAAACTATGAAGAAAATGACGTTTTTGTGTATTAACTTTCATGCAGCTAGAGTGTTTGGACTATAGCTTAAGTAACTTAGGATTGAAGTTATTTGCTAAGTTCAGGTGAGTTCTAGATCCCCTTATTTAAACGTTTTTCCTTGTTTTTGGGGCTATTATGCATAGTAAACATAAGGTTTTCAAGATAAGGATTTCAAGGTGTTTTAACAAGGAAATACATTTTTCTAAAGTAAAATGTGATACTTAAATAGCTCAAAATAATTTTCGGGCGCGCTGACCTGGCAGCCCGGCCCCAGCCAGGGGCGTTGCCCCTTGGACCCCACTAGGGCTGCTGCCCCTAGGACCCCGCTATCAGGGGCTGCCGCCCCTGAACCCCCGCTGTCCCGCGGAGGGTCGGTTACGTGTTACGATGACTAGTATTTGGTATGCTGTGTACTTAATAAGCTAAGTATTATGAATATATTAAGTGAAAGATAATACTAATGAGAAGTGGAACTTAACGAATGTTACCCCCGGGCCCATTTGATGATGAAAAGTCTTGCACGCACTATGATAGACTTCACATATGTGAGTCTGATGTATGATGATGGATCCGAATTCATGAGCGGGCTATGTGCCTGCTAGTGTGGATCAACCGTCGGGGGAAGCTACCATGAGGATGTGTACCGACGGGGATCGATCAACCGTCGGGGGTAGTGACCATGGATAACGTGTACCGACGGGGATTGACATTCGTTGTCAATCAATATGGAGATGCTGTTTTGTGCAGTCTCGCCTATGATGAAGGGAAATGAAATGAAAGAATGAAAGATAATGAACGTGTCTAATGCGATGCAAGTAATGTTTGTAGTATGATGTATGCGTGTTCATTATATGAAGGATAAAAGATTATATTTTCTTATTTATATAAAACTAGAACTCACTCAGCGTAGCTGACTTTTTATGCATAATAGTGGGCAGGTAAGCGCTGAGGCTGAGGATGGTACCGTGGAGCTACTTGGAAATCTACGGATGGCATTCCTGTTAATGAAGTCCTTATTGTAATTAATGAACAAGTGACATGTTTTGTTTACAATTAAAGGACAAATGTATGAGTACGATGGGGTTTTTAAGTTTTAAATGAATGTTTAATTATCTTCCGCTGCAATGTTTTGTTATTAAACTGATTTTATGTTATGGTTAACCAACTGTGAGGTTCCCCGGGAACGGGGCCTTACAAAGATAGGACTAGGATTTGACTTTAAAGTGTGAATATTAGGTGTAGGGTGGCGGTTTTGGTGTGGTGTATGCATGGAACCGAGGCTAGCTTGGGTATTGCTTTTTTTTTGTTAAAAAAATATGAAACTTGGGCTCCAAGGTGACTAGCATTCATTCAATGAATATGGCTTAGGATTGCGGTTGTAATGGTGTGAAAGCATATGTCCAAAGGCTTCGGGTGGTGGTGGTTTTTGTCGGGTGGTTTTAATTGAGGGATATAGGGTGATGGTATGGTGGTATGTTGTAGTTTATTAGTTTTGGGTTTTAGTTTTTATGTTTAGGATTTAGTTTAATTGAGTTTTGATGTGTTTAAATATATACATATATATATATATACCCGTAAGTATATACATATATAAGTAAGCTATGTATATATATATACCAAACATTTGTGCTTGTATTACAACAATTTTCCATGTACACGTATATAAGTAAACATGCCCACGTAAAAACTTGTGTATATATACACGTATGTGTGGATTTCGGGCATATAAGCATATGTACATACGTAAACTATCACTATATAGACATGCATGCAACATGCATACATAAGGTTTCCATATATATGCATGTATATAACCATGCATACGTACACCCATAATATATATTCCAAATATAACTTATAGTTGTAACGTAATATAATAAAGAAAATTTTTCGACGTAATATATATAATAATAAAATATTTTTAGGGTTGTCACATCATTATAGAGGAGGACAAGTAAGAGGAAGATGAACAAAATGGTTAATCTAAAATTGTTAAACTTGTCAAATCTTAGGGATGGAAAACGAAATTTACTCGTGTTAATAATCTATACTACTATAAAGCATAACTTTGAAATACAAGTGAAATTTATAAAAAAGAATTAAGGCACCTGATATCAACTTTTTAAGGATGAGGTAAAAGTGATATTACAATATTTCCTGTTTTTCCCCTTATTTAATAAACTTATTTTAATTAATACATTAATTAATTCATATTATTAATACGTTATTAAATAATATGAGATTATTTAATTCACTATATTATATATTTTGTCATTTATAATACTTTAAATTAATATTTAAATTTATTAATAAGTATCATCTTATTTAAATACTTAACTATATAATCATTAAATACTTTTATATAATACTAATACTAATAATACTAATAATAATAATAATAATAATAATAATAATAATAATAATAATAATAATAATATAATTTATAAATAAGTAATATCTTATTTGAATACTTAAAAATATAATTAATAAATAATTTTATATTAATGACGATAATAATAATCTATATCTATAGTATTTATATTGTTATATAAAACGTTTGAATAGCACACACTTGTAATATTACTTAAAATTTAAGACACTTGATATAACTCTTTTAAACATAAGATATAATTGCCATATACAGTAGTTTCTAATTTGCCCCAAATTAATAAATTTCTACTAATTAATACTTTATTTAGTATGTAATTATATTAAGTATTATCTTTTTTATAATACTTTAAATTAATATTAAAGTACATATATTTATTATTTATAATTAAATAGCTTAACACTATTTGATTTACGTATTATTTTATTTAAACATTTAAATATATAATCACTAAATATTTATACAGTTATAGCAATAAAAATACCTAAATATTTAAGTGTTTAAGGCAGGTAGGAAAATATGCTCGATAACACCCATCACATCGCTATATATGACAGATAGAAAAGATTATGAGTAGTGAAAATATAGTTTTTTAATATTATCACAATATTTTTTTTGCTCCAGACTAATAAAAACCTACTTTGTTTTTTTATAATTTTATATTTAAAACTTTAATGATTTTTTAAAACTAATCACAAGACTTTCTATCTCTTTGTTTTATAATTATGTCTTCGAGTTATGTCAAATTTTACATTTAATCAGCTGAACTTTTTTTTTTAAATTTTATACTTAAGCATTCGATTTACGTCAAATTTATATTTAATCAAACCTGAATTTTTTTAAAAGCATTCAACTTATGTAAAGTTTTGGTTTAACCAATTTACAATAGAGCTCGTTAATTATAATAAAGTTACTATTTACGCGTTCGTTATTTTCTTGTCTATTTTAAGGTATTTATTCTTTTATATAGTTTTTAGAGTAAAATAATATTTTCATCCCTGACGTTTCATTGAATTTGCTATTTTAATCCAAAAAGTTTTTTTATCATTTCAGTCACTATAGTTTACAAAATTTTGTTATTTTCATCTACTCCACTAACTCCAATACGATCTCCGTTAAATATTTGGACATTTTAGTCTTTTTAATACCCTAATTATTCAATTAAAACAAATAAACCAATTAATATTCAATTAAATTTAAAAAACACATGAAGCGACTAGTGAGACCATTTGTTTCGATTTAAAAGCTTCGATTAACTTTAACAATGTTGTATGATTGAGGTCTGCTATGGAATTTCAATTAATCTTCATGTTTGTTCAAACATGTACCGATGTTGGATTGAGATCTACTGTTGTCACATTTCGTTTGATTGAGGTTTGTTGTTGTCATGTTCGAACAAACGTGACAATAGCATACCTCAATCAAACAAAGCGGTGATAACAGCAGATCTCAATCCCACAACGGACCTCAATCTCACTACAGACCTCAATCGAACAATGGTACACGTTCAAAACAAAAACGTGAATATTAATTGAAATCTATCAACAGATCTCAATCGAACAACATGAGTTAGAGTTAATTGAAGTTTTTAAATCGAAGTGTCGGGTCTCACTGTCGCTTCTTGTGTTTTTTAGTTTTAATTGAATATTAATTGATTAATTTGTTTTAGTGGGATAATTAATGTGTTGAAAAAAACTAAAATGTCATCATATTTAACGAAAACTTAACAAATTTAGTGAAGTGGATGAAAATGACAACATTTAGTAAAATACAGTGACTGAAGTGGTACAAAAATTTTTTGAATTGAAATGACAAATTCAACAAAACGTCAGGGACGAAAATATCACTTTATTCTAATTTAAAAATCATCTAAATAGAATTTTTAACTTTTATAACCCCCGCTATATAGCGTGAGTTTCACCCGGTACTATATAAATATAAATATGAATGTCTTTTATATATTGCTCGATCTTTCTTTACCACGGTATTCAATATACATGTGCTCGGCGAATCTCTCAGAGGCTCATACAATTTGCGATCATGACCATTGCTTTCCTCATGCAACTTTCTACAGTCAAATTTTATTTCCAAAATTATTTCTGTGTTGTTTGAACCATACATCGTTGCAAAAGAATGGGGACGTTGTCGGCTATAGATTCTTCATTTTTGAGGTTCAATTACTTCAATGTATAATTTCTTATAAAGGTAATTAAATAAACTCTCTCTTTATTTTTCTTTACTTACTTTGCTACATTCTCTTTGACTTTGTCACTTGCTAGTGTTTTGCATGTTGAAAGATACCTGCATTTCCAAAACGAAAATAAATAAATGTTGGGGGACCAGAATTATTTTTTAACAATAACCTTTTACTCGTAAATATCACTTAACTTTACGTCTGCAAGGATTATAACATTTACGTAGTATAAACTCTCATTTTGAATGCTGTGAATTGCACTATGCGGTTATTTGTTATATAAACCGGTGTACATAAATCGACTATATACCCTCACACATTAAACTAACACATGAAAATTTGTCGCCACCTGATTGTTTTCTATGTTTACTAGGTGAAATCCTTAAAAACTGTAACCTACCCATATTGCATGACACATAATTTGTTGAAACTCTAAAAGAATGTTGACATTAACATGTAATATATGCCTCTCTTTTAGAAAGAGATTCATTCCAATTTATTTAAGTTAGGATCTTTACACTTGTTTAGAATCATGAGGTTCGTCAAGTTCTTGAACGAATTCATATCAAAGATAAAAAAGCAACGAACAACGATGATTGTAAAACCACAATCAAATAAAATATTCAAGTTAAAAACCCTACATCCAAACATATTCAAACGATTTACTCCTCTGCTTAACAAAGCTAGTGGTGTGCTCATTACATTTCGTCATTTCTTGGGTGTGTTTCATTAGATAATAAGAGTAACTTGTTTCATATATATTATATATATGGCTTTGTAAAAATATTTATTTTGATATCATTCCTTGAAAACAAATATATTTATTGTAATAAACTTTAAGAATTTTGGTTGATTATAATTATATACTTCCTTCGTTCGAGAACTAAATTTAGTTTTTCTATATATATATATATATATATATATATATATACCCTATATAGGAATGGGTTCTTTTGAAAACCCAATGAAATTGTAAGAACCCATTAACTTTATGGACCAATAATATTGTGACACCTAAGCTAATTGGAAGAGCATCTTATGGGGGTATTTTCATCATTTTAACACCCCTCATTTAATGCATGAATGTACTATATGTCTGACTTTAATGCTTTTTGACAACTTTTCACTCCCACATATCCATGCTTTTTGTACTTGTCACATATTCCCACCAAACCTTTTCTTTCATTTCAAATTTCTCCCTTCATCACTATTTTCTCCTTTCATCACCAAAACACCGAGAAGAAGTCACCTAATTCATGGGTGGCGATGACGTTAATAGTGGCCACCCTTTTACCAGTTGTGAATGTTGTAGATGAAGCTTCGTGTGAGGAGGTAGTACCGGAAGTCTCCTGTGTTGATGATGTGGTTGATGGAAATTCTTATTTTCGACATATTGGTTATGATCGTTGTGGTTAGTTTTATAAACAATTATAGTATATTATGTTTGTTGTTCAATTAACCTTAAATCTTTTTGTCAAAATTCTTTTGATATTTAGAAAACCCTGTTCTTGAAAGTATGTTGTTACGAGATTTTCTGCTTCATTAAGGTAGTATTCATTCGTACTCGTTTTTTCTTATCATCTTCACCTTGCTCGTTAACATTTTTTTCCACTTGTTACCCAAATCTGTAACAACCTGTAAAACAGGCCGAGATACCTTTTTTATGAAAAAAAACAACTATGTTCTAGTGTGGGTTACACTATGTTTCAAAGCAAAGATAATGTGTCCACTTTTAATTTTTACATTTAACTAATTTTTTCATCTTAAGACAATCTGTAAGAATAGGTTACACATCCTAATATTATTTTTTTCTAAAAAATAACTTTGTAGAGTTTTTTTGTGTGTTACACACACAAGAAGAGACATTTTTTAGGGGGGGTTTATGTAGTTCCCTGTGTTTATTATAGTATAGTATTACTTCTTTTTTACCATGTAGTTTCCTGTGTTTATTATAATATACTACTACGTAATTTTTTTTACATTTTTTTATGATACTTTTCATATATTTTTTTATTTTTTTATTTGTCTTACTATACCTTCTAGCACATACATAACCTCTAACATGTGATTTACATTATGTAACATGAGATTTACATTATGTTCCACCTACCTTCCATAAAAAAAAATTTAACGTCATAGGAAGTCACTGACTCACTGTAGTAACATATTCTAGACCCCAAATTGTAGCAAGTATGCTAATTGATTTTTTATTCCACTACTTCCTTTTTTATATTTTTTATGATATTTTTCATATATGTTTTTATTTTTTATTTGCGTTACTATACCTTCCAGCACCAACATAACGTGTAACATTTGATTTACATTATGTAACATGAGATTTATATTATGTTACACCTACCTCTTGAGATTTATATTATGTTACATAACCTACCTCCTATAACTTTTTTTCTAACATCACAGGAAGTCACTGTAGGAACATATTCCAGACTCCAAATGGTAGCAAGTATTGGGTTCCTGAGGTTTTCGTTTTTTATGCTCATTTATCTAGCATTATTTACCATGTAAAGTGTCATGTATGTATGAAATGTTAGTGTGATGTAGGGTAAATAATGTTTGGTGTTAATTAATGTGATATATTATTAATGAAATATGCTATTAGTGTAATGTCATTTGGTTATTGTAATTATATTATTACTGTTAGTTGGAGTGGTGTAATATTGGGTATTTAACATTGTAATATTGGGTTACATCAATTTACATTGTTTTACAGATTGATTTATATTGGTTAATATTGGTTTACATCAATTTACATTGGTTTACATTGGTTTAATATTGGTTAATATTGGGTTTTTCGTTGTGTAATTTGATGTTTCATTACAACTATGATAAATGTTGCATTAGTATAACAGTAATTCATTACAATTATAAAATATTATTTATATTAATGTCATAGTAAGTTGCATCAGCTTACATTTATTTTACAGATTAATTTATATTGATTTACATCAATTTACATTGATTTACATTGGTCTAGTATTGGTTAATATTGGGTTTTTTGTTATGTAATTTGATGTTTCATTACAACTATGATAAATGTTGCATTAGTATAACAGTAATTCATTACAATTGTTTGACAATTGTAAAACATTATTTATATTAACGTCATACTAAGTTGCATCAGCTTACAATTGTTTTCAAAATTGATTTATATTGGTTTACATCAATTTACATTGGTTTAATATTGGTTAATATTGGGTTTTTCGTAGTTACATTGTTTAATGTCGTTCGGTTGTTAAGTTGTATGATTTTATGTTTAACTCAATGTTTTTTGTTGTTAATACATCATGTTTCTTTGATGTAAGTCTCGTTGTTCTCTTTAATTGTAATATGTATTTCGTTTTGGTGGTGTAGTTACATTGTTTAATGTCGTTCGGTTGTATAACTGTGAGTATTAGTTTGAGTATGTATAACTGTGAGTATGTGTTACTCTTTAGTTTTTACATTTTTCTTGGACCTATTCACAGTAAAAATGTGTAACTGTTTGTAACATTTTTGTTTAAAGAAACGCCCTGTAACATGTATGTTGGTGTTGTTTTGTTGGTAGTGATGACTTTTCACAGTAGACGAAACAAACATGTAATTTTTTGTAATTTTATGTAAATACATGTAAGGTCATGTTAAACACACTAATTAAATGTAAGTGTATTTTTAACAATGTGTAAGTATCTGCGGCCCATGTATTTTTTTTGCGTTGTTATTTTTAGTGATAGGACTTTTTATTGCAACACCCCCCAAAACCCTCATGAAATAACATGTAATCAAATGCAATGCATGTGTTACACAGAAGTAGTTTGAGTATGTATAACTATGAGTATGTGTTACTCTTAAGTTTTTACATTTTTTTTGTCTTATTCATAGTAAATATGTGTAACTGTATGTAACATTGTTTTAAGAAACGCCTGTAACATGTATGTTGGTGTTGTTTTGTGGGTAGTAATGACTTTTAACACTAGACGAAACAACATGTAATATTTTGTAATTTTATGTAAATACATGTAAGGTCATGTATGAAAAAACCTGCTGTACTAAAATGAACGTCTAAATCGCTAGAACCTTACAGTTTACAATTATCAACAAATATTAGTTTGGAAAAATTAGTGAACTCATAAACGTTCGTACAATATTAAATAAATATGATTACATAATCACAATCACACCTTTGTTACTTTGTTCACCAGTCTATTTCTATAGGGCTCCCGGCAGTGTTTGAAAAACGGTTGAAACATTTACTTGCTATTCTTTCACTGGAGCGAACTGTTTATTACAATTAATCGGTTAGTAACACATAGTCCTTATTCATAATACGTTAAATAGTAGAAAAATAAAGGTCGTGCAATGAATATACACCTGTAGAGTGTCTCCATTTATTTGACTTACTTTTACTAACGATATTCTTCCTCCCTTGCTTTCTGCTAAATTCCACAAGGAAAAACTATCAGCAAATCAATGACTACGTACATTAGATGTACCTTATTTTTGTTCTTATTATAGTAGTAAGTTAATTATAATGATACATAAAATAAAACAATAAATGGGGCTGTGCAAACATACAGAACTCACGTTTGCTGACCTGTATTATGTTGTTACCATTGACATGTTATTACATGATCTTACATATTCTGACTCAATCATACATACTACTACAGTTAATTTAAGAAAACAATACCTAACAGGACTACTCACTTATGTAATTAAAGGAATAGGTCCCAAATTGAATATTCACTAAAATCATAGTTTCCTCTGTATTCATTTAAAAAAAATGTGTCATTTACATGCCTTTCAATCCTACAGAACATGTCCTCACGCCCAACCCAAACCTAATGCAGCACCTTATTTACATGTGTTTACACATGGACTAGAAGGTTATAATTGAGTAGTACAATGGGTACCAATTTTTCGTCTGAATAGAGTATTTAAGTTAATTATAATGATACATAATATAAACCAAAAAATAGGTGTTTGCAATGATACAGACCACACATTGACTGACCTGCATTTTTTTGGTAACAGTTACATGTGGTTGCATGAAATTACATATGCTTACACACTTGCACCTGGTCATAGCAACTATTTGTAACATTTTTGTTTAAAGAAAATGTGTAACTGTTTGTAACATACATGTTTACACACTTACATATGGTAACAATTACATGTTACATTTGGTTGCATGAAATTAGTGAATATTCAATTTGGGACCTATTCCTTTAATTACATGTGCTTGCATGAAATTACATATGGTTGCATGAAATTACATGTGGATTAGTTACATGTGGTTGCATGAAATTACATTATTTATATTAACGTCATAGTAAGTTGCATCAGCTTACAATTATTTTCAAAATTGATTTATATTGGTTTACATCAATTTACATTGGTTTAATATTGGTTAATATTGGGTTTTTCGTAGTTACATTGTTTAATGTCGTTCGGTTGTTAAGTTGTATGATTTTATGTTTAACTCAATGTTTTGTGGGTAGTAATGACTTTTAACACTAGACGAAACAACATGTAATATTTTGTAATTTTATTGCAACACCCACCAACACCAACATACATGTTACATATGGTTGCATGAAATTACATATGCTTACACACTTACATATGGTAACAATTACTAACAGGGCTACCCAAACACACATTTACTTACATGTTACTACATGTAATTACATGACCTTACTCAAACTTACATATGTCTACAGTTCATAACAGAAAACAATAACTAAAGAATTAGGTCCCCAAAATTGAATCTTCTATAAATTCACAGTTTCCTTTTTTCTTATTAGGAAAAAAGTGTGTCATTTACATGCCTGTCAATTTTCACTATAACAATTTTTAAAGTTCAATGAATCTAGCGCTTGATTAAGGACACAAGGAGTACTACCAAAAAATTACAAAGGAATAAACAACATAACAGTCTGTAAATCATTTGAAATGAATTTTTTTCATACGTCCTTACAATTCATTACAATGTAATCCCTAAATTTAGAGAAAAAATTTTCGAAATGAAAATTTATACGTTCATGAACAACCAAATATACACTTATGTACAGAAAATCATTAACACAAAATATGTTATATGTGGTTGCATAAAATTTATACGTTCATGAACAACCAAATATACACTTAGTGTTAGGACTTTTTATTGTTAGGACTTTTTATTGCAACAAATATACGTTCATGAACAACCAAATTTATACGTTCATGAACAACCAAATTAGCGGCTTTAATATAACTAATACCAATCATTTAATCAAGCCTGAAAATTCAAAACCGTCGTCAAAATTAACCACCTCACAACTTCAAATTATAACCGATTATAAGGATAAGCGTAATGGTGAAGCTTCATTGGCAAAGCTTCATTGGGGCTGCGCGCGCGGGGTGGGGGGGTGGGTGGGTGGTTCATTAATAGTGTAAATATTCAATCTGATAGATTCGCCCCCGGATAAACGAATGGATAAACGAATCTTTATTTAACGGACGGATAGAAAATTATATGATTTCTATAACTGTAGTAATCGATTAAAATTGATATATTTGATAATTGATATCACTAAATGACTCGTAACAACTATAACATTATATGATTTTTAAATAATATCATCAAAGCTTGTTGCATTTTAATTTTCTTTATTCAACTATATATTTTTTCTATTGTTTTCAAATAAAATTGAAAAAAGGGGCAAAAAGTAGATCGAAGAAACGAGCGTACGGTTACCGAGGGTGCAGTGATGGTGGCAGATAAGCCCCCACCTCCATCTCCATCTTCCCATCATCACAATTCCAAAAAACCCCCTAATTTCTGCCATTTGAATCCATCTTCCAATTCTTCATCATCTCAGTTTCATATACATAATCACACAAAATCCAACATTCTTCCTCTGTTTTCATTGCTTTGTGCACAGGGACCTTTCGTCTCATCGTAACAGTACGTGATCAACTCATCAGCCTCGTGAATTTGACATTTGGTATGCAATGCTTTCAGTTGATTTGAAGATAAACCCAAATCGATTTTCAATTTCGAAGTTCGAAAACCTTCCGGTCGATGTTTTAAGGAAGAAGCGACAAAGGAACCACAGACCGACCACGGATTGCTTCGCAGCCTTCACTTCTCTCGCATTCTCATGTCTCAATTTTGGAATGTTTGGAGAGTATGGAACATTTCAATGGTTTCCATGCTTACTGTTAGGAAGAAATTTGAAATGGGGGGTGGTTGGGAAGATTGAGTGATTTGACAGTTGCTTTTGGAGCACACTACCTATGGTACGGTTTATTAGTTCAAGGCATCAGCCAAATTACCTATATACCCTTCAAAGAGGAATTGAGACCTACAACATATATTTATTTAATTACAAATAATCAGGTCCCTTAGATCAAAACTAACTTTTCAGATCAACGGTACCAGGATGGGTTAAAGGGTTTTGACATAAATGAGGGGTTCTCAAACTAACCCCACCCTATATATATATATATATAAACATATAATAGCAAAATAATAATTTCTAAGTTTTTAATTTACTCTTAATTATATACTATTTATTTTATCTATATAACAGTTTTTAATTTTATAAAACTTAACTATCTAAATTATACTAAATTAATAAAATGTTCCTCAAGTTACATTCAACCCATTCCCATTTCAAACCACTACCACTATAAAATTGTTATTACTCATAAATATACAAAGGGGTAAACACCAAGAACCCTAAAATCTTCAACAAAACCCCTAAAATCTTCAGCAAAAATCATCTAAAAATGATGTGTGAATGATGGTGGGGTGAACTCAGATGCGGTTTGTCCAATTGGAGCTTTGATTTAGAGCGTTTGAAGTTTCAATATAAGAGTGGGGATGAGGCGGCAGTGGCTGGGTTGACGGACCTAATATGCACTTGATCTGGGTTTGATACATCAGACAATGGAGATGGTTGAAGATGGTGGTGGTGGCTGGTCGTGATTAGGGTTTCACAGGGGCGAGGATGATGATAGTTGATGGGGATGATGATGTGGGTACCAAAGATGGATGGTGGTGGTGTGATGGCGGGTGGTGGTGTGATGGCGGGTGGTGGTGTGATGGCGGGTGGTAGTGGTTAAAGCGTTATAGTTCAGATAATTATATAAATAGTATATATATATGTATATATATGTATATATATGCATACATACATACATATATATATATGTATATATATACATACATACATACATACATATATATATGTATGTATGTATATACATATATATATATATATATAATTGTGTGTGTGTGTATGTGTGTGTATGTATGTGTATAGAGCTATATATAAATATATTATTTGAATTAAATTACACAAATAGTCGTTCTTATTTACCTAAATAGTCCTGTAATGTGAAAAGACTAAAATGTTCTTAAACTTAAGAGAAATCTTACATCTATAAGTATTAATACTCAAACTCAATACAAATTAAAAGTGATTATTTAAGCTGTTATTATTACTATTGTTATTACTATTATTATTTATTTTTGTTTAGTATCCAAACTTGTAATTTTACATAAAACACATGAACTATTTATGTAATTAACTCCTAATTTTATGCATGAGAGAATGTTAAACAAATCTCAAACCCATTAAATTCGTCATGTATGTAAGAGAGACTGGGTTAATATTTGTTTTATTAAATTACTAATGATATTTAAGAGAGACTAGGTTAATATTTGTTTTATTAAATTACTAATGATATTTGGTCAATGTACAACACTTAACGGGAGGTTCCTAACACCGTTACTCATGTAGATTGATACATGAGATGCAAAGGAGATGGTTGAAGATGGTGGTGGTGGCTGGTCGTGATTAGGGTTTCACAGGGGAAAGGAATGGGGATTTGATAATGATAGCTGATGGGGATGATGATGAGGGTACCAAAGATGGATGGTGGTGGTGTGATGGCGGGTGGTGGTTGTTATTAAAGTATTATCGTTCAGATAATTTAGTATATATATATTTATATATATATATATATATATATTTATATATATATATATTTATATATATATATATATTTATATATATATATATATATTTATATATATATATATTTATATATATATGTATACATATATATATATATATTTATATATATATGTATACATATATATGTATATATATGTATATATATATGTATATATATGTATATATATATGTATGTATATATATATGTATGTATATATATATGTATGTATATATATATGTATATATATGTATATATATGTATATATATATGTATATATATATATATATGTATATATATATGTATATATATATGTCCACCCCCCTTATATAGGTTTCGTCCCCGAAACCTGTTATTCCTCAAACAGATGTGGGTAATGTTGTCTCATCTCTTCTTCGGTCTCCCACGTAGACTCGGATCCCTTCCTGTGCTTCCACTGTACACGCACAAGAGGAACCACTTTATTCCTTAACCTCTTTTCTTTACGATCAATGATTGCCACTGGTTGCTCCACGTAGTTGAGCCTCTCATCCACTTCGATGTCCTCCAGTGGTACAACCATGTCTTCATTAGCTAAGCACTTTCTCAGATGAGATACATGGAATGTGGGATGAATTCCACTTAACTCATCTGGCAGTTCAAGTCGATAGGCCACCTCTCCTACTCGTGCGACAATTCGGAAAGGTCCTATGTATCTCAGGCTTAGCTTACCTCATTTCCTGAATCTAATGATTCCCTTCCAGGGCGAGACCTTCAACATGACTCGGTCACCAACCTTGAACTCTATCGGTCTTCGCCTCTTGTCAGCATACGACTTTTGCCTATCTTTCACCGCCTTCATGAAGGCTTTGATCTTTTCTAATTTCTCAGTCGTTGCCTCAATCACCTCAACACCTCCCAGTTCTTTCTGCCCAATGTCTCCCCAACATACGGGCGTCCTATATCTCCTACCGTATAGCATCTCGTAGGGTGGCATGCCAATGCTGGCATGATAACTGTTATTATACGAGAATTCTGCTAACGGCAGGTGGTCATCCCAACTTCCTCCAAAATCGATCACGCACGCCCGAAGCATGTCTTCGAGTGTTTGGATCGTCCTCTCAGACTGACCGTCCGTCTGAGGGTGATATGCTGTACTAATGTGTAGCCTCGTCCCCATTGCATCATGAAATCTTTTCCAAAACTTGGAGGTAAACCGGGTGTCGCGATCAGACACAATAGACACCGGTACACCATGACGAGCTACAATTTCCTTGATGAACAGATCCGCCAATCTTTCAGATGAGTACGTTTCACGGATCGGTAGGAAGTGGGCACTCTTTGTCAAGCGGTCAACTATCACCCATATGGCATCATACCCTTTCGGGGTAAGTGGTAGCTTCGTAATGAAGTCCATGGTGATGTGCTCCCACTTCCACTCGGGTATATCCAACGGCTGGATCTTCCCGTACGGTTTCTGGTGTTCTGCCTTTACTTGTAAGCAAGTTAGGCATTTACTCACGTACTCCACTACGTCACGTTTCATACCCGGCCACCAGAAATCCTTCTTCATATCGTGGTACATTTTGGTAGCACCGGGATAAATGGAGTATCGAGTCTTATGGGCCTCATCCAAAATCTTTCCACGTAGATCCCCGTATCGAGGAATCCACATTCGCCCAAATCGGGTCTTAACACCAAGAGTGTTCTCACCCAATTCCGTAACTAGACCTCTCATCCTTTCGGAGTTTAGACGATCTTCTTTCAAAGCCTCGTCTTGAAACTCCTTAACCTGTGTCATCACGTCAGAGGTCATAATTAACTGATAAGCCTTCACCCGGATCGGCTCAGGCCTTTCTTTTCGGCTGAGGGCATCTGCCACCACGTTGGCCTTGCCCGGATGGTAATGGATTTCGCAATCATAATCCTTTATTAGTTCCAACCATCGCCTCTGCCTCATGTTCAGATCTTTCTGCTCGAAGAAGTACTTCAAGCTTTTGTGGTCAGTGAAGATTGTGCACTTCGTCCCGTATAGATAGTACCGCCAAATCTTCAACGCAAAACCACCGCGGCTAATTCTAGATCGTGTGTGGGATAGTTGACTTTGTGGGTCTTCAGCTGTCGAGATGCGTAGGCTATCACCTTTCCACGTTGCATCAACACACAACCTAGCCCAGAATAAGATGCATCCGAATAGACCACTAAGTCTTTATTTCCCTCGGGCAATGTCAAAACAGGAGCTTGTGTTAGCCTCGTCTTCAACTCCTCAAAGGCCGTCTCCTGCTCTCGACCCCACACGAATTTCACATCCTTGAGAGTCAACTTAGTCAAAGGTGAGGCTATCTTGGAGAAGTCTTGAATAAATCTCCTGTAATAGCCCGCCAATCCCAAGAAGCTACGAATCTCAGATGGCGTCTTTGGTGATTTCCATTGCATCACAGCCTCAACCTTTGCTGGGTCCACCATGATTCCCTCTGCATTTACCACGTGACCCAGAAATTGCACCTCGCGTAACCAGAAAGCACATTTGGAGAACTTAGCATACAGTTTCTCCCTTCTCAAAGTCTCTAATACTTCCCGAATATGACCGGCATGCTCTTCTTTGCTACTCGAATAAATCAAGATATCATCGATGAACACAATCACTGATTTATCTAACATTGGCCGACACACTCGGTTCATCAAATCCATAAAAGCAGCTGGCGCGTTAGTTAGACCAAATGACATAACGAGAAACTCATAGTGTCCATAACGCGTACGAAAAGCTGTTTTAGGAATGTCCTGCTCCTTTACCTTCAATTGATGGTAGCCAGATCGAAGATCTATTCTCGAGAACCAACTGGCACCCTGGAGCTGGTCGAACAAGTCATCGATCCTCTGTAACGGATACCGATTCTTTATGGCCAACTTGTTCAATTCACGGTAGTCAATACACATTCTCATGCTACCGTCCTTCTTTTTCACAAATAAGACCGGAGCACCCCAAGGAGAGATACTCGGTCTAATAAAGCCCTTGTCAAGCAACTCTTGCAGTTGCTCCATCAACTCCTTCATCTCAGTCGGAGCCAATCGATACGGTGCTTTAGCAACAGGTTGAGCACCGGGTATCAATTCAATTTGAAATTCAATTTCGCGGTCAGGTGGCAATCCCGATAAGTCTTCCAGGAACACATCTGGAAACTCACACACAACCGGAACGTCGGATAGTTGTGGTGTTGGCGTTTCCACATCCTTCACATAACATAGGTAGGCGTTGCACCCACGCCTCATGCACTTCCCCGCCACCGCCATCGAAATCACCTTCGGAATCATCGTTACCCGATCACCGTATATTGTTACCAGACTTCCGTCAAATGCCGTCAATCTAATCATCTTCTTTCGACATACGATATTCGCTTCGTAGGTTGCCAACCAATCCATTCCTAACACCACATCAAATCCACCGAGGGGCATCACATGTAATCTAGCAGCAAACCTATGGCCTTCTAACTCTATGGTACAGTCCTCTATCACATCAGTAACTCTAGTGGACTTACCAATAGCGGTTTCTACTTCAAAGGGCTCATCAATGCATTTACTACTAACAGGCAATTTAGCACAGAAAGTAGCAGAAATGAAACTCTTACTAGCACCAGAATCAAATAACACAGAAGCAAGAGTTTGATTTACTAGAAACGTACCTGACACAACATCAGGGTCCGTCCTAGCCTCCTCTCTGGTCATGGTGAAAGCTCTGGCACTCGTCTTCTGCCCCTCAGTCCCTGCCACCTTCTTTCCCCCGGAACTCTCGGCCCTCGACTTCCTGTAATCCTTACTCATATGACCCACTTCGCCGCAGTTGAAACACCTCGCAGCCTTACAGTCTCTAGCCATATGACCGGATTTCCCACACCTAAAACAGACGTTTAACCCCCACCTACATTCACCACCGTGCTCTTTACCACACTTGTCACATCTTTTGGGTCCCGAGCTTGGTGACCCCACCCTACGGTCATCCCTTCTCGCCTTCTTGTTATTCGGGGTAAAGCCACCACGCCCGAACCGTTTCCCATTCCAGTTCCGGTTAGCACCACCGGCTTTCTTTGACTCCACCACCATCACTTCCCTCTCGTCATAGAGCCTCCCAGCTAAGTCTACTGCCGACCTAAAGGTGCTTGGTCAGGCAGTAATCAAGTGTCTGCGGATATCAGCTGGCAGTCCCTGAATGTACCGGTTAATCTTTCGGGATACCGGTGTCACTTGATCCGGCACCAGCCTCGCCATCTCGTTGAATTTGGTAGTATACTGCTGGTGTGTCATGTTTCCCGCCTCGAGTTGTAGGAACTCCCTCTCAACCTTATCGAGTTCCCTGTGAGGGCAGAATTCCTCCACAACCAGCTTCTTCAACTCGGGCCACTTCATCTTGCCTATGACCCTGCTGCCCTCAGCTTGGACAATATTGTCCCACCAACATAGTGCTGAGTCAGTAAAGGAGTGGGTGGCAAACTTCACCTTCTGATCCTCCCGGCACTCGCTGATCTCGAGTACCGCTTCCATCTCCCTTACCCAATGGTGGGCAGCTGCAACATTGCCATTTCCATCAAAGTCGGGGGCTTGCACCTCTGGAATGCCCCGTAATTGCACCCCTTGGTCGTCACCCCTACCACATCATCCCCTTCCTCATCAGATACTACTATCTCAGGATCCGGTCGTTCCTCTTCTCCCTTGCTTTCCTTTCCTGTCGACCCTCTCCTGTCCTCCTTTTCCTTCCTTTCCTCATTCCTTATAGCTCGAATAACATCGGTCACTACAGATGGCATAACTGCCTGTAGGACCTGGTGTACCTTATCAGCAATCGCCTCCCTAGCTGTGGCATTCAGACTAGCATTCTTAGTTTCTTCATTCCGGTCAGGAACCTCGGGGTTCACAGGAGTCGTCTTAGGAGCTTTAGCACCGCTCCTAGTCGTACGCGGACGACCTCTACCTCTAGCAGCCTTAGAAGGTTTCTTCCCAGCCATTTTCCTATGCACTATAAGATTCAAACACTAAAACAGTCATTCAAGGAACAGCTCAGTTTATGTCAAGTATAGTAAGTCCCTAATTACAGTGGCCAGTTGTGATTAGCCACTTACTTTACTCTTCACACCCCAAGCATCTCCTATCCTGACTACATCAGTATCTAAATCTACTAAGAACACATAAATCACATAGCACACGCACATAGCACTGATTAACTTTTAAGAAAACAATACCTGATGGCACATGGCTACTCGGGCTGACATCCCTCTTTCCGTCCCATTCTCAGTTTAAGTTAAGGTTTATTTTTTGAAAATTTACCCGTTTCACTTAAACTTTAGCTCTGATGCCAACTTGTAAGGCCCTGGATCCCGGGCACCTCACAGTTGGTCATTCACAGCATAAAACACATATATTAATGAATTAAGCAGCGGAATTAAGTTGGCAAAACCCTTCATTCATTTTAAAATGCTGTTGTTAAGCAATACATTCTAGTTCATTAGTCACAAAATAATTAGTCGAATGAATTACAAAACAACAGTATCGTCAAAAACATAAATGGATGTCAGTCATGCCCTCCGTGTAGCCATCCCCGTGTGACATCCTCAGCAACCTGTTACCTGCCAACTGGAAAATACATAAAAGTCAGCGTTGCTGAGTGAGTTCTAGTTTTGTAGATTAAAATACTTTACTTTTCATTTCAAGGAAAACCTTTCTTTACTTATATGCGGTCACACAAGTACGTACACAGATAATATTATTATTATCTTCGTCGTTCATTCATTAACTTTCATTCGTGTGCCGTTCATCGTTTACATTCATATTCTTTCGTATTCTTTCTTTCATATTAGTTCTTCCATTCGTACGTATCTTACTTTCATTCATTCATACATTACATACGTTCATACATTCACTTCATTCGTACATTCATTGCATACGTACGATTATTTCTTTCATTCATATGTTCATTACATTCTTTCGTACGTTCATTCATTTCATTCTATCATATGTTAGCCAAGTCTGTTGCAGCACACGGCTGCTCACCTCGGTGGCAAATCTCATGATTTGCCTGCTAACCGAGTCTGTTGCAACACGTAGTTGCTCACCTCATTATCAATATGTTAGCCAAGTCTATTGCAGCATACGGCTGCTCACCTCAGTGGCAAATCTCATGATTTGCCTGCTAACCGAGTCTGTTGCAACACGTAGTTGCTCACCTCATTATCAATCTCAAAGATTGACCCTGTGTGCATCCTTCAAGGTAGCTAACCCGCATCACAGTTGAGCTAACACCTGCCAGGAGTGTGCACCTCCATTCATTTGCTTACAAGCCTTTCTTACATTCGTTCGTTCATTTATTAATGCATGCATTCATTCATCATGTTCCTCTTTCATTATCTTTCATTTTACGTTCCATTTCTCATTATCATTAATATTTTACTTATTAATAATTATGCTCTTCGTTAAATCTTAGTCATTCTTCATCATGCCAGTACATACTTAACAATATTAAAATAATAATAATATTGTTAACAATAATAAAATACTGATAATAAAATCAGTAGTAATAAGGTTCAATCAATTATCATCATTACATTCATAAAACATCATCATTTATTAACCCTAGTCAACTCTGGTCAAAACCCCATAAATCAGCTTTCCAGAAAAATTCTGTAAAATTCTAAGTGTTTGGGCGTATGAGCCCTATTCAGTCGTATGAGCCCTGCTCAGTCGTATGAGCCCTGCTCAGTCGTTTCACCTTAAACTTAGAAAATTTTCCTAGTCATACGACCACTGTTCAGTCGTATCATCCCCAGACTTAGGAAATTTTTTACAGGTCATACGACCACTGTTCGGTCGTATCATCCCCCATACTTAGGAAATTTCTACTGGTCATACGACCACTGTTCAGACATATAACCCCCCATACTTAGAAAATTTCTAATGGTCATACGACCACTGTTCAGACATATAACCCCATACTTAGAAAATTTCTAATGGTCATATGACCACTGTTCAGACATATAACCCCATACTTAGAAAATTTCTAATGGTCATACGACCACTGTTCAAACATATAACCCTCAAAATATTTCTAAGTCAAGTTTCATGGGTCGTATAAGCACTATTTAGACATATCACCTTGTACTTGGTTTTTCTAAGTCAAAGTTTCAGACATATGACCACTATTTGGTCTTATTAGTCGTATTAGCAGCCTAATCATGTATCTAACTCATATCCCAGTCCCCAAACATCATAATACTTAGTTCTAAGCATGTAGATACAATACTAAGCATGAATCATAACATAAATCACTAACATACATACGCATGCACATACGTGCAACATTCATAATAAGTGTAAAACATTTTTACATGTATTTCCAGCCCCAAAAGTTTGTAAAACATGTGAAATACGGGGTCTAGAACTCACCTTAGTTGTTCTTCGAATTTACACTCTTCACCCGAGCTGTTCAAAAGGTTCTAACACCTAGGAATTCTTTAAACATGCATTCGAACACATACAAACACATGTAAGCATATAACCGAGGCTAAGGTTAGCCAAGAACAACTAAATTTCACGAATTCTTACCTTGAATTCGAATTTTGCTTGAATTTCCTTCTCAAACCCGAAGCTTCTGTCTTCTTTCTCTCTCTAAAAATCGAACGAAGATATTGTGCAGGGTGAAATGGGCGGCCATGCCACCTTTTCACCAACTTTTCACCAACTTAGCCCCTTTTTACACCTTTGACCCCTAAACTTTGGGTTGACCTCCATTTCCCCCTTTTTCATTTTTCTTTTATTCCTTTTATTCATTTTTAATAAAAATTACGGGTGTTACAAAAGGAATGGGGATTTGATAATGATAGATGATGGGGATGATGATGAGGGTACCAAAGATGGATGGTGGTGGTGTGATGGCGGGTGGTGGTTGTTATTAAAGTATTATCGTTCAGATATTTAGTATATATATATTTATATATATATATATATATATATATATATATATATATTTTATATATATATATATATATATATATTTATATATATATATATATATATATATATATATATATATATATATATATATATGTATACATATATATATATATATATATATATATATATGTATACATATATATATGTATACATATATATATATATATATCTATATATATATGTATATATATATGTATATATATATAGTATATATATCTATGTATATATATATGTATGTATATATATATATATGTATGTATATATATATTATATATATATATATATATATGTATATATATATATATGTATATATATATATGTATATATATATGTATATATATATGTATATATATATATCTGTATATATATATATATATATATATATATATATATATATGTATATATATATATATGTATATATATATATATATATATATATATATATATATATATATATATATATATATATATATATATATAGGATGAGGTTAATTTGAGAACCCTTGGTTTATGTCAAAACCCTTTAACCCCTATTTGTACCATTGATCTCTAAAGCAAGTTTTGATCCAAGGGCCATCAATATTTTTAATTTAATTAATATGTTTTGCAGGTCTGACTTTAACTTTAAAGGGTATTTTGGGAATTTGACTCCTTTCTTGAACTAATAAACGGTGCTCCAAAAGCAACCATCAAATCACTCAATCTTCCCAACCACCCCCTTTTTCAAAATTTTTCATAACCGAAACAATTGAAAACAATTTACACATGAGAAAAGCAGAGATCCGAAGCCTTCAAAACCTTCATTTCCGCTTTCTTGTTCCCTGTTCGCGTGCGTCGTAAAACTTGGACGGTAAGGTTTTAGTAGTAAAATTTTGAAATTCGATTGGGGTTTTCCTTCAAATCGGCGGAAAGCAGTTCATAGGAAAAGGATTATCATCTTGATTTGGAAGTGGGTAGAAGGAGACGACAAAGGGGTAAGTCCTTCAATTAGTAACCCTCGCCCTTAGAAGTTGCGTTCGTAAATGTATTACAGTAGTTAATTTTGTGAAATTAGGTAAGTTTCGTGATGTTTGCTTCCAAAAGTACCCACTGTAGATATGAATTAGTCTTTGTTATCGTTCAAATTGCTGCAAACCCTACAAAATGTGATTTCCTTTTTGTGTTAATGAGACATTCTTTGTTCAAATGAAACAGAGGAGAAAATGTGAGGTTAGTGAAGATTCAATTTCGGGAACTGTTCGTTAGATTACCTAAGAATATACGTTTCTCTTAGTTGTAAGATTCCTTTTGTTTAGAGGATTTAAAGTACAGGAACAACACACATAAAAGTGATATAACATATTGGTGGTACTGTATTTTTGGGGCATAAGTATATATTTGGTTATTCATGAAGTTACAAATTTTCATTTACAAATTGTTTTCTCATAATTAGGGAGTACATTATAATGAATTGTAGGGAGGGTGTAAATAAGAAATAAGTTCGCTACAAATGATTTAGACACTGTTCTGTTGTTTATTCGTTTGTAATTTTATGTAGTACTGATTGTGTCCTTAGTCAAAGCATAGAGTCATTGTAGTGTAAAATGTATATAGTGTCTTAGTAATACAATCAAAGCATAGAGTCACTGTTCTATTGTAAAATGTATATAGTTTGTAATTCTTATGTAGTACTGATTATGTAGTACTTATTGTTTACCGAAATTCACTGTATGAGTAGGTGAAAAAAGTGTGTAATAATATGTATTTACATGTAAACACATGTTACTGGTAACAAAAAATGCAACTCAGTCAACGTGGGGTCTGTATCTTTGCAGAACCCTAATTTTATAGAACCCATTGTTTCTATAATAACCCTTTAACCGAATTGTGAACCACTGATCTGTAAAGTAAATGTTGATATAAGGGCCAGAAATTTTTTTTATTAAAATCTTCATTGTTGAAGGCATCATGTAATTTCATATTTGTCTTCTAGTTTGTAACCGTACATAGTCAACCACCCTCCAAAAGTAACCAACACATTTATCAAATTCACAACCACCTCCATTTCAATCTTTAGAATTCATATAAGAATTGCAAAAGTTCCCTGTTCCTCTGAGTCAAAATAGTGGGACGGCGACCTTTTAGACAAAACATTGGTTCATCGATTATAGGTTTGTGTGCAGGTGACGGGAACCGTTCATAGCAAAGGAGGATTCATTCTCCTAGAAAAAGAAAAATGGAGGCGGCCACAATTGGGTAAGTGATTTGATTAGTAAACGGTAAATTTAATTTGAAAAATGGCGTTCTTAAATATGTTATGCTTGTTAATTTTTTGAAATTAATTAACACTTTCTAATGTTTCCTAGCAATTGTTCAAAATATCGATTTTCCTTACTCAATTCTTCATTCTATGGATGTGAACCCAAAAAAAGTGTTTTTTGTTTTTTATGTAATCAGTGTCATGTTATGTGAAGACGTCTATACTTAGTTTTACAAAACTCCAAACTTTGTTTATTTGCTAAAAATCGACCCGTGTATGTTTGTGTTAATGATTGTTTATTGTTAAATGAAACTGAGATTAATGTTAAATTACTGAAATTGAAATTGTGGGTTTAATGGGCTACACTATATATGCGTGTATTCATAGTATGATACTCACTTTGTCCTAAACCATCACTTTTTGTGTGATATGGCTTATTGTTTTGAAGTTGGTATGTCATTTCATTCTCAGGAGCTATGGTTTTTTTGGTTGGCATGTGATGTAATTGATGTTAGGTACATATTCTTTGTTGATATTGTTTGAAAAAGTAATGTATAGGTTATTTTGGTAAATCAAATTGTATACTGACTATAGTAATTCATTAAATGTAACATTGTTTCAAGTTTTGCATCTGAGGCAATCTGTTAGGAATTTAAAATTAAGTCTTGTAATGTATGTTGTAATTCTACGTAAGAAAAGTTACTTGGGTAGTTAAAAAAGGAAAGGGACATTTTTGGACTGATTCATAAGATGAAATTACGTGTGTTTTGATTTATGTTTGATTACATTAAAATTAAATGACATTATAATCCGGTTTTATTACTAGTGCGTAGTCATTTCTTTTTTTGCCACATACACAAACGGTGATGAGATTTGACAAAAACAGCTGAAACAGCAACCTTCATTGCGGGATCTGATCAGTAAACACTAAAGAAGGATGAGTCTTGTGAGTTTTCAAAAACCAACGTAGTAGCCACATGTAAGACTCTGCCGTTTCATCAGACAACAAACCCGCGGCAAATGTTACACATTTTTATGGTGATCTACGCCGTTAAAAGGAACAAATATCATGTTGTACCTACAAATGTGAGGAATGAAAAAAAAACAAAAGTTAATTTGACATAAAAAAGTATGGACATAAAGATACTAAATGTAGTAGCCCTCCAAAAAAAAGAATGTATACTTGTTAGTTGAATATGTAGCATCAAAAGCAATGACATCTCCAAATGAACGATAGTTGATCTGAGATATTTCATCAGCCCAGTAAATAGCTTTCACTTCACCACCATCATGATGAATGTCATATGAAAGTTGCGGTGATTGTTGGCAAATTGTTCAAGCTAAGCAACATGTCACGGTCACCTATAAACATTCTAATGTCACGACTTACATTCTTGTAAGCAGATTTTGTACCTTTCATGTTGTGGTGACCTCCTTTTAACGCAGAATGCAGACGATGTGCAACAGTAGGGCCAAGTCGATGTAAACTCATCGTATGTATAAATTTAATATCTTGAAAGTCCAAGTGTCGCCCGGTACGAGTCAAGTCCATATTATCAGAAGATATAAGATCATGATTGTGCTTCTCCGAGAATTCATACAAAACATACTGTGGGCTTCCTTATTTGCTTTCAACCGAATTAGAGCCTTACAATCAGTAACTTTAAATGGACAACCATTACCCCATTTGTTACATAACAATGTTCGATGAGTAATTGCTCCGTTCCATCTCTTAAAACCGCCAACACGTACAACAAACTTGATAACTCGGCGTAACATTGGTACATTTTCATGACGTGCTGCCATGAAGTAAAATAGCACCAACGTAAGGCTTGTCATCAACAGAAACCTCAGGCACCCAAAACTTAGTTCCATTGGGAGTTTGGAAATTTTACTACAATGATTTCCTACCAATAAAAGAAATTAGGACCAATAATCATATGGTTTCAAAAAAAACTGCAGTTAATAAACAAAAACATGGCTATCAGCCTATGTTACATGTTCTTACCGTATATTACATGTTCTTACATGTTACACATAGTAACCCCCTCCCAGGTACAGCAGGTGTACATGAAATTTTTGGTTATTAAAATTTGCCAAACCATTTTTAAAAGAGAAAACTTATTTAACGATATGAAAAGTCCACCAAAACATGTATTCCTTACATGTACTGACATGAGTAACATGTTCCGTACATGATTATTGCATACAGTACCACTATATTACATACAAAGTTTTAAGTGTGTATTGTTTAACTACCTGGGGGTAGTCTTTTGAGCTTACACGTAACTACATGCAAATGTTGTTATTAAAACCACTGCTATTACTTTGTATTTACATGTAATAACATGAAAATAACATATTCTTACATGCTTATTGCGTACAATGCCACTGTATTACACACATGTTTTAAGTGTTTATTGTTTAAATAAAAGGAAAAAAAATCTTACAGCAACTTTTTATTTAGTGTGTGTAACTAAAAAATTGCGGCAACTAGACGTTCGCTTTTAACAACAACTTTTAAATACGTGACCTTAAACTATATGACTTTCACTTTAAAAAATACATTAATACTGATGTTACTTTCAAAAGTATTCAATGTGTTTTTTTTAGAAAAAACTTCATTAAAGTACATGAAAATTTAATACAGCAAGTTTCCCTTACATATAATTACCTGTAATTACATGAAATTACATGTATTACGCACAAAGTTTTGAGTGTGTGCTGATAAATTGAAAGTCAAAAAACAGTTAAAGAAAGTTTTATTTACTGCTTATAAATAAAAAAATGAAACATTTAGTTAGTGTTTAAAAAAAAATATCTTACATGTATTTAGGCCCATTACATGTTAAAATGCGTTACCACACCACAAAAACAACATCATACATGCTACTGATAAGTTCTTATTTTAAAAAAAACAACATTTATTTTTTAAAAAATATTACATGTATTCCTTACATGTAGTGACATGAGTTACATGTTCCGTACATGCTTATTGCATACAGTACCACTGTACTACTACAAGTTTTAAGTGTGTATTGTTTAACTACCTGGGAGGGTAGTCTTTTGAGCTTACACGTAACTACATGCAAATGTTGTTATTAAAAACCACTGTTGTTACTTTGTATTTACATGTAATTACATGAAAATATCATATTCTTACATGCTTATTGCGTACAATGCCACTGTATTACACATATGTTTTAAGTGTGTAATGTTTAAGTAAAAGAAAAAAATAAACTTACAGCTACTTTTTATTAAGTGTGAGCAACTAAAAAATTACGACAACTAGACGTTCGCTTTTTAACATCAACTTTTTAAATACGTGACCTTAAACTACATGACTTTCACTTTAAGAAAGTCATTACAACTGATGTTACTTTCAAAAATATAAATGTGTTTTTTTTAGAAAAAACTATATTAAAGCACATGAAAATTTAATACAGCAAGTTTCCCTTACATATAATTACCTGTAATTACATGAAATTACATGTATTACGCACAAAGTTTTCAGTGTGTGCTAATAAAGTGAAAGTCAAAAAAACACTTAAGACAAGTTTTATTTACTGCTTATAAATAAAAAAATGAAACATTTAGTTAGTGTTAATAAAAAAAAATTATCTTACATGTATTTAGGCCCATTACATGTTAAAAGTCGTTACCACCCCACAAAAACAACATCAAACATACATGCTACTGATAAGTTCTTATTTTTAAAAAATCAACATTTATTTATTTAAAAAAATATTACATGTTAAAGGTCATTACCCACAAAAAAAACAACACCACAAATAAATATTACATTGCGTTTCTTAAAAAAAAATGTTAAATTACAATCACACAAAACATTTTTAGTGTGTATAGGTAAAAGAAAAATGTAAAAAACTAAAGGCTAAAACAAACTTTTTATTTTGTTAGGGTTTTGAGTATTGTTGAAAGAACAAGTCAAAACACCATAAATAACAACCCAAAAAAATACATTGTTATATAAAACACTTATATTAATCATTATTATGTTGGTAACTAAAAACTGACAAACTTTTGAAGACCATTAATATGTTTTGAATGAATATTATAAAAATTTTAAAAGCATTTAATACAAATGATTAATGTGGTTCAAACTACTTTAATAACAAAAAGAATAAGAAAATTAACTTTGACATAAAAAAAATAAAAAAAAACAGAAATACAAACACTAAAAAAATAAGAACTTTTTGTAAAATTAAAATCTAACCACGACGATCATAACGACGTATCGCAGAGGAGAAATTGAATAAACAGGGTCACGTGGAGGGGTTTCATTAGCAGGAGATTCGTCATCATAAAGACGATCCGACTTATCCGAATTCTTGACAGGAGCAGTTGTTGATGGAGGAACGGGGTTCAATACGGGTGGTTGCACTCTTACGTCGACAACTTGCAATGGTTGTGAAGTGGGTGGAGGAGAAACATCACCGGCACCCATGAAAGAAGGTAACCGATTGATCTTCGAAAATTAAGCAACAATGTAAAAGATGAAATTGAGGAAGATGGATGATATGCGAAAAATGGTACAATTTGATTTGGATTAGAAGTGTGGCTGCATATAGTACAGGATATTAAGTCTCGAAAATTTACAAAAGTATATTGATGTGATTGGTTGGTGAAAAGGGTTTTGACATAGTACAAAAAGTACTGACACAAAGCATAACATGCAAAGGAGGTTGGGTGGAAATTGTAGAAGACAAATCAAGGCTCGGCAAAACAAACTGCCTGTGCGAAAGACTGAATCCACGCGATTTAAAGAAGTCACGCGTGAAGCAGCTCTCACGCGAGAAGATCTTCCATGCGAGATGAAGACTCACGCGAAAGATTAAGCCGCGCGAAAGCATCTCGCGCGAGAAACCCTATGTTTAGTATAAATAGCTAGATTTCGTTTTGTAATTAAGCTTTTCGTTTATATTATCATTTTGTTCTGTGCGAAATCGCACAAGACCTGTAATAGGTTTCTGTTCATCAATCAATATCATTTGAGTTCAATTTGATTCTTCTTCTACTCCAATCTTGTTTATATTCCGCGTTCACAAGATTGAGATCGTGTGTTATTGTTTGTCGGAGATTTTCAGAGGTTTTACAATTGGTATCAGAGCAATAGGCTCTTGAACCACGATTGGAGAAGAATTGGATTGTGTTCTACTCGATTTTTGAAGAATTCATCATTGATCACTTTAGATTCAAGATGCAATGTTATGCTGCTCGATTGTGGAGGAATGGACTGATTTGGACCGAATTGAACTGAATTAGTGGACTTTAAGTGAATTTTAATCAAAATTAAGCTTAAAATTGACTTAAATTCATTAAAATTGGATTAAAATGGGTTTAATCAAACTTAATCAGTGAATTGGAGGTGACATTCGCGTGAACAAACGGTTGAAAATTTGTTTTTTGCGCAAAATCGATGTTTTCGCTTGATCTGCAAGTTCTCGCACGCGAAAAGTGGTGTTTTCGCTCAGTTAGGTATTTCACCTTTTTGTGCGATTCGCGTGAAAAGATAATTTTGGAAATTCGCACGAACTGCTTCCTCACGCGAAAACTCAATCCGCGCGAAATTGGTTTTCGCACAAGTTCTGTTTTCGCACGAATACCTGATTTTTGACTTTCTGATCATTATGGCTTCAACGACTCCGAATCTGAAGCATCTTACTGCTTCACTTCATTTAGACACGGAAATTGGTACTGGTAACAAGCCACCAAGGCTTCTCTGTGAAGATGATTATTCTGATTGGGCTTTCCGATTCGAGAGATATGTTATTTACACGAACCGAAGATGTGGAGATCAATCCAGTATTGTCCTTACATTCCGTTGTATAAAAATGATAAAGGAGAGATGGTTCAGAAACCTGAACATTTGTGGGATGAAGATGACATCAAGAGGTTGGAACTTGATGATAAAGCTTATGCTGCCATCACTATGGCTCTTACTACTGAGATCTCACAAAAGTTTCAAGAGTTCAGGGGTGCTAAAGTGCTTTGGGATGCTCTAGAGTCTCAGATTATGGGCAACAAAGACATGAGAGAGAGCAAAAAGGATATGTTGAATCAAGAGTTCAACATGTTCAATCATATGTTGGTGAAGAGCTGGAAGTTCAGATGGCCAGGTTTGTTAGACTGGTCACAAAAATGAAGAGTGCGGGTATTACTCTGGAACCCATCACTGTGAACAAGAAGTTGTTAAACTCACTTCCTTACAGTTGGAATAACAACTGTACATTGATAAAGAGAACCAAAGACTTGTATACTCTTCAGTTGACTGATCTCATCTCAACAATCAAGTCTTATGCTATGGACGATAAGCAGCGTGCTGGTAATCATCTCAGTTTCTGGGTGCTGAAGGAACTGCTCTCTATGCAAAGATGGCTAGTAATCCGAATTACTATGTCAGTTATACACAAATGTGTCAGCAACAACAATCTGGAAGTGCTGCATCTTCTTTTATTCAACCAGCAGTAAACCATCAAGTTCATGTTCCATCTGCTCAACATTATTCCCCCATCATCCATCAACAAGTCTCTCAATCTCAAGATTCTCAGAGTGGTCAACATGCTTATGTTGCTACCACTAGTCCATTAAAGCAAACTGTTCAGATTGCTGAGGAGCATCTTTCTCTTTTCACCACTTTCATGTCAAGTTATGAAGCTTTCATGGCCGGAAGACTTACTGCTCCAAATTTTCTGGTTGATGATCTTCAACAAGTTAATCCAGATGATGTTGAAGAGAATGACATCAACTATCAAATGGCCATGGTAGTTTACAGGGTGAAGAATTTTGCTAGAAGAACTGGGAGGAAAATGTTTGGCGTTAACAATTCTAGCAAAATTGGTTTCGATAAATCTAACCTGAGGGTGTTACAACTGTGACAAACCAGGTCATTCGCCAGAGAGTGTACTGAACCAAAAACTGGTCAAAATGAAGGCCCAAAGAAGATGGTGACTGTGGAGATAGAGCCAAAGAAAGACAAAGCAAGTACTTCTGGTGGTACTAAAGCATTAGTTTCTCAAACTAATGCTGAATATGATTGGTCTGATCAAATGGAGACCCTTGATTTACATTTGTCTACTGCCTTTGTTGCAAAGATTGTTCCAGAACCAGAAGAGGAGGAAAATTTGTTTGCTGAATTTGTGTCTGATGATTTGTTGGAGGGTTTGTTTGCTACGGTGGAAGAAGAGAAGGAGAAAGTTGAAATAGAGGATGAGAAAGTGATTGAAGATAAGGAGACTATTGTGAAGGAAGATCAGGTTGAAAAGGTTGCTGAAGAAGAAAGTGTGATTGATAAGTACACTGTCGAGCTCCCAGTCAAAAGTCCATGCATTGATCCAAAGACTGTTGATAGTGCTCCAGTGGAAGAACCATCTGATGAAATGAAAGCATTCATGGTCAAGAAGGTAGAGAAAACAGAAGGGGAAACTTCAGAACCAAAGGTATATGATAGTCTATGTAAAAATACATGTGTTGAGAAAGTTCAAAGATACAGAGTTCACAATGAGAGCCTGATAATGAAAGAAAAAACTTCAGTATCAAGCTAGCAAACACAAGTCAAATGAAAATATTTTAAAGAAAAACTTGAAGGTTTAAACAAAACAATATATAATTGAAATTAAATCTTCATGATAAAGAATGTACTAATAATGACTTGACAAATAGAAACAATGAACTCGCTCTAGAAATTAATAGACTCAACAGTGAATTAGCCACGGTTAAATTGACTGTTGAGAAATTTGAACTTTCATCAATAATGGTTGAAGGAATAATCAAGTCACAAATGACTCAGAAGATCAAAGGAGGAAAATGTGGTGTTGGGTTTTCTAACATTGCTCCTCCAATTAATCATGATTACTCATGTTTACCATCATCTGATAACATTTGTGATTCTGATATGGTCTATGGAATTGGATTCTCTCCATCTCAAGACTTAAACAATCACCTGAAAATCTTTTTGCAGATAAAATGAAGGTGGATGGGTGGTTGAGGATTGGGAAAGTGAGAGTGAGGAAGAGAATGAGAATGAATGTTTAAAAAATAAGAATGTAAAAGTTTCACAATCTGCTTGTAAAAAAAACTTGTCAGGAAATGAAAGAATGTTGTTTTGAATGAGATGAAATCAAATAGCAAATATAATGTGAATGCAAATCTAAGGGTAAATCAGAGAAGAAAGAATGAAAAGGATTTTAAAAATAGATTGTTTCAAAAGGGATAGTTGAAAATGAGAAGATAATATTTTTAAAGAAACAGAATTCTCGATTCTTAAAAATAAACTACACTATAATGTAACCTTGTGAATCAAGATGTTTGTAGCCCAGATTTGCAAGTGAATGATTCTTCTGCATTCAATCTAAAAATTCAAAAGCCTGGTCCTTCTCCAGCACCAATCCGTATATCAAGCCTGGTCCTCATCCAGCAATTCAAAGTCTGGTCTACTCTAGCAGAATCAAAGACTGTTCCTATTTCAACACCACAATTCCAAAAGTCAAAACTGCCAAATCTACAATCCAAGTGGTCATAATTCATCAATTTCCCGAGTCTGCAAAAGATGAATTTGCAATTGTCAAACGAGACAAAGATTCGAGAGACTGTGGAGAAAGTTAAACCTAGTCAATTGACTTTGGTTTTTATGACAATTTCATAATTTCATCCGCCGTTTGTTTTCCACACATAACAAAAGAGATGCTTTTCGTGTGGAAACACAAATCATTTGGCAGAATAATTGTCCTTTTAGACAAAAATCATTAAGTAAACAAAGATTCATAATTCTATTTCTCATAATAGAAAACTATTTTCACTCGTGGAAAATTTTCAAATAATATGAAATCAAAGTTGTTAATGATTTTAATGTCAGACGGGATAAGAATTGACTAATGATGTAATAGAAAATGTCAAGATTAAAAGCATAAATGAAAAGAATGATGTGCAAACCAAATATAATCATATCAAATCATTTTGTCTTGCTGCAACTCAAAATGTGCTCAAGTCTTGCTTGACTGGTGGTACCAAAATCTAAGTATTTTGTTACGAATGCAGGGACACCGCAAAAGACTACTGAAAGTCTATGGCATGTAGATAGCGGTTGTTCAAGACATAGGACGGGTAACTTATCATTACTACAAGATGTGCAATCATACAAGAGGGAGAGTGATATTTGCAGGAGATAGAGGAGGACGAATTACTAAACGTGTACAGTTACAAACGGCGTCCTAAGTTTTGAGAATGTTAATTTTGTTGGGAATTAAAAAATAACCTGCTAAGTGTGTCTCAAATCTGTGACAAACAATATTCTACACACTTTTACTAACAAAGAATGCTTAATTTTAAAACCAGGTTTTGTTGTTCCTGATGAATCGATTTTGATGAGGACTCCGAGAGACAATGATACATATCTTCTTGATATGCATTGTTCTAGTTCTTGGTAACAGCTTCGTGCTTACTATCCAAAGCCTCGGAGAATGATTCCATGGGTATGGCATCGTCGATAGGACATGTCAATCTTAAAAACATGAATAAAATTGTACGTGGAAATCATGTTATTGGTTTACCCGAAAAAGAATTTCAATTAAATGAACATTGTTTGTCATGTTCAAAGGGTAAACAACATAAACTTCCTCACAAACCTGTTGCACACAACTCAGTCGAATCAATCTTACAACTCTTCACACATGGATTTTTGGTCCAGTAAGTGTTTAAGTTTGGGTCGAAGATCTTACTGTCTGGTTGTACTGATGACTTTTCTAGATTTACTTGGGTGTTTTTCTTAGCATCTAAGGATGAAACTCCACACATTTGATCAAATTCATTACTTTGGAGGAGAATCAAACAGAGAAAAAGGTTAAAATGCATCAGAAGTGACATAGGACAGAGTTTTGCAATCAAACTCTGAATGAGTTTGTGAATCCCAGGGAATTGCCAGACAATTCAGTGCTGCTGGCACTCCACAACAGAATGGAGTTGCAGAAAGAAGAAATAGAACATTGATTGAAGCTGCTCTAGAACGATGATCTCTGCTGCCAAATTACCTCTGTTCTTTGCTGGATGAAGCAGTAAATACTGCTTGTTATGTTCAAAATCGTGCTTTAATCAACAAAAGATTAAATAAGACTCCTTATGAAATTTTATAAACACAAACCCAAAGTTAAATATTTTAAAGCCTTGGTTGTTGTTGCACTTTGTTGCACACAACTGAATCATCTTCAAAATTTTCTGAAAAGGCGGATGAATGTTACTTTGTGGGATATGCTGCCAATAAAGTTGCATATCGTGTTTATAATAAAAGCACTAGACAATTGTCGAGTCATATAACATTGATTGGCACGAGCTTAACATAACTGATGCAGGTTCAGCTCTCTTCAGGGTTTATGATTATGATCTTGTTCATAAATTTTAAAATTTCTAAACCTTCATCTGCAGATTCTACTTCTCAAGCAATCCCTTGGACAACAAAATCATTGAGGATCTTTCATCTTTGATATCTGATGATTCTGTGTTGCTTCATCATCAAAGATATTCCTACAGATTCTGTACCTGTATCTGTATCTGCATTCTTCTGAGTTATTAGATGTTTCTTCAGAACAAATTTCTACTCAGGATCTAGAAGAATCTTTGAGTTCTCCATATCTTCTCTTCGTCAGAAACTATACATACACCAATAGAAATCATTCAAGTTCCATTTGAAGAATCTCCAATGTGTCTACTGCTTCTGAAACTCATGTTTCAGATGACACACTTGAAGAAACTATTGTGTATCAATCTCAACAATCTGAAGAAGCTCATGATAATATTGAACATATTACAATTTGGAAGATGGTTGGATGAGATGAGCACATATCATTGGTCCGTTGCACGAAGGTGTAATTACCAGAAGTCAATCAGGGGCAATCAACACATGTCTATATGCTGGTTTTCTATCACAAATAGTGCCCAAGAATGTGGAAATGGCACTCAAAGAAAACAGCTGGATAGAAGCAATGCAAGATGAGTTGATGCAATTCAAGAAACTCAATGTTTGGCATCTTGTTGAACTTCCAAAGGATAAGCTTCCGATTGGGACAAAGTGGATTTTAGAAACAAGACAGATGAAAAAGGTGTTATCGTTCGGAATAAAGCACGTCTTGTTGTGCAGGGATTTTATCAAGTTGAAGGATTGGACTATGAAGAAGTGTATGCTCCAGTTGCAGGACTAGAAGCAATACGCATATTCTTAGCCTTTGCTTCATACATGAACTTCAAGGTGTACCAGATGGATGTTAAAACTGCATTTTTATACGGAGAAATGAAGGAAGAAACCTATGTTTGTCAGCCTCCTGGATTTGAAGACCCAGATCATCCTGACTTTGTATATAAGTTGGATAAGGCGCTATATGGATTACATCAAGCACCTCGTGCTTGGTATGCAACTCTGACTGAACATTTGCTTGCAAATGGTTATTCAAGAGGTGCAATTGATCAAACCTTATTCATACGAAAATCAGGTGATGATATCATTTGGTTCAAATCTACGTCGATGATATCATTTTGGTTCCACAAATGATAGTATGTGCACGGAGTTCGAAGCGGTGATGAAGAAGAAGTTTGAGATGAGTTCCCTTGGGGAAATTTCATTTTTCTTGGGCATTCAGGTTACTCAATCTGAGACGGGTATTCTCATTCATCAAGAAAATATGTTCAGACAATTCTTGAGAAATACAAGTTTCAAGATTCCAAAGTAGCTACAACTCCAATGGCTTCTCGTCCTACTCTTACTCCGGATCCATTAGGAGAATCAGTTGATCAACATCTTTACAGATCGATGATTGGTTCCCTCATGTATCTCACTGCAAGCAGGCGGATGTCATGTTCCCTGTTTGTCAGTGTGCCTGCTATCAAAGTGATCCAAAGGAATCACACATGAAAGCTGTCAAGCGGATTTTCAAGTATCTCAAGGGTCAACCTAACTTGGTCTTTGGTATCCTCGAAATTCGATTTCAATTTATTTGCTTATACTGACAGTGATTATAGTGGTTGTAACTTAGACAGGAAATCGACCACCGGAGGATGTCAATTCTTGGGCAACCGACTCATTTCTTGGCAGTGTAAGAAGCAGAACACTGTATCCACATCCACTGCCGAAGCTGAATATGTGGCTGCTTCGAGTTGTTGTTCCCAGCTTGTCTGGATTCAGCAACAACTTCTCGATTATGGTCTCAACATTTATGACACACCAATTTGGTGTGATAACACGGCAGTACTCAACATCGTGAAAATCCCATTCAACACTAAAAACTAAACACATTGACATCCGCATCCATTTTATCCGCGATGTTTTGATTGTAAACTTATTCATCTAAAACAAGTGCCGTCAACTGAAAATATCGCTGATTTATTTACCAAGGCGTTTGATCATTCTCGATTTGATTTCCTTGTGCAATCATTGGGAATGATTAACTTTGGATAAATAGGTTTAATGAATCTTCACAAAAAGATTTTTTCATTTTTTTAATAAAGAATAAAATTGCAATTGTTTCTTTTTCTTAAAAGGACAATCACAATTTTGGGGAGAAACTTAGAAAAACAAGTTCTGAAAAATATTTTTGGTCTTAGGGGGAGTTAAGATCAAAGGATTGCCAAATCAAAAGAAGAAATTTTCATACTTAAAATGAGAAATGATATTACAAAGTTCAAAACGAGTATAAGTACTTTCAAAGGCTTAAATACGAATACACTTGGATTATGTTTGATATGTTGATAGGCTTTGCTTTCAGAAATGAAAAGATCATAATTGAGTGATTACACTTGAATTAAAGAAATATGAATTAGTGGGGAACATATCAGGATTCTGTGCCAAAAATGTTCTAACACAGACTGAGAGATATAATCTTGTCATACTCTAGCCTGTATATGATTGATTCGGTGATTATCATAACTATATATATGTATATATAAAAGATAAAAAAATACAAAAAGAAACAAAAAGAGAAAATACAAAAAGAAAATAATTGAGCAAAAAGATGTCAAAAGGAAAAGGCCATATAGGATATAAGATGCCAAGAAGCATAACAAATCAAAAGATATGTCTAAACGACATACATACTATATGGTATATATTTTCTGATTTTGAGAATAGTTTTTAACTTTGGAAGGCAAAATCGAAAGATGGGGCATGTAAGTCCGAATGGCTTGTAAGTCCTAAACATCTTGAGAGGGCAGACGTAAGTCCGATGGCTGTCAGTAAGTCCTTAAACTTGTTATATTCCGGGTTAAGAAATATTTCTCAGGCTAGTTATGCTCAAATAGTTATATTTAGGATTACAATAAATGGTATCACTGATCATCAATGCATGGTTTAAGTCAAATTGGGGTGACTTGAAAATCTCAATAGTGTCTTGAAGGATAATAATTACTTTACAGAAGTTCTGATTGTGGGATCCACTGACTTATATTAAATCAATACAAAACATGATATATATCACTCATTATGAGTAAAACATGAAGTATAAGTTTTAAAGCGGACAACAGATATTGACAATCAACTTAACCAGTTATTTTAAAGAAAGCCGGACAGAGTCTTAACTTGACAAAAGAACTATATGATCTCATTATGAAAATTTATACAAAACAAGCAAATCCGATCTTGATTCTTTAATTGTTTTCATTCTTTTGTTATTTTGTTTGTAAGTGTTTGTTTTTATTTCACTTTTATAGTGTTTTATTTTTAGGACAAATATATAACAAGAAAATTTTTGAAAATTGAAGATTCATTAAATTAATTGGTCACTTGGTAAATAACATTTTATGTTGACTTAATTCATTGAAAATAAAAGGATTAAAGTTGTGTAAAGGTTTGAAAAGATTTAAAAGTTGAAATTTTGAAAGTTACTGTTTCGCACGCGAAATGTAAAGTCACGCGAAATAGAAGGATTTGCGAAAGTGTCTGTCGCGTGACTTATCAGGTGTATAAAAGTCACAGTGAACGAGACGAAATCACATTTCGCTCAAACTCTTACCCGAAAACCCTTTTCGCATATTCTCTGAATACTCATTTCGCATACACCAAAACAGACTTCATTTCACTCTTGTTGTGGTTGTGTTTCTCATTTCGTTATCATTACTCTCAGATTGTGATTTAAAGGTATAAATGGTTGCTTTGGTTACTGTAGCAGTATAATGTTAAGGGGAACCTAACATCTTGAATTTAAAATCTTAATAAAAGGACTTAAATGATGAAATTGAAAGATGAAATCGACCTTATAGACTTAGGCGACAGCAATGAATTGCATTTCATGGATTAAAATCGAGTTTTGAACGGTTAATTTGAAAGTCGGAGCTGTGCGAATCGCATAGAACTTGAACAGACGCGAAAAAATGGTTGTCGCGTGAACCTGGTTCTCGCGTGAGTCTTGGTTTCGCGTGAAATACAATTTTGCTTGAACTCAGTTTTGCAAAGTGTTTTCGCGTGAATTCAGAAGTGAGACCAGTTTTCGCGTTATGTTGACTTTCGCGTGAAAGTTGACTTCGCATGAAGTATACATTTCGCATAATGTTCATTTTTCGCGTGAACTGAGTTTTTGCATGACAAAAAGGCTGTTAAATTTTCTAAGTGTTGATGCTCTTATTCCTCCAATGTACTTGTACACAATAACCTTTTGATACTAAACTTTAAGTGGAATACATGTATCATAATTGACTAAACTTTGAGATAATAAATTGTGTCCAAGTGATAAAATTCTCTAAGTGAAAGTTTTTGTTTCACATGTTCTAAGTGTTGCAACTCTTTTGGCATAATTAAGTTATATTCTGAGTATTCTAATCTTAATCTTATTTGACAATGCAGATGGCACAAATGATTTTAATAAGAATCATAATTGTGTTGCATACTTGGATGAGGTTCCGGAAGGGAAGGAATTATTTTCTTCTATGATCGAGGGACTAAAGAATTCTAGGATTGTTTATGCCATATCTGCTGATCCAGCAATATATTCTGAGCTTATTGATTCTTTCTGGAGCACGGCTGCTCTTGAAAAAGACCAAGCTGGTAATCAGGTTATCACTGCCACAGTCAAGGAGAAAAGAGTGACTGTATCACAGGCTATTCTAAACAGAGTGTTACTGTTTGAGGATCAAGATAATGCTCCAACTAGACTTGAGGATGATGTTGTGATAGATTGTTGACTCGTATGGGATATGAGTATAGATACCCAAGTCTGGAAAAGAAGTGGTTACCACCATACTGGAAATACTTATTTCACGTGGTAATACACTGTCTAAGCAATCTGAAGGCTGGGATGGACAGTCTTAGTGCTGTGTTTGGATCCTTATTGGTTTCTCTGGTGGATGATATTCCATTCAGTATCTCTGGCGTTTTATTTCAAGAGATGGTGAAAAACGCTACGGCCAATCCAGGGAGAAAGTTTATCATGTATCCCAGATTCATTCAGCTGATCATCAACGATGCTTTTCCTGAGCTTGCCACTCAGAGATCTCCAAAATATGTTGTACAGACGATTAAGAAGGAGATTTTTACACACCTCACTGGAGCCAGTGGAAACAAATGCTCTGGTGAAAGTTTTGCGAAGATCGGAAATTTTCTGAGATTGATGAAAATGTTGATGAGTTTGATGAAGGTGCTCATGCTGATGAGGCACAGAATGGTGCTTCTACTTCTACTACTAGAGATAATATTGATGAAGAGATTGAGAAGCTATTTGAAGATGAGCCTGTACGTGAAGGAGGAATGGAAGAAGTTGTTCACTCTGCTTCCAGTTCTGAGACTGCTAGTGATCAAATAGGGAATGTTCCCTATGTGATCCAAACTGATCCAACCCCTTCTACTCCAGCATCTTCTCGACCAAATGAGGAAGACAGGGATACTGATTATGTCCCTGAAGAGTCGCCAAGTACCTCCTCACGAAGAAAACGTATGGCAAGAAGGAAAGATTATCCAGTTAGAAAGAGAGGTCATGGTATTATACCCAGAAGACCAAGAACACATGTGGTTGTCACCGAGACAGAGCAAGATCAGGCAGCCAATGTGACTTTTTCTGCTCCTGAACAGAAACAGTTCCTGTTTCTGGAGCAGCTAATATTTCTGGCTCAGGTTTTTCTACACCACCTCATCAAGAAAATTTAGAGTTTGATGTCGATACACTATTGAATACTCCTCCTGAGTTTCAGAGAAGAGAGGAATCATCAAGCACTCCTGGTTCTATCACATTGGAAGAAAGAATAAAGAACCTGGAGAAAGAAAACTTTGAGAATATGAAGTTGATTGCTGAATTAAAGAAAGGCAATGATGAAAAGACAAATCTGATCAACATGATTCATCTTGACTCAGCTATCAAAGACACAAGATTGGCCTCTCTTGAACAACAAATGAAGAGCATGTTTGACTACACTTCTGGGTTGGAGAGACAACTGAACGAGCTGAGAGAATTCATTTCACAGACTTATTTTCATCAGCCACCTATCATAAGGTCTACTACAGTAATTGGTGAATCAAGTAGACGCTCTCCAAGCCCACCTCCTACTGAGACTGTTCCTGAGAAGGAAACGGTCAACGAAGCACAAGCATCTATTGTACAGCCAAGTGTTAGCACTACTGAAGATGTTCCTATTTCATCTGAAGTACCTATCACCGAAGCTTACACATCTACAGCTTTCGTTGAGCCAGAACACATGGTTTCTATGCCTATTGTTCATGAAAGGGAGGATGAAGAGTTAGTTGATTATGCTGATTCTGATGATGATGAGGATGACGATGAAAATGATGATGATGATGAGGATGATGATGAAAATGATGATGACAATGGTGGAAATGATGGTGATGATGATGATGGTGGAGATGATGGAGGTAATAATGATAATAATGATGATGGAGGTGATAATGATGGAGGTAATGCTACAGGTTCTTCTTCGAGTCCTACTGGAGATACTAACACTGACAATGTCGATCGACCAAGTGTTAGTGATCCAGAAGAATATGATCCACTGGACCCTGCCACAGAAAGTGTGTATGAAAAGGAATTGTATTCTTTTCAACAAACTTCATCTGGAACTGTTGAAGAAGAACTTGATATTTTTGATGATCTGGAAGAGCAGAATGAGTATACAGACATTTTTGGGAACAACCTTCAAGAGCTATTCAAAGACATCAATCTTGAAGAAGGAGAAATCCCCAATGAGACTGTGAGTGGTGTAACTCCTACTGATGCTACAAAGACAGATACTACTGGTCAGATTGCCCTATACACTAGAGGAGGTTTACAATTCAAAGCACCACCACCACCTACTAAAGCTCATTTTCTGTTTATATCAAAGCCAAAACAGAAGTATGGTGAAATGTCTCATGTTATTAGCTGGGGTTATGATAGCGAGAAAAGGATGTATGTCATAAAGAGAAGGAATGGAGAGATTGATTATCTAAAGAGCACTCAAGACTTCCATACTTTACGTGCTGCTGATTTATACTCCATGGGCAAAGCTCCATTCTTCAATGAGTGTAATTACAGTGAAGCTGAACTCATGAGATCCATGATAAGAAGGGAGATGCGCACAAATTTCAAAGACTTTAAGACTGCAAAATCAAAGTTGATTGATGACTCAACAAGAATTGATGAAAATACTAAAGCTCCTATGAAGATACGAGTCTATCAACATCCCAAATTTATCAGAAAAGTCCCTGTGCATGCTCCAGTTCCTCCCAACACTTTGAAGCAACTTATATCTTGGAGATGTGAAAAGGATTCCGGTCACGCTGTGATCAGATGTATAGACAGGTCTTATCGAATCATTGATCCAGCAGACTTGATAAAGTTTGGCAAAGACGACTTACTCAAGCTGTTACACTGCCCTATTTCAGCTGATGAGTCTGTTTATTTTCTATCTTGCCAGTACGTATGGATGATTGACCGGATCCTGAGAAACAATGGTATGCCTATGCTGGCTCTTACAAGAAGGTGAATGTTGACTTTGATTGATTATGTTTCACCAAGCCTAGGGGGAGATTGTAGAAGACAAATCAAGGCTCGGCAAAACAACTGCCTGTGCGAAAGACTGAATCCACGCGATTAAAGAAGTCACGCGTGAAGCAGCTCTCACGCGAGAAGATCTTCCACGCGAGATGAAGACTCACGCGAAAGATTAAGCCGCGCGAAAAGCATCTCGCGCGAGAACCCTATGTTTAGTATAAATAGCTAGATTTCGTTTTGTAATTAGCTTTTCGTTTATATTATCATTTGTTCTGTGCGAAATCGCACAAGACCTGTAATAGGTTTCTGTTCATCAATTCAATATCATTTGAGTTCAATTTGATTCTTCTTCTACTCCAATCTTGTTTATATTCCGCGTTCACAAGATTGAGATCGTGTGTTATTGTTTCTGGGAGATTTTCAGAGGTTTTACAGAAATGACCAAACTACCCCCCAAGACTTCTTTGAAGGTTGGTGATGTGTCACTTCTGATTGGTTCTTTTGAGTTTAAGGGTTTTCACACTAATTAAGGGTTAACTCTAGAACCCAATCCTATATATATATATATATATATATATATATATATATATATATATATATATATATATATATATATATATATATATATATCTACTGCTATTGGGCAAAATGGTAATTTTACAAAATCTCTTAAAATTAAGACATGTACATGTGTTGATGCACAAGGTACATCTCTTAAAGCAGTCAACTAGAGCTGCTTTCTTTCCGAGAGTTGCAAAAGAATGAGTGGACAAAAGAAGAAGGTCTGCAACCTTCTTTTCTTCTCCAAATCACCAAGATCAACATGTCCATGATTCAAAATTCAAATAACCCTACAAGTATGAACCATACTACAAGTATGAACCATGCCAACCAACATATCCACCCTCACGGAGCAGCGTAGAAGAAGAAGTTCACCGGAGATTCAGATCTCCCGCCGGATGAACTAGGGTTTCACTGACACATAACCAAAGCTTCTTCCGACCAACTCCTCAGCAAGTTCGCCGTACTGTACATAAATAAGTCCGACCAACTCCTCAGCAAGTTCGGAAGAAGCTTTGAAGTCGCTGCTTCCTCTGATCAAATCACGATGCAGAATCATTACACCGACAGTATTACTTGTTTTCTCCCAAATTCATACCATTGATTACTTTATTTTTGTGTTTTGGAACATTTTCTTCTCCGTAGATGAGCCAAAAAGTAATAGGTTTATGTTTTCCTCAAACTCAAACCCTAGATTGTTTTATTTTGTGTTTTGGAATGCTTTGACTGGTCGCTGTGTCAGAAACTAGCGTTAGGGTTCTGTTTTCGCCCCAGATTCAAACCCTAGATTAATTTATAGTGCGTTTTGAATTGTTTTCTTATCTATTACTGAGCCAAAGATGGTAGTGATATGTTCATGTTTGGATCGTCCTGTTTGTATTGAAATTTTGAAATGACGAAATTTTAGTGATTTTTAATGGTTCTGATTTGATGTAGGCGTGTTCGGGAGCAGTTCACTGTCAGCTAATGGATGCTGCACATCCTGGTATGGTGCCTATGCATAAGGTCAATTTGATGCTAAGTCGGAGTATGATATGATCCAAAACTATAAGGTTCTTCGGGATGTTTTCAACAAACTGAAAATCACCAAGGTTTATCCCTGTTTCTGATTCTGAATCTGTATATATGATGATTGTATTGTGTTTAGAAACTGAAATGTACAGTAGTTTGGAGCGCATTTGAGCAGAATTTTCTATTCCTTATTTATGTTCATACGATGCAAGTAATATTTAATTTTTTTTGTAACAGCACATTGAGGTGAACAAGTTGGTGAAAGGGAGACCACTAGATAATCTTGAATTCATGTAGTGGATGAAGAGATACTGTGATTCTGTTAGCGGTGGTGGTCATCACAAGTAAGCTCTTACTGTTATTCCATCATTTTAACTGTCATAGAAGTCCTTGAGAGAGTTCAATTTTCGTTCTGGTTGTCTTTTAAGAATTTTCCACTTAACAATTGTGCTTACTGCATAATATTTACAGCTAAGATGATTTGAGCATTTAAAAAACATGCTTACTGCATAATATTTACAACACTACTAATCAATATATTGGTCTCAAGTTTGCATTTGACATCTTGGGTCTTCTCCTTTTCAAGTGATTTCTGTATTTGCTTTTTATATAGATGGGACTGTAATTAGTGTATGGTGAAGAAATATTTTGGATTTTGCTTTGTTTGACATTATGAATTTGTTTGAGTTTTGTTTGACGATTGTATTAGAGTGCTAGCACAAGAAGACATAATCTGCCTTATTTTTCTGGCTGGATATTGTAACCAAATAGGAGGCTTGTTCAATTCTTTGATTGCCTCTTCATTTTCATTATTCCATATTCTTGTTTGTTTGTTCTTACATCACAGGAGCTGCTCATTATGAACCAAACCAACAAAACCACTAACAGTTTCTTAGATATTCTTATAGCCAGAATAACTTTCAGCTCCTAACATAGTCATTAGAAGTTGATAATTAGCTTATTGTATTTCACATCACAGTTACATAGACTATGTGATTATGTGATTATGCAGGCTTTAAAGGAGGAGCTTGCATCTGCAGAACGTAGAGCAGAAGAAGAACGTGCTGCACACAATGCTACCAAGATGGTTGGGATCAACTTCACTTTTGCTTCTTTTTATGCTCTTTTAGTTTTTTTACTTTAATGATTTCATTCAGTTAACAAGTCATGTTTTCATACAATAATAGGCTGCAATGGAAAGGGAAGTCGAACTAGAACACCGAGCTCTTGATGCTTCCACAGCCTTAGCCAAGATTCAGGTATCCTGAAGATATATTTTCTTTTTTTCTTTTTCATGCCTAAGTATTAGAGGTGGCGGCATGGGCTGATTGGGTAAAACTCATATGACATCTTCAACAAGGTATATGCTTGACTTGTATCTATAAGGGTCCTGCTAAATGTACCCCTATCACAAACTTGATGAACCCACTTGATTAAACATAAATCTTTCTCTCACAATGGGGTATATTCAGTGGAGTGGTATGTTTAGTCATACCCATCTATTATTTTGCTAATGTCTTGATCAAGATCTATAAGTTTCACGGTTCAAAACTATATTTTTGGCATCACTGTCCAAAAAATGTTTTCAAGATGTATAGTTTTGCAAATTTCTAGATAAAGATCTATACTTTTTTAAATTTCTTGATTAATTATCTATAGCTTTTCCATCATGTTCCAGCAAATTTCTTAATCAAGATGTATAATAGCGGTAATTAATTGATTATTATTAGTTTAGAGAGTCAATCATGTTTCAAAACAATTATGATTGGTCATCACTGCATATAAATGCTTATTTATTTTTAGTTGTGAACTCTCTTTTTATTGTACATAAGGACTTTAGGTGTTAGTATTTTTATAATCATTTTGTTTACTTCTATGATACTGTGTTGTTTGACACTGCAGGTAGTAATATAATCATTTTCATCAAGAGGCAATACTTTCACGGGTCTTGTCAAACCTCTTGGTTTGACGGCTCCGTCATCTCTGGCTCGGAGAAGAGAAACGACTTTTGGACCTTTTAAACTGGACAATAATTTGATTTACAGAAACTATAGTCGGTTGTTATTTCAGTTTATGTTCTTGCTATTTAATATGAGGTTTTTTGAAGTTGCTTGATTTATTGTTAATTGTTACTAAACAATTTGCTAACAGTACATATTGTATTCATTTAGAAGTAGTTTATCACTGCATGGCTTGATTCTCATTGCTCTATTAGATAGATGTTTTATTGTAGCATTTGTCGAGGAAACCCTGCGCCTAAGCGCTAGGTTTGCCTCTGCACACAAGATTGAATCCTTTGTTCTTTGCTTTACAAAATTGGATTCTTTACAAGATTGAAAAAACCGAACCGGTTTGAGCCAAACCGATTCCCAACCCTATCCAGACCGTCTGTTTGTATACCGGTTTGGTAGCCCCACACTAAACTGGTTTAAAATTAAAAACCGGTTTCAAAGTGGTTTGACAGGTTTGAGTATTTAGTGAGCCAAACTGATTTGTAACCCGACCAGTTTGAAGAAAAACCGATTTGACTACATGACAAAAAATCGGTTCGGTTTAGAACCCAAACCGGTTTGAGAAAAAGCGGTTTCACCTCCAGATTCACTAGAGGGTTGATAAGCTAAAAAACAGATACGGGAATCTTAAATTGTTGTCGCCGCCGCATCGCGCGGGTGCCCTGCTAGTATATATATATATACATATATATATATATATATATATATATATATATAAATATATATTGCCTGTGTGTATGCATGTGTATAGAGAAGACTAAAATGTTTTTAAACTTAAGAGAAATCTTACGTCTATAAGTGTTAATACTCAAACTTGTTACAAATTAAAAGTGATTATTTAAACTGTTATTACTATTATTATTTATTTTTATTTAGTATCTAAACTTATAATTTTACAAAAGCACATGAACCATTTATGTAATTAACTTCTAAATTTTATGTGTGAGAGAATGTTAAACAAATCTCAAACCCATTATATTCGTCATGTATGTAAGAGGGACTGGGTTAATATTTGTTTTATTAAATTACTAATGATATTTTGTCAATGTACAACACTTAACGGGAGGTTCCTAACACCGTGTACAAGAAATGCAAACCAGAATGTGTAAACGGAAAAAGCAAAAATTAAAACCAATGTTTTTAAAACCGGACCGGACATTGAACCGGACGCCATACCGGTTCACTGGTCGGACCGGTTCAACCGGTCGGACCGGTTCAACCGGTCGGACCGGTTCAACCGGTCGGACCGTATATAAGAACCGGACCGTATTTATGTAAAAATTACAAAAAAATAAAAATTTTTATAAAAAAGCCGGTTCAACCGGTTCAACCACCGGTCCGACCGCCGGTTCGACCGGTTCAACCGATCTGACCAGCGGTTCACTGTTAAACCGGTTTTAAGCACCGAACCGGACCGGATTGGAGTCCGGTTCCCGGTCGAACCTGTCGGACCGGCCGGTCCGGTCCGGTTGCTCACGCGATATGTTTTCTTTTTTGGAAAACATGGTATCTAAGATTAATATCGATTTAATTAACATAAAATAATTTTATGCTAGAAACTCTATTGTTTCTTCTAAAACCTAGGCTAACTTTACGCTACACCAAATATTCTCAAGATCAACATTTTAATGATTAAATAAGGGTGTGGATATATAGACATATCAAAATTATAAATTAACACCCCAAAATTTCTATACGGGTCGTATAGACTCATAGGCGTCGTATAGGGGGGTTGTATAGCCCTATACAAGGCGTATAACCCCTCTGACAGCCCCATGAATTTTTTCTTTAGTCAATGTCGAAATTTGCTATATGCGTTGTATAGCCATATATGTGTCGTATATGAGGATCGTATAGGGCTATATGGGGTGTATAACTCCCTGATACCCCCTGAAATTTCCTTGTTTTTAGTTTATTCGACTCTTTACGTTGCGTATGTCTTTACGTTGCGTATGAACCTATACGCAATGTATAGGGGGTGTCGATATATCTGGATGGGTATCTCTGTATTAGGACCCTTAAATAATCATAGATTAAAGCTTACATAATTATGATCATGACAACTTTCCGTCAAGATTTGGTAGAAAAGTTAGTCTTGGTCTTTCTTGTTCAAAGCAAAGGTGACAACCGTAGAATGCTGCTTAAAGAAATTATGAAAGGTTGATGGTGAATGACTTGGAATAAAAAATGCTAAAAATATAGAAACCAACGGTCATGATATTTCTTTTGTTCTAATGGTAGTACTTTAGAATTAAGATCGCCATATATTTATATTGGCTACCTCCCGAAAGAAAAATTACATTTTTTTTCGTATGAAGCTTGCAATGCTACACATGTATTTTAGGCAAGATCTATATACGTATATATAATTATAAGCTATAATGACATAACATATAAGTAAAATTATACAAAAGTTGTAGTTTTTTATATGCATAATTCATGCCAAGTCTTTATGCCAGGTAGCATGCTAATCCATGTATTCCATTCCATAGTAACTCAACAATCTATCCCTACGTCAACCTAACATTCATACTAAAAATTAGCCAACTAAATGAGCTCTAGTTAAAAAAAAACATTTATGTAACCATCAATAAATATTTCACATAACCCTTCTAATAGTGCACAAAACCATAGCTTTAATTGTAAGCATAACACACAATTATATCAATTCATTACATAACTTTCAATTATACCAGCATAATCCTTTTTATTTTACTAGATCTCTACCTCATGCATGAATTATAGCACCTTAATGCTAAACCTCTATCATATGGGTAAACTATAGCCTATAAGTATTAGACTTATACTTTATACAAGAACTATAGTACTTTAGTGATAGACCTCCATCACATAAGTAAAGTATCGCCCACAAATCCTTGACCTCTACCTCATGTAGAACTATAGAACCTTAGTGATAGACATCCATAACATGGGTAAACCATAGCTTTATTGTGCTAGACCTATACAAGTGTAGACTATAGCACATGAAAAGCATTATCATTCAGTTATTACAAGTTTTTTTATATCCACAAGCATCACTTCCTTAGCACAAGTCAATGTGTTAACTACGTAGCAGTTAGGACTTCATGCAGGGGCGGAACTAGGGTTCCAGGAACGGGGTCACTAACTACGTAGCAGTTAGGACTTCTTCATGCAGGGGCGGAACTAGGGTTCCAGGAACGGGGTCAAGTGACCCCATTGATTTTTGAACCCGTAGTGTAGCGTATAATGCCGAATTTTTTAGTGAACCCATAGTTTTACAGGAAGTGAACCCATTAGTATATTAAAGTTAACAATATATCACAAAACGAGTTGCTAGCTCACTGGAATTCGCGCGCCTTGTCCAAAGTTAGGTCGTGAGTTTGAATCTAGCTCCCAGCAGCCATCTTTTTTTCCCTTTTATATTTAACTAAAATTACTAAACTACCCTTCTTCTAATAACCTAAAATAAAACCCTAACCCTTCTTTTTTCCCCATCCCCATCGACTTTTCTTCCTCAGACCTGCTGCCTGCCTTCCCCACCCCTCGGCCCTCGCGAGTTTCGACTGTCGGAGTGCCAGACGCCACCTGCCGGACTGTCGCGCTGGTTCTGGCCTGCCCCCTACTGGCTGCTGCTGCTTGAAGCCTCGGGCTTGCTGCTGCTTGAAGCCTCCAATCCCCCATCCACCATTGATTATTCAAAAGGTTAGTTTCTTAATTGTTTAATTTGTTTTCATTATTAGACTTAACTTATTTTGCTTATTTGTTTGTGTGTATTTAGAATTTAGAAATCTAGAATTTATAATTTGTTTCTTGATTTTGGTATTTAAAAATCTAGAATATAGTTAATTTGTGTAGCAATTAAAGAGCCCCAAATCAAAATATCTGATCTCTCTTTGAAACAACCAGTTCTTCCTCAAATTGATTTAGAATTTCACTTCTACAAATTTACTCAGGCTGTTGACAGAATGGACTTTGATCAGCAACCATCATGTTGTTCTAAAAGACATCTTTTTAAGAGACCGCATATAGTTTTGAAGCCTGCTTGTTTTTGTTTAATTGGTGCTTGTTGATTTCAATGTATGAAACTATTGAGGTGTTTTAGATAAAGATGCAAACCCTTGATTCTGTATAGGAATCCTTTATTTTCTATGTTACTAGTGCTCATGTTTTAGTAACTTATATGAATTAGTTTGAGAATTTTGTTGAATTTGAATCTGTATATGATATGATGTTAGAACCCTAGACAATAACGGAATAAAACATCATATGGTGATCTTAGATTTCTCCTCTTTTTGTTGTCTGATGTTCCTTTACTTACAACCTAATTTAATTTGTTTCTTTATTTTGTTTATGAAACAGAGACACTAACTTCATTTGTGATTCTTATTAGAGAGTAAGACATTGTAACTCTCCGGGTATGTTTTTCTTTGCTAAAACCTATAGATTTTTTGAAATATATATGAAAATTTGTGTGATAGTTCTTAATTTGACGTTATACTAGTTTATTACATAAATTATCAATTTGAAAATTACCATCAAAATCTCTTTAACACAATTGACATCATTTCTTATAAAATCACCTTAACACAATAAAAATTACCTTCAAAACCAATACAAACCAAATCAAATCATCCGAAGTGAGTTATTTTATATATGACCCGACTCGATTCGACAAAAAGCATGTTGGTGACCCGACCCGATAAAATACTTTTATGTAAACAAAAGCATATAAACAAATTGTGACCCCAGTGAAATAAATTCTTGGTTCCGCCATTGTCTTCATGTATACATTTAGCAACACAAGTTATAAATATGGATGCTAGCCACAAAAGTTTAAAAGAGTTTAAAACAAGAGAGGTCTAAAACTCACCTTAGCCTATGCTACAACCGTCATTTTATTTTGCTAATAACATTGCATATCCTTATAAGATCTCATTTGCTAAAGTGCATCACTAAATCAATTGTCTACCGTATTGTAACCTTTCGTTAGACAATGCATGACTAATTTTTATAATTCAGTATATTCTTATAATCTTGTTAGCCTTACAACAATAATCCCTTATTGAGGCTGATTTTGATCAAAACACGTGCTTCATTTTGTTCTAACAAAATCGGGCATAGTTCCATTTGCTTTTTTAGAAAATGTAACAACACAACTGCCAGTACTTCATCACAAACTCAACGATATAAATCAGAGTTTTCCAAAACAATTGTTACGTTCTTTAACTACCAATTACTGACTTGCTTGACAAATGACAATTATAACCTCATTCTTAATTGCTCTCACCCATCTTAACTCGTGATATTCCCCTCGTTAAAACTTTAACCTTGAGCTCTTGAGATTACGTAAAGATATAAAAATTTGAGGTGGTACAAGGATCCTATGTAAGAATAGTCTATGTAGATGGTTCAACGGTGTAATAAACATAACCATACAATTTTAGTGAAAGAGAAGAGGGAGAACTTTACTGCACCATAGAAGGTAATTAATATAGAAAATACAAAATTTAATGGCTAATATGTAGTAAAGGAAAGTCGCAATGAGAATGGAAAAATTAAGTGGTTTTAGGGTGGTAATGACTTCTTTGGTAACAGCCATAGCGGTGTCCATTAGGGTTAGGGTTTGGGACGAGGTAAAAGGAGGGGAGGTGGGGGAATGATGATCATATAGGGTTTGTGAAAACTAATCACAAATCATAATGTATTTTTGATTAGTTGTATACAGGATTATAGTGAGATTTGATGCAAAAAGACCTAATCAATTAGAATCTCCTAATTTATAAAAAAGATCGACATAAGAGAAGCAATGTGATGACTACTAATAAGATTTCACACACTGTCATGTAGCTATCACGTAAACTATACTCTCACTCACTAACTCAGGTGTTGTTTGTTTGGGTCTTAATGACCTGGTCAGATGCACAAGTCTGACTCGGTCAGACCCTTGGTGTTTGGTTTATACCACTGAATGAAAAATACCCTCTTATCTATCCTCTTAATAGGTCAGACATGGGGCAAAGTCTGACCAAAAAGTTCTCCAAGAAGGTCGACCTCCTCCTTCCATTCTTTTGAGCTTGCCGGACCGTTCTCCAAGCAGGTCGACCAGCGCAACACCTCGCAGCGGACCGTTCAGCCGTCAACCTCCTCCTTCAGCCCCGAACTTTACAGGTACACATGTAGAGCTTTACAGCCCCCTCAGCCCCGAACTTCTACCGTCAACCTCCTCCTTCAGCTCTATCGCCGCCACTGTTGGGTCCCTATAGTGAAATCGATTAGGGGTATTGGGGCCGGTGACCCTTGATTTCAATATTTGGGGTCGGGTGACCTCGATCGGGTGAAATCGAGTTGGGGTTTTCGGGTGGGGTTTTCTGTTAGGGTCGGGTGGGGTTTTCTGTTGTGGTTTTCTGTTGAAGAATCACTACTATTGTTGAAATAGACTTGGGATTTTCTATTGGGATTGTTGGAGAAATAGGGATGTTGGAGAAGCTTCCATAGCCACTACAAAATAAAGAAAAACCCAACAAATCAAGCATGCCCATTTTGACTTTTTGTAGTCAAATGTTTGATTTTTAATAATCTTCACGCACACATCCATGCCAGTGTGAAGGTCCTGTGCTTGAAATGAAACAAACTCAAAATCATTTTAATAAGAAGTTCAAAAATGAAAGGAAAAAAACTTTGAAAAAAGTTGTGTAGATCTATTATATTGGGGTTGTTTGTGTAGATCATGTTTAATTATGTTTCATTTGATTAATTATCTTCTTTGAAAGAAGTTGTGTAGATCTATTGTATGTATATGCATATGATTAAATTGGGGTTGTTTCATATGATTAATTATGTTTCATGATGATCTATTGTATTATATATGCATATGATTAATTATCTTGTTTGAAAGAAGTTGTGTAGATGCATATGATTCATGATGATCAAATTGGGCCTGGTTGTATAGTTACCTTCTTTGTTTAGGGACTTCTTTGTTTAGGGACTGTGTGGAATCAAAGACCTATATAGTTCTAATTATGGTTAATTCTTCTAATTTTTATAATATATGTATTTCTATGATATGGTTAATTCTTCTAATTTGTATAATATATGCTATAATTGATAGATTCTTCTAAAGAAATGGCAGAAAAAAAGATTAGGATTAATTGGAAGCTTGAAGGAGTTGATAAAACCTTTCTAGAATCATGTATTCATGAAATTGCACTTCATGGACGTGGGGTAGTAGCCTGGAAGCGATTTCATGGAGGAACGTTGCTGAAAAGTTAAAAACAGAACATGAGTTTATAGTGGATCAAAAATAAATGAAGAACCGCTATGATTACTTGAAATCAAAATTTGCAGCTTGGTCAAAGCTTAAGAACAAAACTAAAAATGTTTATAACCCTCTAACAAATACCTTTAACTTAACAGAAGAGGAATGATAACTTAAGATCAAGGTATTTTTTTATATATACATATATATTTCAATAACCTTATAGTAATTTATAATTTTTTTCCACATAGTCCAACAAATTCGTAGAAAAGTTAAGAAGCGCGCCACTTGATTATCCCGACTTGTGTACTTAATTGTTTGAAGGATCTACTTAAATGGTTTTGATAGTTGGGGGCCATCTTCTACACTCTCTCATCCTTCTGTGGAAGTGATTGATCAAAATGCTCTTTTGGATATTGATGGCACTCAAATGGAACATGGGGCTAGTGAAGAGTCATCTGATCGAACTAAACAAAAAGAAAATCATCAACTCAAGGTGTTAGTAATGAGTCATCAGGTCGGTCTAAAAAAGGGAAACAAACATTCAATTCATATCTCATGGAAGTTGGGGAAGATATCAGGAATGTGGCAAAGATGTTGCTACAGAAACACAATCAGTCTAATGATATAGATGCGTGCATGGAAAAGTTGGAGGTGTTGGGATGGTCAGAATTTGAGGCGAAACATCAAACGACGCTTTTGCTTTTCGGTGAAAATGCTGATTTGAGGAAAGTGTGGTGACGACTTAAGCCGCACACCTGTGAAATGTGGGTTAAAAACGCGGGAGCGAAGTATGGATTGTTTTGATGTTGTGTTGTAGTTGTATTTTGATAGCTAAACTTTTAGCTATAGTTATATGTGTCTTGTTGGATAGTTGGACATTAAACTATGTTTGTATGGTCTTTTGGATGCTAAACTTTATATGCTAGTTTTGGAATGTTATTTGAATTCTATGATATGTAATGGAATGTTATTTGAATTCTATGATATGTTTTGGAATGTTATTTGAATTCTATGATATGTTTTGGAATATTGTTTGAAATCTTTTTGCAATGTTATTTTGGATTCTAATGTTTTAATAGTTTTGAATGGGAGGTAGTCTATGGACTCAGATGAGGAGATTGTGTTTTTCTTGTTGCTTTGTTGGCATTGGCTACAATTAGCCTCAACATTGACCGGTCATGAAAGGATAAGAGATCTGAATTCAGCACTGACTAGTCATTAGTACACATAAGAATTATTGCATGGCACTTCTACATAATATCATGAGATGATACGCATGTCACGTGATGCATATGTACTATTGTGCAATCATTTTAAGAAAAGAAATTAGTTGCAGAGTATAGATCAATAACCTTGGAAGAAAAGATGGCTATATTTTTTATCGTCCTAGGACATAATGAGCGCTTTCGAATGGTTAAGCGAAGGTTTTAATACTCAACAGAAACAATTCATAGATGTTTTCATGAGGTCTTAATTGCAATGATGAATTTCGCAATAGAAGTTATAGTTTGGACATCTTCTAATCCAATCGTGGATGCTTCAGAAAAACATAGAAGGCTAAAACAAATATTTCCTAGAGCAATAGGCGTGTTAGATGAAACTCTTGTACATGCAGTCGTCCCTACTGATCAACAGACTTGTTACAAGGGAAGATGAAAGGGTGAATGCTTTCAAAATATCTTGGGAATATGTAATTTTGATATGATATTCACGTTCATATGGGCCGAATGGGAGGGTGTTGCACATGATTCACGTGTTTTGAAAGAAGTTGCATTTAATCCGACTTTGGATCTTATTTCCCCTACCAGGTTTTTATCCGTTCATTAATTTTGATGTAATTATTTACAGATAAATTATATGTAATAGTTTTGGTACTAACATATACAGACAAATATTATCTTTGCGATGTTGCATACACCAACACTCGTAGTTTTATGACTCCCTACCGTAATGCAAGATATTGGTTAGCCGATTTTCGACGATAGCGTGCGTTGACTAAGGAAGAAAAATTCAACCATGCTCACGCACAACTCCGAAATGTAACTGAACGCGCATATGGTGTTTTGAAGGCAAGATTTCCAATCCTAAAACAAATGGCCCCCTTTCATTTCCAATACAGAGAGACATAGTGATTGCGTGTTTTGCTATCCATAACTTTATAAAAAATGGAGTATTCATGATCAATTATTTATGGAATACAACGAGAACACTTTTTTTGGAGAAATGCAAGAGGAGAAAAGTGATGGCCAGTCTGTTCAAGACGTGAAATGGGGCTCGCAAGTCATTGAGCATATGACTACTTTGCGTGACGAGATAGCAACTCAACTAATGTCAAATGCTTAAAACCAAAATTGTACGCAAATTATTAATTTCTACTTGGATTTATGTGTAATTTGGATTTTCTAATATGGTTTGTACGCAATTTAGTATGTTTTCAAGAAGGATTTATGTGTAATTTGAACTTTTTAATATGGTTTGCATTTTTTTAATAATTATTCACTATTAGAAGTTATAACCAAACAGATAAATTATATTCAGGAAGAAGTAACTCAGATGGGTAAAATAGTCATTCTACACAGTAACTAAACAGAAATAAACTGGTTCAGCACTTATTGATTTAGACGTCTTATTAATTCAGACATATTATTGATTTAGCACTTACCCATTCAGAAGTTGCTAAAAAGTCCATCACTTACTAAGGAGGGTAATGGTGAGTGACATTTTCTCTCAACATAGATTTAATTTTTTAATTTTATTTATATTTAATAATTTTTTGTATTCATAAATATAATACTTAAAAAATAAAAACTTAATAATAAAAACATAAAAATTATACATAAAAACAATATTAAATTGCGGTTAATAGACACCAGAAGGACTATAAAATTGTTTAGGTTGTTAGGTTTATTTACATCCATTGTTTTATACTTTTATTGTTGTGTAAAAAAAACTTTGAGAAAGTTTGATTCGCTAAATGTATTGAAATTGAAATTGATTTAGTATTTAAATTTTTTAAGTAATCTGAAATTTAAAGGAATTATAATCTATCAAAAGAAATTAAATTTCAAATACATTTTAATGACAAACCACTCATAAATAAAATTGAAACTTATCACTCGATCATTGCAAACCACCATCACTTTCGATTACCGATCACCACTTCTACATACCACCGATCGTGTGTCGCCCTCTCCACCAACAATCGACGTGGAAAATGACCACCGCCAACAATCATTGTCAAGCACATCCAAAACTGACCCGGTCGATGTTGACGATACATGGTCGCCCGCAGTCGGTGGAGACGCTCATTTGTCGGTGGTGGGCGCGATCAGCAACGACTATCGATTGTTGACAACGGTGGTGGGCATGGTCGGTTGTCGGCAAGTTTAGGCTGTCGGGTAGGGCGATAAGCAAGAGGTGGGTTGGGAGTCAAACGGTTTTGGGCGGTCAACGACGTTCCCCTGTTAGGGTCGCTAGACACCTACGGGGGTCGGTGAATGGTGGCGGTTAGGGGGCAGAGGTTGGAGGTCGGTGGAGACGATGTTAAGAGGACGTTGACGACGTGCGGTTGGAGGTCGTTGGAAGCAACTGTCGGAGGTCGGCGGCAACGGTCAGTGGTATTTGAAATCATTCAAAAATTTTAGAGGAATTTAAACCCTTATTTGAAGGAATATAAACCCTTATTTGAAGGAATATAAACCCTTATTTGAAGGAATATAAACCCTTATTTGAATGAATTTGAGGAAATTAATTTGGATTTCAATTCCAATTTTAATTCTTTTCTTAATCAAACATGTTAATAATGGAATTCATATTCCAATTTAATCAAATCCGCAATAAAATTCAGGTTCTAATTTCATTAAATTTTTTTGAATTACTACTTACCAAATGCACCGTTATATTAACAAGTATTTATAGGGTAACATATGAAAAAAATGGTTCTTTTAATTTTTGTATAATACCATTGGGTAATAGCTAGTCCCAACCAATCAAAAATGCCTAATTGGGTGTGTCACAAGTTGGCACCTTACCTCTCATGCTCCAATTCATGCACGACACCGTTCACCTTAACAAACACAATTTAACTTCAGATGATAATATACTTATTACTTTTAAATTATTTTCAATATCATTCACATAGATTTGTTAGACTGTGTTTGTTATCAAACCAAACTCACTCACTCTAACGATATATATATTAATCCGAAAAATCACATGAAGTAACGCAAACAATTAATGTTAATACTTAAACAAAATTAAGATTGACGTCGTCCACCATATAAAGTGATAGAAGCAATTGGTTGAAAAGCCTCACCTTTTAATGAGTTGGTTACGTCTTCCACTACATTAATATAAGTGAATGAAGCAAAAGCTATTTGTCACGAATAATAGGCAAATGTCGCAAAAAGTTGTTAATGCGCTCAATCAGTCTATCTCCATCGCTTGATGCTTTTGTAATGGGTTCAAGACGACACTTTCATGTAAAATAAGAACATAATGTGTAATCCGTGGTACTAAAAATTAGGTGGGGAGTGGGGGATTATATATTTAATTATCATGTTTAATACATGATTAATAAAATAATTATTCTGAGTGGAGCAGCAGCCTTTTGGTTTGAGGTGACATTTGTAAAAATTAATAATTAAGATATCAATACACCTAATGTGGAACTAGCCGAGAGGTCATGAGGTATAATAATTTAGAGATTTATAGTTAAAAAGATAATATATTAAAAAACAATAACTCGAAATACATGATTAATTAGGTTTTATGTCAATGGTGACAAACTTTTGATTTAAAGCAAATCGAATTTTAATAATTTTTAACTTATTATACTCATTAGACAATTATAATTCTCATTATTGATTTGATTAATAATACTCGTTATTTTCGTCTTTGTTACCAATGATAATATTACTATTATTATAATTATAAAACATTTATACTTGATTTCTCCTTAGTTTCACTCACAATTACAAGTGCTCAATGGTATGGTTTTTCTAGTTCGGCTATGATTTTTAGACAAACTGAAAGCTTGTTGTTTTGTATAATCGTAAATGAAACTAGCCAATGGTTTGGTGGTTTGGCTTTGACGTTTTTAATGGTTTTTAATGGTTTGACGGTTTTAACGGGTTGAACGGATTTTTTTCTCAAGTTAAACTAGTTACTGAAATAGATAACATATTGTTTTGATCAAACAATAACAAATAAGAAGAAATAAAAATGTTACCAACTCATTCTCACGCGTGGGCTTGATATAGCAAATTGTTATGGCTTCAAATGCTCACTGGAAACGTGTATTCCAAATAATGCACTCGTGTTTCATTATATACTTAAATATTTTATAATATGAATTTATCATGTCTTCTTGAGTTTTATGTTTAAATTTCTAGAGGGCCAAATTAGAGGACGTAGTTTTAAGTGGATATATATGTACGTATATATGATATGGTCGGCCAAGTTTACATGACCAGTTCTGTGTTCTAAAGCGTAAGTTGTCCAAATATGCACAGTTTAACGATTCAGTTTGTACGGTTTGGATTCTATATTTTAAGCCGGTCAACAAGCCTGCCGTTCGGTTAGTTTATAGAGTTTGTAGGGTTTATGAACATTCCTACTCATAATGTTGATTATAAACGAAATAAAAAAACATACAAGCAAAATCAAATAAAAAATAAATATAAATTAAATATAAATTGTAGAAGACAAATCAAGGCTCGGCAAAACATCATATGCAAAATCAAGAATCCACGCGATTTGAAGAAGTCACGCGAGAAGCAGCTCTCACGCGAGAACAGCTTCCACGCGAGAAGGCCCCGCGAAAGGCATCTCGCGCGAGAACTATGTGTTTAGTATAAATAGCTAGTTTTCGTTTTGTAATTAAGCTTTTCATTCATAATCATACTTATCTGTGCGAAATCGCACAAGACCTGTAATAGGTTGTTTGTTTTAATCGAAGAAGCATTTCTTGTTCAATCCAATCTTCTTTTCTACTCCAATCTTGTTTATATTCCGCGTTCACAAGATTGAGATCGTGTGTTACTGTTCTTGGGAGATTTTCAGAGGTTTTACAATTGGTATCAGAGCATTAGGCTCTTGAACCACGATTTGGAGAAGAATTGGATTGTGTTCTACTTGATTTTTGAAGAATTCATCATCGATTACCTTAGATTCTGAAATGGCAAAGTTATGCTGCTCGATTGTGGAAGATTTGGACTGATTTGGACCTAATTGAACTTAATTAGTAGACTTTAAGCTTAATTTTGATTAAAATTGACTTAAATTCATTAAAATTTGGATTAAAATGGGTTTAATCAAACTTAATCTGTGAATTGGAGGTGAAATTCGCATAAACAAACAGTTGGTAATCTGTTTCTGAACAAAATCGACGTTTTCGCTTGATCTGCAAGTTCTCGCACGCGAAAAATGTTGTTTTCGCACAGTTAGTTACTTCATCTTTTTGTGCGATTCGCGTGAAAAGATACTTCTGGAAATTCGCACGAACTGCTTCCTCACGCGAAAACTCAGTCCGCGCGAAATCACTTTTCGCACGAGTTCATTTCTCGCACGAAAAACAGATTTTTGACTTTCTGATCACTATGGCTTCAACAACACCGAACTTGAAGCATCTTACTGCTTCACTTCATCTAGACACTGAGATTGGTACTGGTAACAAGCCACCGAGGCTTCTCTGTGAAGATGATTATTCTGATTGGGCTTTCCGATTCGAGAGATATGTTATCTACACGGAACCAAAGATGTGGAGATCGATCCAGTATGGTCCTTACATTCCGTTGTACAAAAATGATAAAGGTGAAATGGTTCAGAAACATGAACATTTGTGGGATGAAGACGACATCAAGAGATTGGAATTGGATGATAAAGCGTATGCTGCCATCACAATGGCTCTTACTACTGAGATCTCACAAAAGTTTCAAGAGTTCAGGGGTGCTAAAGTGCTTTGGGATGCTCTGGAATCTCAGATTATGGGCAATAAAGACATGAGAGAGAGCAAAAAGGATATGTTGAATCAAGAGTTCAACATGTTCAATCATATTGTTGGTGAAGAGCTGGAAGTTCAGATGGCCAGGTTTGTTAGACTGGTCACAAAAATGAAGAGTGCGGGCATTACTCTGGAACCCATAACTGTGAACAAGAAGTTGCTCAACTCACTTCCATACAGTTGGAATAACAATTGTACTTTGATAAAGAGAACCAAAGACTTGTATACTCTACAGTTAACTGATCTCATCTCAACAATCAAGTCCTATGCTATGGATGATAAGCAGCGAGCTGCTAATCATCTCAGTTCTCTGGGTGCTGAAGGAACTGCTCTATATGCAAAGATGGCTAGTAATCCGAATTACTATGTCAGTTATACACAGATGTGTCAGCAACAACAATCAGGAAGTGCAGCATCTTCTTTTATTCAACCAACAGTAAACCACCAAGTTCATGTTCCAGCTGCTCAACACTATTCTCCCATCATCCATCAACAAGTCTCTCAATCTCAAGATTCTCAGAGTGGTCAACATGCTTATGTTGCCACCACTAGTCTATCAAAACAAACTGTTCAGATTGCTGAGGAGCATCTTGCTCTTTTCACCACTTTCATGTCGAGTTATGAAGCTTTCATGGCCGGGAGACTTACTGCTCCAAATGTTCTAGTTGATGATCTTCAACAAGTTAATCCTGATGATGTTGAAGAGAATGACATCAAGTATCAAATGGCCATGGTAGTTTACAGGGCGAAGAATTTTGCTAGAAGAACTGGGAGGAAAATGTTTGGAGTTAACAATTCTAGCAAAATTGGTTTCGATAAATCTAACCCGAGGTGTTACAACTGTGACAAACCAGGTCATTTCGCCAGAGAGTGCACTGAACCAAAAACTGGTCAAAATGAAGGCCCGAAGAAGATGGTGACTGTGGAGATAGAGCCAAAGAAGGATAAAGCAAGCACTTCTGGTGGTACTAAAGCACTAGTTTCTCAAACTAATGCTGAATATGATTGGTCTGATCAAATGGAGGCCCTTGATTTACATTTGTCTACTGCCTTTGTTGCTAAGATTGTTCCAGAACCAGAAGAGGAAGAAAATTTGTTTGCTGAATTCGTGTCTGATGATTTGTTGGAGGGTTTGTTTGCTACTGTGGAAGAAGAAAAGGAGAAAGTTGAAATAGAGAAAGTGAAAGTTGAACCAGAGGATGAGAAAGTGGTAGAAGATAAGGAGAATGTTATGAAGGAAGATCAGGTTGAAAAGGTTGCTGAAGAAGAAAGTGTGAATGATGAATACACTGTTGAGCTCACAGTCAAAAGTCCATGCATTGATCCAAAGACTGTTGCTAGTGCTCCAGTGGAAGAACCAGCTGAAGAAATGAAAGCATTCATGGTCAAGACGGCAGAGAAAACAGAAGGGGAAACTTCTGAACCAAAGGTATATGATAGTTTATGTAAAAATACATGTGTTGAGAAAGTTCAAAGATACAGAGTTCACAATGAGAGCCTGATAATGGAAGTTGAAAAACTTCAGTATCAAGCTAGCAAACACAAGTCAAATGAAAAGATTTTTAAAGAAAAACTTGAAGGTTTAAACAAAACAATATATAATTTGAAATTAAATCTTCATGATAAAGAATGTACTAATAATGACTTGACAAATAGAAACAATGAGCTCGCTCTAGAAATTAATCGACTCAACAGTGAATTAGCCACGGTTAAATTGACTGTTGAGAAATTTGAACTTTTATCAACAATGGTTGAAGGAATAATCAAGTCACAAATGACTCAGAAGATCAAAGGAGGAAAGTGTGGTGTTGGATTTTCTAACATTGCTCCTCCAATTAATCATGATTACTCATGTTTACCATCATCTGATAACATTTGTGATTCTGATATGGTCTATGGAATTGGATTTTCTCCATCTAAAGACTTAACACCTTCTGTCAAAATAAATTTATCTGTTGATCCTATCATAGTACCCAAACCTAAACAATCACCTGAAAATCTTTTTGCAGATAAAATGAAGGTGGATGGGTTGGTTGAAGATTGGGAAAGTGAGAGTGAGGAAGAAAATGAGAATGAATGTTTGAAAAATAAAAATGTAAACGTTTCACAATCAGCTTGTAAACAAAACTTGTCAGGAAATGAAAAGAATGTTGTTTTGAATGAGTTGAAATCAAATAGCAATTATAATTTGAATGCAAATCAAAGGGTAAATCAGAAAGAAAGAATGGAAAAGGATTTTAAAAATAGATTTGTTTCAAAAGGGATGGTTGAAAATGAAGAACATATTTTTAAAGAAACGAATTCTCGATTCTTTAAAAATAAACTACATTATAATGCTAACCTTGTGAATCAAGATGTATGTAGCCCAGATTTGCATGTGAATGATTCTTCTGATTTTAATCTGAACATTCAAAAGCCTGGTCCTTCTCCAGCACCAATCCGTATATCTAAGCCTGGTCCTCATCCAGCAAATTCAAAGCCTGGTCCTCATCCAGCAAATTCAAAGTCTGGTCATACTAAAGCGGAATCAAAGACTGTTCCTGTTTCAACACCACCAATTCCAAAGTCAAAACTGCCAAATCTACAATCCAAGTGGTCATAATTCATCAATTTCCTCGAGTCTGCAAAAGATGAATTTGCAATTGTCAAACGAGACAAAGATTCGAGAGACTGTGGAGAAAGTTAAACCTAGTCAATCTGACTTTGGTTTTTATGACAATTTTCATAAGTGTCATCCACAGTTTGTTTTCCACACACAACAAAAGCAATGCTTTCAGTGTGGAAACACAAATCATTTGGCAAATAATTGTCCTTTTAGACAAAAATCATTAAGTAAACAAAGATTTCATAATTCTATTTCTCATAATAGAAAACTGTTTTTCACTCGTGAAAATTTTCAAATAATATGAAATCTACAATTGTTAATGATTTTAATATCAGAAGGGATAAGAATTTGACTAATGATGTAAAGGCAAATGTCAAGATTAATAGTATAACTGAAAAGAATGATGTGCAAACCAAATATAATAATCTCAAATCATTTTGTCTTGCTGCAACTCAGAATGTGCTCAAGTCTTGCTTGACTTGGGTACCAAAATCTAAGTAATTTTGTTACGCATGCAGGGACAACCGCAAAAGACTACTGAGAGTCTATGGCATGTAGATAGCGGTTGTTCAAGACATATGACGGGTAACTTATCATTACTACAAGATGTGCAATCATACAACGGAGGGAGAGTGATATTTGCAGGAGATAGAGGAGGACGAATTACTAAACGTGTACAGTTACAAACGGCGTCCTAAGTTTTGAAAATGTTAATTTTGTTGAGGAATTAAAACATAACCTGCTAAGTGTGTCTCAAATCTGTGACAAACAATATTCTACACACTTTACTAACAAAGAATGCTTAATTTTAAAACCAGGTTTTGTTGTTCCTGATGAATGGATTTTGATGAGGACTCCGAGAGACAATGATACATATCTTCTTGATATGCATTGTTCTAGTTCTTTGGTAACTGCTTCGTGCTTACTATCCAAAGCCTCGGAGAATGATTCCATGTTATGGCATCGTCGATTAGGACATGTCAATCTTAAAAACATGAATAAACTTGTACGTGGAAATCATGTTATTGGTTTACCTGAAAAAGAATTTCATTTAAATGAACATTGTTTGTCATGTTCAAAGGGTAAACAACATAAACTTCCTCACAAACCTGTTGCACACAACTCAGTCGAATCAATCTTACAACTCTTACACATGGATCTTTTTGGTCCAGTAAGTGTTTTAAGCTTGGGTCGCAGATCTTACTGTCTGGTTGTTACTGATGACTTTTCTAGATTTACCTGGGTGTTTTTCTTAGCATCTAAGGATGAAACTCCACACCTTTTGATCAAGTTCATTACTTTGGTGGAGAATCAGACAGAGCAAAAGGTAAAATGCATCAGAAGTGACAAAGAACAGAGTTTTGCAATCAAACTCTAAATGAGTTTTGTGAATCCAAGGGAATTGCCAGACAATTTAGTGCTGCTGGCACTCCACAACAGAATGGAGTTGCAGAAAAGAAATAGAACATTAATTGAAGCTGCTAGAATAATGATCTCTGTTGCCAAATTACCTTTGTTCTTTTGGGCTGAAGCAGTAAATACTGCATGCTATGTTCAAAATCGTGCATTAATCTACAAAAGATTAAATAAGACTCCTTATGAAATATTTTATAACCACAAACCCAAAGTTAAATATTTTAAAGCCTTTGGTTGTTGTTGCACTTTGTTGCATACAACTGAATCATCTTCAAATTTTCTGAAAAGGCGGATGAATGTTACTTTGTGGGATATGCTGCCAATAAAGTAGCATATCGTGTTTATAATAAAAGAACTAGACAAATAGTCGAGTATATAACATTGATTGGCACGAGCTTAACATAACTGATGCAGGTTCAGCTCCTTCATGGGTTTATGATTATGAATCTTTGTTCATAAATTTTAAAATTTCTAAATCTTCATCTGCAGATTCTTCTTCTCAAGCAATCTCCTTGGACAACAAATCATTGAGGATCTTTCATCTTTGATATCTGATGAGTCTGCTGTTGCTTCATCATCCAAAGATATTCCTACAAATTCTGTACCTGTATCTGCATGTTCTGAGTCATTAGATGTCTCTTCAGAACAAATTTCTACTCAGGATTTGGAAGAATCTTTAAGTTCTCCATTATCTTCATCTTCGTCAGAGACTATACATACACCAATAGAAATCATTCAAGTTCCATTTGAAGAATCTCCAAATGTGTCTACTGCTTCTGAAACTCAAGTTTCAGATGACACACTTGAAGAAACTATTGTGTATCACTCTCAACACTCTGAAGAAGCTCATGATAATGTTGAACATATTACAAATTTGGAAGATGGAATGGTTGCTGATGAGATTCCTCAATTGAGAATACATAAAACTCATCCCACTGACGCAATCATTGTCCGTTGCACGAAGGTGTAATTACCAGAAGTCAATCAGGGGCAATCAACACATGTCTTTATGCTTGCTTTCTATCACAAATAGTGCCCAAGAATGTGGAAATGGCACTCAAAGAAAACAGCTGGATAGAAGCAATGCAAGATGAGTTGATGCAATTTAAGAAACTCAATGTTTGGCATCTTGTTGAACTTCCAAAGGATAAGCTTCCGATTGAAACAAAGTGGATTTTTAGAAACAAGACGGATGAAAAAGGTGTTATAGTTCGGAATAAAGCACGTCTTGTCGTGCAGGGATTTTATCAAGTTGAAGGATTGGACTATGAAGAAGTGTATGCTCCAGTTGCAAGACTAGAAGCAATACGCATATTCTTAGCCTTTGCTTCATACATGAACTTCAAGGTGTATCAGATGGATGTGAAAACTGCATTTCTATACGGAGAAATGAAGGAAGAAACCTATGTTTGTCAGCCTCCTGGATTTGAAGACCCAGATCATCCTAACTATGTATATAAGTTGGATAAGGCGCTATATGGATTACATCAAGCACCTCGTGCTTGGTATGCAACTCTGACTGAACATTTGCTTGCAAATGGTTATTCAAGAGGTGCAATTGATCAAACCTTATTCATATGAAAATCAGGGGATGATATCATTTTGGTTCAAATCTACGTCGATGATATCATTTTTGGTTCCACAAATGATAGTATGTGCACGGAGTTCGAAGAGGTGATGAAGAAGAAGTTTGAGATGAGTTCCCTTGGGGAAATTTCATTTTTCTTGGGTATTCAGGTTACTCAATCTGAGACGGGTATTCTCATTCATCAAGAAAAATATGTTCAGACAATTCTTGAGAAATACAAGTTTCGAGATTCCAAAGTAGCTCTAACTCCAATGGCTTCTCGTCCTACTCTTACTCCGGATCCATTAGGCGAATCAGTTGATCAACATCTTTACAGATCGATGATTGGTTCCCTCATGTATCTAACTGCAAGCAGGCCGGATATCATGTTCCCTGTTTGTCAGTGTGCCCGTTATCAAAGTGATCCAAAGGAATCACACATGAAAGCTGTCAAGCAGATTTTCAAGTATCTCAAGGGTCAACCTAAACTTGGTCTTTGGTATCCTCGAAATTCCGATTTCAATTTATTTGCTTATACTGACAGTGATTATGGTGGTTGTAACTTAGACAGGAAATCGACCACAGGAGGATGTCAATTCTTGGGTAACCGACTCATTTCTTGGTAGTGTAAAAAGCAGAACACTGTATCCACATCCACTGCCGAAGCTGAATATGTGGCTGCTTCGAGTTGTTGTTCCCAGCTTGTCTGGATTCAGCAACAACTTCTCGATTATGGTCTCAACATTTATGACACACCAATTTGGTGTGATAACACGGCAGTTCTAAACATCGTGAAAAATCCCATTCAACACTCAAAAACTAAACACATTGACATCCGCATCCATTTTATCCGCGATTGTTTTGATCGTAAACTTATTCATCTAAAACAAGTGCCGTCAACTGAAAATATCGCTGATTTATTTACCAAGGCGTTTGATCATTCTCGATTTGATTTCCTTGTGCAATCATTGGGAATGATTAACTTTGGATAAATTGGTTTAATGAATCTTCACAAAAAGATTTTTTAATTTTTTTAATAACGAATAAAATTGCAATTGTTTCTTTTTCTTAAAAGGACAATCACAATTTTAGGGGGAGATTGTAGAAGACAAATCAAGGCTCGGCAAAACATCACATGCGAAATCAAGAATCCACGCGATTTGAAGAAGTCACGCGAGAAGCAGCTCTCACGCGAGAACAGCTTCCACGCGAGATGAAGACTCACGCGAAAGACAAGGCCGCGCGAAAGGCATCTCGCGCGAGAACTATGTGTTTAGTATAAATAGCTAGTTTTCGTTTTGTAATTAAGTTTTTCATTCATTATCATACTTATCTGTGCGAAATCGCACAAGACCTGTAATAGGTTGTTTGTTTTAATCGAAGAAGCATTTCTAGTTTGATCCAATCTTCTTTTCTACTCCAATCTTGTTTATATTCCGCGTTCACAAGATTGAGATCGTGTGTTACTGTTCTTGGGAGATTTTCAGAGGTTTTACATAAATCTATGATAATTACACCATGACAATTGCCTATGGCAAGAAATGAGAGTATCTATGATATATAATATGTGACAACCCTAAAAAAATAGATAGACGAATTTTAAATTTTATATTACGACCAACATCTTATGAATATTATTTAATAAATTATATTATTGTGTGATATGCATGTCAAGTATATATTTTACGTATGGATGTTTGCATGCATATGTATATATATATATATATATATATATATATATATATATATATATATATATATATAATATATATATATGAATGGTACATGAATACATTTTACATAAGCATATATGAATGTATTATTATTGATTGCATGCTTGCATGCATGTGAACTACGTATGCATGTAAAGCTTGTGTTACCAAACAATGCATAATCCAAAAGTATTTCAACACTACAAAAAAATCAAATGTTTCATGTTACAAATTAAACATCACGAAAACAAAGAAACATTGGAGGAAAATTAACAAAACTAAACAAAACAAAAACACCTAAACACTAAACCACAAACTTGGCTCATTAGAACAAAACACAACCCGACTAAAACCTTGTTTGATACTTAGTTTAATGCCTAAGTGAGATATTAACACCCCTATGTAAACCCTCGGCTAAAACAAACCACAATCACAAACTAGATAAGTTCAAGAACACATGGGTTGCTATGATAACAATTGAAAGGTGGCAACCCTTAGATCATTCTCGGCCACCTTGCGAACACCAAGCATCACTACCATTTGCCACCTAAACCTACAAGTTGACTAAGCATTCCTATGGATGCTTACTCACCTAAGCTAGAACCTAAACCATTTGATGTATCATTAAAGCCAAAACTGACCGGGATGTATATGCATACATTACAACTTGTGGCTTTCTTATAGCACTACATGTACCTCTCGGCCAAGCATCCCCAAAGAACCATCTTTCATAACAAACACAACTACCAACAACCGCGACCACCACCACCTTGTTCCTCTATCTCTCAAGCATAACCATCACCTCCCGTAACCAGCACCACCATCACCATTCGTCACCATCATCACCTCCACCCTCCCTTCATCCCTCGGACAACAAGAACAATGCATCACAACCGACCTCCACCACCTTGTTCCCTCTCTACCTCTCGGTTCCTATAAAAAAGTGACAAAAACCCAAGTTTCATCAAGTTAAGGATTCAAGACATCTCCAACCATCTTTAATCATCATCAACCCCTCTTCCTCGTCTCATTTACAAGGTTACAATCCTTTTTAAAGTATTTAGATACCAAAGATTACATATGTGTTATAAACACATATAAAAATTAGTTTTGGTACATATACGTCAAAACTGATCTTAAAAAGTCTTGAAAACCTTAATTCTCATCAAAGTTACAGTAATGAAATCAAAAAACTTATGACAAAAAGGATATTTTGGGATTAATGAGAATTAATCTTGAAATATTAAGAAAAATTAAGTAAAAATACTAAATAATCGCGATTGTGGGAATAAACATTGGAAAATTTTTAGAAAAATATTGACTTATCATTTTGTAAATTTTAGTAAAAATATAATAATTAAAATAATTTATATAAATTATTTAAAATAAAGAAAATAATCAAAAATACAAATAAATTCGAGAAAATTCTGGAAAAATTATAGAATGACTCTTTTGAGATATAAAAGCTCCAGAAATTATTTTGTATTTTATTTCTTTATTATGATTGAAAAATAAATTTTTAAGTGATCTGTAAAGGAAAAATCAAATGATTAAGTTAAATCGTGAAAAATTTAATGAAACCATTATAAATCAAATTCAACAGATGGTGTAAATTTTATATTTTTGGAGTTATATAGATATTTTTAATAAATTTTGGGAACATTGTAAGATTTACAGAAAGAAATCTGCTATGAATTAGACATCAGGAAATTTATAGGATGATATAAACTGTTAAAGTAATATTATGTAAAATTTTAGGAATTTTTGAATAACAATAGCTATTTTTGATGATTTATGGAGAATTTGGAATAATTATAACAATTTATATATAGTAAAATAAAAACTAATAATTTTATGGTAATATTATCTGGTTATATTACAACTAAATTTTCAAGAATTAGTTATATCTAAGGTTCTAAAAATTTTAAAAAATTTTTATCTTACTTATGAATTATTTTTATAGGTTACATTTGGGAAACAGGTGAGACTCATAGCCCTATTTTGATATTATAAAGTTTTTGGGGGAAAAAACATACTGGTTATGTTGATGCATTATTTTTGAAATTATTTTGAGATGTACTGTCATTTGTGATACAACCATTAATTCGAATAAGGAACCGTCTGATAATATTAGTAGCGCTACTTAGGAGAATATTTTGCACCAACAGGATGAGTGTTGTGATGCTATTTAAATATTTCCTGCACCAATAGAATGAGTGTTGTGATGTAATATTATCTGATTTTGTGAATTATTTCGTGACAGTATGATTATGTGTGTGAGCAGGTTTGGTTGTAATTGGTGCATCAATAATATGTTTTGTCTGGAAATAAATCTATGACCTCACCAACTTTATGTTGACTATTTGAGTATGCTTTTTCAGGTGAAAAATGACTAACAATGTAGACTTCTCGTTTGATGTATATAACGGTTGGGGTGAAGTCGTGGGAATGGTCTGTGTAAACCTAACCGTCAACATATACGATAGCAGTGTTATGGTGGACGAGCATTTTCATCGCATTTGAAGATGTTTAGTTAAATAAAAGTTGTAATAAGGATTATATCAAATTTTGACTTTATATGTAATGATGTAATCCTAACTTATGATTAATATAATCAAGTTATGTGTTTTATGTATTAATATTGTTATGATTTAATTTCTTATAATCAATTACGTTCTGAACAAGCAAGTCACACCCCAAAATCGTTTCACGCTTCCGCTGGGATGTGACATAATATTACTAGAATAAATATGTGTAAAGTCTTTAAAAGCGATCGATCTCACTTCGTTTGATTGTTGCACTTGATAATACACGAAGACGGGTGCGTAATATTGAAAGAATCAACCAAGAGAACAAGAAATTCAGCACAACATCATTGTAATTCAAATGTATATAACATGTGTCGAAAGATTACAATGATAATCGATATAGAATCGATCTTACCCGAAGGTGGAAACAATCATAAAATGTGATCTGCTCGAACTGAGCGAAAACTACAATTAAACACACACTTAAAATGAGCTCTCAGTTGTAAAATATGTTGCACGCCTTCCCTTGCTGCGCACAAACACAAATATATACAAGCATGTTTGTCGCATCCACCCAAATCTGTCGCATGCATGTGAGAAGCATGCATTTTTCGCATGCACAATCTTTCTGCCTTATCCAATGGCATATAATATTCCAAACTTTCCAACTCTTGCATGCATATATATATTCTTTACTTCAATTTTCACAATTCCAAGAATTTTGTCTGCGCACGTGGATTTCCACTTTCCATTGCAAGCATTAATATATTTACATATTGTTTGTCACATGCATGTGAAAAGTACTAAATCGCATCACTAACTCGCATGCATATGCGACTCGCCTGCTTGCCTTTCGCATGGATGCAATTTGTATACCTTCCGCATCACTGTTTTGCATGCATATGCGACTCGCTTGCCTTTATTCCATTCGCATGTACTCCAAGTTGTTCATCTCTTACCAGTTAAAACTATAGTGTAATCCAAAATGTTTGATCCTTACAAGACACTATACACACAATTGATTCTAGAGTATACCACCAGAAAGCAAACATAGCTCACAAATGTGTTCAAAAAGAACACCCGCCAAGAAACATGGGTCCAATCGAAGCCTTCATCGGCTGTAACCGATGGCCGATAGGCTTACCCCCAAAATCAGTGGCTAAGCACAACTGAGATCTGCCCTATCTATCTCTCTCTACAAATTCTGGACATATCGTGAGGGGAAAGATAGTAGAGGTGTTCGTAGTGTCGTACCACCACCATCAACGCCATTACCGTCGGCGGCCCCACCTCAACCTAAAACGAGAGGCAGGCGGAGGCAGTGGACGGGATGAGGGCGGCGGCGGTTGTGACAACCGGCAATTTCAGGTCAATACCCGACCTCGACTTGATTATGATTACCCCTATAATACTCAATTTTCAATTGAATTCAAATTATTAAAGCCGTTTTATGCATTGCAAAAGTTCACGCATTACATTTCATGCATCGGTGATTCAGCGTAATTACCATTTTTACACGCGATACAATCGGCACACTTGAACATTGGCCATAATTCATATACATGTACTAATAAATTCATTTAGGTGTTTCAAAGTATTTTATATTCCATTGATCCAAAGTATTTTAGATTCCAAATCAAATAATTGGGAAAAACTCAAATTTATAAATAAACCTTAACGCGTAAGCTAATATTTAACCGGATAAAACGCGTATAACGCACTACTGCATATACAAGTTATTACTTACATATTATCAATATTAAAATATGTGATCTTATATGATTTATTATAATAAATTGTATGTATTTTAAAAAGTAAAAGGTAAAAATATAAAAATATATAAAAATTACCATAGTGACACAAATACCACCCAATTAACCCATATTATACAACAATTAAAAAAATCAACCCAACCCCCATCCTAGAGCCGTCCCCCCCCCTCTAGTCTTTTCCATCTTGTTGACAATATATTTGGCTTTTGTCAGATCAAGACTTTGCTTCTTTTATGAAACATCACCAATTGGATTAAAGGAGATTCTTACTACAAATGAAGAGCTCCATCTCATCCCCATTATCCATGAGATAATACACTTATGCTTCCACACTCCATGCAAGAAAAGGAGATAAAGTAGGCCTATAAAACCCTCAAGCATTGCATACAACAACACACCACACACTCATCCCTCTCTCCCCTCTAAACTTACAGCCCCAACCCCACTCTCCCCACTTCACCATTTTCCAACTTGAGTTCTACAAATCTTGGGTGTTCAAGTGCCTTTGGTTGAAGATCAAGTGATTTTTGAAGCTTCCAAGCATCCTACAACATCTTCTTCACCTTTTCTTGTTGGGTTTTCTTAATTCAAAGGATCAAGTCTTCTTTTCCTTGCATTTCAAGACTACCATCTCTTCTCCTTGCTTGTTTAAGGTTAGCACCTTGTTTCTAATCTTCCATACATCACCATGAAGTGTTCATGTTCACTAACTCATCCCAAAAGTGCTCTACCAAAGTTTAAAAAGTAACAAAACATGTAAAACACTTTCTGGCAGATTCATGTTCTATGTTTTCAAGACCATAACTCCACCTAAAGATGGTCAAATGAACCGTTTCTTGAGCCTAACATTAACTTTAGGATGTATAGTTTCTAACCCATCCAACCTTGAAATTTATAGATGAGTATAACCCTTCCAAAACGTGCAAACAAATTAAAGTGCTGAACCTGAATTTTTGACAGAATAAATAGGGCAGAAAGAATAAGGAATAAGTTATTCTTAAAGTAATAAAATGAAGATTTTCTTTCTGTGGTAACTTAGCTTAAGGTGTTAGGTTTAAAAGTAATATAGGCTCTATTTGTGAATGTTAGTTTTGACCTCTCAAAAAGGTAAATTCCATAGACATATACAGAAAAGTGCTGCACTGACATCTGTTGTTTCATAAACCATTTAGAGCCACTTAAACTTAGTTGTAGGATACAAGCTATACCTTTTTGGAATCTGAAGACATAGACCTAGATATGATAAAAGTATCAGATTTTATAAAAATTCTTTGTACCATGAAAAGGGGATGACAACCAGACCCAAAAATTCCCTTAATGTTGTCAAATACCTATGTTTAGATAAAAGTAAACTTTTAGAGATATTTGGTAAAAAAAGAGAAACCCATACACATGAAAGTATAATACCATTATACTTAATATAAAACACCTTCAATACATTATGTATCTTTAGGAAAATAAAGATGAAGACAAGAATCTAAATAAAACATTTACGACTCGACGTGGCTAATTAGTCAAGTGACATTTTCAAAACTAACTTTGTGGATGAGTTATGCATGACCATCTAGGGTTAGTAATCATGACCTTATGAATATATTGTGATTTTGTGTAGGAGATTCCTAGACCAATCATACATACGGACTATTGCTAGTATTCACGCGTGCAATTGAGGTGAGTTTCACGGCCCCATTTTTACTCATTTTCCTTTTGGGGGAGATTACATGCAAATTACAGATTTTCTTGGACACATTTACTTGTCAATGATTTCACATGTTATATAAGTTGATTTCTTACCATATTAAGTCCCCTGTTATCGAACCGTTAGTTTATTTCCCAAAGCGAGGTAATCATGGATAGTACTATTGGGTTTGACTACCCCCACCCGGGTTAATTACCCTAACCTTGACTGGAGGTCTAAACGGGTGCATTATTAGCCTGTTCACACCCATGCTCATGGTAGGCATGGGTAGGGACAATTTATTACAGTTACAGTCTAGCTTCGGTTGCGATGCTTATATAATTTGTAGCATTGTATGTACAACATCAAATCATAGAAAGTATTGTGGTCCTTTACGCTATTTACTATTACTTAAAACCTGTGAACTCACCAATATTATGTTGACATTTTTCATGTATGTTTTCTCAGGTAATTGAAAGATGCAACAAGTTAAGCTAGCATGGATCATTTCATGTTTAGGGTCATTCATGTTGTTTGGGACATTCATTTTTATGTCATGTTTTGAAAACAATGTACCTTATTACTATTGCTTCCGCAAATTTAACTCTGAACAATGATGTACCTTAAACTTATTTTGAGACGTATGTTTTAAAAAATCATGTAGTGGTCGATCATTGACTATGAAACCATGACGTTCGCGCCCCGCGGGAAACCGCCGTGGTTTGGGGGTGTGACAGCGGTGGACGGGGAAGAGGGTGGCGAAAGTTGAGCGACTCTTCTCCTGGAATCCCTTTATTTGTTTGTGTATTTCAAAGATAAACTGGTGTATTCAAGCCAAAATATGTGGCAAACAACACCTGCCACGCGGAATGGGTCTGACTGCTTCTATTGTTCATTCCCTTCAGATATTAACATATAGGATAATGATTAAAAGTCATATTAATGAAAAGTTTTTAAAAAATAAAAATTACCAAAAATATAAACAATATCATGAATTTTAAAATTAGTTAGAAGAAAAGGTGAAAGAAAAATTTATTTTAATAAAACAAAAATTGTTAACGGTAGTTAAAAATTAATAACGTAATCATTATTTGTTAACACAATTAGAAATTTCTTGTAACTTATGAAAATACGTCAAATAATTTAAAAATAATAACTGATCATAAATATAATATTTATTTATTTATTTATTTTGAACAGCCGCTCGAGGCCCCGACCCCGAGAACCCACCTGACCCGGTTACCCGAGCAGGGGTACCCACCTACGGTGGGGCGTATCCAAAAGGCTTAACCAAAGTCGGACCCCCGATCACTAGTCCAAGAAGAAAACCGTCGCCCAAAGGCCCACCGCGAATAACCCCATTGGAATCCAGATTCGAACTTGTGACCTTTGGCCACAAGGTGAACGTTTCACTTCCCCAAACGCCATTAAGCTAGAAGCTCATTGACATATTTATTGTAATTGATATAAGTTAATAGTTTTCAAATTCAACATTGAAAGATGTAGCGACAAGTGACAATGCATGCATGTCGCTTAGGTAGACGGGCTAGAATGAGACATGGGTACTCATAGTTAGTCTTTTTATTATAGGTTAAGACATAGATTATAGATAAGTAAGTTTTCAGAAATTTTGAACATGTCATACTTGCATACTAGTTTAGAAACATGGGATTTACACGAGTTGATTGAAATATTAAAAAATAGTTAGGAATTAGCATTTGGAAATTAGAAAATAACTTTTTCAGATAAGATCATATAAGTCGAATTGCGTATAATCAACTATCTTATGTAATAAAGTAATAACGATATTTTTCAAACTTTCGTCTTTAAAAATTTTAGTTTTGAAAAATGCTTTTTAAACATTTCAATTAAAAATTAAAAAAAAGTTCTTTTTGTTAAATAAAACATATTTACGTATTGTAAAAAATATATTTTTTAATAACAGTATGTTATATAATTTGAAAAGAATATAATAAATATATTTAGCATTTAATATGATCACTAAATGCCTAAATTTTTATACTAGTAACATGTGATAAGATGGGTATGAAAAGATGATATGTGACAAACAGTATGTGAAAAAATAACATACGAAATTTTGCTTTAATAGTATAGATATACACGTGAACACATCATATTAAAAAACAACGTAATCTAATGAGGTTTCGTTCCTTACGCATGTAGTTACACACACAATTAGCTTTGGTGCATTCAACACAACTCAATAAAAAAATATTTCATTATACATTGGTTGGTAGTAGTCCTGGTCGTTTTAACTAAAATTAGCATGACATTTAATTATTCAAAGTGTATTATTGATATAAAGTAGTAATCAACCGCGTTATGATAAGCATCAAGGGGTTAGGCTCGATTGTTTTCATGACGATCAACCTTTTTGTAAACAAAAAGAGCTCAAACTCAATGTATGTAGTACGTGGTTTGGAAGAATATATCATTCAATTTTCATTTGATATAGATCATAGTTTTTTAAGTAAGTTTGCACATTTTGTTATTATTTTAGTATAATTAGATTAACTAGTTAACTAATATGATCATAATTCTCATTAAACAAGTCAGAAATTGCTGAATTTACACTTATTTAAGTTTATTAATTATTATAATCTTAGGTATTATAATCTCATATGGTGTTAGGGGCGAAACCCTGGTTTTAAGGAGGCAATGCCTACCTGACAGGGATTTGGTGGCAATGCCCCTGGTAGTATGATCTAAGGGGGGACGACACCTGACAAGGTCCAAGGGACAGAGTTCGGGTTAAATCCAAGTTAAAAATAGTCCAATTTTAAGACGTTTTTAATTTTAAAAAGAAAACTGTCAAATGGCAATTTAGGGTGGTCTCATCCCTGCAAAAACAAGAATTTGTTTTGGTCATCTTCTTCATTCTATTGGTTCATGATTTCATACACACAAATCACATATCGTTTTAAAATTTCGAGTTTTATTCGATTGAATATTTGGTGTGAACCTCAAATAATTTCAGATTAAAAGCATTTTGTTGTTTTCAAACTCACTCTTACAAACGTAGTCTAAAAAAATTAAAGAATAACTAAATATACACTTTATCCCATAAAACATTTTGGCTAATAGATCCTATTAACACTAACTTCCATCACTAGTAACTCATCATGAGTTCTCAAAGGAGCTATAGTGGTACCAAAATTATTAAGGATTTAAATCACATGATGCATAAAATGTTTAGATATAAAACTAGTATTAAAGAATATGTAAATTAGATGCTTTAAATAACATTGTTTCCATAATTAAAGATATCAGTTAGTACAAACTAGTTCCAACTAACGGTCACGCTGACCTAACTATTGTTGCTCATACTACAAAACCCAACTTATTCAACAAATGTTCAACCTATTCAAACCCTATAGACACTTTGGACTTGGTAATGCCTTTATCAATATATATGTAGTATTATCCTTTGTATCAACCTTACAACCTTCACCACCTAACATCCATGAAAAATTACTGCCTCACATTGATATATTTGATCCTTTTATAATACATCCATGAAAAATTACTGCCTCAAATATATACCGATCCTTTTATAGTACATTAAATCTTTTATACAAGCAGAGCACTTTGATTATCACATAGGATTACTGCATCTTTAATTCTAACATTAAGCTCAACCATAAAACCTTTAAGTCATATAACTTTTTTTACTGTTTCAATTAAAGCTATATACTATGTTTTAGTTGTTAACAAAGCAAAAACATGTTTTAATAAATTTATCTTAACTTAGAAGGCTTATGAGAAGTTGAAATGCATAGCCACTAATAGAAACCCCCCCCCCCCCTCTCATTTATTAAAAGCGCAAGCAAAGTCTGCATCACCATAACGAAAAACCAAACATCTCATCATAACCATTACTAAGTACTATCCCAACATCCTTAGTACCATCCATTTACCTTAGGATCCATTATGTAGTTTTCCAATCCAACTATCATGAAATTTTAAGACACTTAACCACACTAACAACATACCTTATATCATGCTTTGTATATACCATAAGATACATAAGACTTTGAACCACAATGGGGTATGAATTAAATCAAGCCTCTTAAGTTCATTTTCCTTTTGAGTTTGCATTACTAATATTTTCTTGATTTCTCATAATTCTTTCATTTCAAATATTGCCATAAGTAGTTCTTTATAAGCCTTAATTAATCTCCTACGAACATTGCATGCTACTAGAGTACTAGCATATCATCAAAATAAAATTACTAATACATATATTCTCGTACTGCATTCTCTAAAGTACATACAACTAAAACACTTATTCCCATGAAACCAATAAGTGATCATATCGTTATCAAACCTCTAGCACCATTGTTTATCTGATTGTTTGAGACAAAATAAAAAGTTATTTAACAAGCACACTGTCTTTATTATCCCCAACTTAAGATCCATGTGGTTATTTCATGAAAATGTTTTCTTCATGTTCCACATGTACAAGTGGAGTCTTTAAATCATGTTCCAACATAGAAGTGTTTTCACCTAGGTGATAAGATCTTATTATAATTCCATACGCTATTTAGGAAAACTTTTCAGCCACAATCCTAGTTTTGATTTTCAACTTTAATTCTTCTAACACCCATTTTAAACTTTTATATCTATGCACATCCAACAAGTTTATTTATCCTTTGGTTTATCGACTAGAACTCATGTTAGTTTTATTCTTATACATGGATTAAGTTTTATTTTCCATTGCCATTATCTATTTCCTTTTATCAACAAATGGTGTGATATGTGAAGACAAAGGTTCAGAAACATCTTCCTACTTACAAATATAAAAAAGAAAGCAAAAGTGTCCCCACTACTCCTAAAAGTCAAAAGGAACAATTGGGCTTCTGGCTGTATCTCTAGCTAAAGTATAAGGGAGGAGGGGGCGTTGCCCGAAGGGTATTTCGGGTAGGCGTTACCTGGGCGGTAACACCGCACCACCCTCTCGGGTAGGCCCCCGGGTACCCAAGCTCGGGTTGCACTAGCCAAGACACATGCCGATTCTAACGGCTATAAAACCGTTAATGTTACCGTTGGAGGCCAAGAAAAAAAAATTACACTATAAATACTCACACACATACACAATATTAATCTACACATACACAATATTAATCTACACATACACACATATACAAACACAAACACAAACACAAACACAATCATAATATATTGTCATGGATCCCCGAAGGTCAAAAAAACTAGTAGCAAAAAATCTTGAGGTGCTGGTTCGAGTTCCCGAGGTGGTGGTTCGAGTTCCCGAGGTGGTGGTGGCACGTCCCGAGGGTATTCACCGCAACCTCATATACCACAACCATCACCACCACAATACACTTACCCACCACAAGGGTATTCACCGCAACCTCCACCGATGCTTGATCCATTTTCAACCAAATCCAAATTTTGGTCAACCCGACTTTCCGATTGATGAACCATCGATGTTCGATCCATTTGCCTACCGAACCCAAAACGTACCGGACAATGAAGAAGAAGAAGAAGAAGAATTTGTTCCGGACAGTCAACAAGAGTATGAAGATGATGACGAAGACGAATGCACGATCAATCAACAACCGCAACGAAGGTTTCAAGGACGAGCACGATCAAGCAACAACTGCACGATTCGTATTTTTATTTTTTATTATTGGAATTATTGTAATTTTTATTTTTTAATAAAATTTAATTATCTTTTGAATTATTTTAATATTAAAATAAAAGTTTCAGGGTAGTTCAGGGTAGTATTTCCAGCTTTTTAGGTGTTTTAGGGTAGTTCAGTGTACCTGTGATGTGACAGTGTGTGATTGATGGATTCCCCGATAGTACAGGGCACTTTAAAGGAGTGCCCCCTCCTCCCTAATTAGTTTCTTCCCTACCGAGAAATTTAGGGAAATTCATTTACACCACTAGCTATATATGATTAAAGGTCGGGAAGTTTCATGACTTTTGTTTCCATACATATCCTTATATGATGTGTCTTTCTTCAAAGATACATATAGTTAGTATAGGACTCTTAAGTATATAGCACATCACACCTTTAACGTATCTTAAAAAAATGCATGTTTGTGCCTTTGGCCAAGGTTATTGAACTGGTTGTAGAGACTCGATCAAAAACAAGTTAATAAATTGGTCTTAGCTATTTTTATTGTGTAAAGGTAAGTAAGTTCGTCTGCACATGGATTAGTGAAAAGTGTTTAACTAACCTAAAACTAGATTACGTACGTGAAACATGAAAGCAAAACTTAAGACTTTGAATAACTTTTTAAAACGTGATTATGAAAGCAACATAGTTTTAAATATATTTTAATACTTAATGTGCGTAAAACATGAAAGCAAAACTTAAGACTTTGAATGATTTTTGAAATGTGATTATGAAAGCAACAAATTTTTAAATATATTTTAATATTTATAAGAAAGTAATTACTTCTGGGTTTTAAGTTTCAAAAGATCAACAATTATTTGATTTAACTTAGGGTTGCATTAACACGACTTAATGCTTTTGATTAAAGTGATAACAAATGAATAATCTTTTAAGATTCATTTATTCATAAAGTTACCAATTTACCTATATCAAGTTATATACTTTTCTTAATACGCTAATGATGCAAGGAAATCAAAAACTGATGATAAAACAAATAACTTTGTTTATAAAAAACTTTTTAACTCAATCAAAACGTTTAATTACATTTAATCACAAAGTGTTCAACATAATACCCTAGCCTAAACATGATTAACTGTCTCACTTGACAAGAACTCTTCACTCAAAATCAACCACGACTGATTTAGCCACGCATGATCTTCATTAAATATTCAATCTATTTTTGTGAATGATTCTTGATGATTTGGAATGATTAGAGGAGGTTCAAATGGCTAAATTTGATCCAAAAATTCATTCTTGGGGATCAAAGAATGTGTTTTCGAAACCCTAATGATTTGGGCTTTTATATGATTCAAAATTCGATATAATCACAAAATATCACGTTGGACCGTAATTTAATTACGGTCTATAGGCTGTAGGTTTTGGCCTACCTTCAATCAGACAGCCTCAGGGTCGTAACTTACGACCTCATTGAATTTTTCAAAGTTTTCTTTGTTTTCAACACTTTCAAGCTATAGTATTACTATCATTTGTATCCTTCTCAAATAATGTTCATTAAGCTTTATTTAACCAACATTTCTAACACGTAACAAAGTGACTATATTCGATAATAGAATTTGTGATAATTATACTACCACATGCCCATTATGGCATTAGTTAAAGAACCAAAAAGCATGTCACAAAATGTTCAGATAATTATAAAGAATTGATAATTGTAGTCTTGGTAGCCACTTAATTAGAGTTTAAAAGTGTTAGATATTTCATGCTTCGTTGAGTATATATAAAAGCTCACGTTGCTAAAGTTTGTTAGGTCTATGTCAACATGATCATCACGCACAGAGTCATCACATATAACTAAATACTAACATAAATCCCTTTCCCAATCAAAACACCAAAACACGTTCAAGAAGCCATCAAAAAATGACTTTATAATCATAACATCGATCAAAGAGATACATCACGAATTTAAGAAGAGAAAGTGACAAGCATATTCACTTCCTTCTTGTCCTTTGGTAGCGAAAAAAATGTTTTCTTTCTTTATCTTTTTCGGAATTCCGACCCCAAACAAAATATCAAGCAGAAAAACCTTCTACGTACGTATCTGGTCACTAAACAGAAGTGTAGGTAGATCTCTTTTCTACTAAAGGAGACCAGAAGAAAATTGGTTAGTATTATAACATTCATGAATTATGAACCATAATAGAAATCAGGCAAACTAATCATGTATTGTATTTAGGCAATATCAAAGAGCATATATAAAAATGGGAAAAGACAAAAAAACCTTATCGTACGTCGTAAACAAAGAATTCCCCACCACTTCTCACTACAAAATCACGAATGTATCCTTATAAATATAATCATATCAATAAGAAGCATTAATATAAAACTAGGCATTTTACCTGCCGCATGTTACGCAGACGTAGGCGGCGGGATAAAGTATAGACTATCATCGCCCAACTCGTTTTCAAACTAAATTTACAACGAAACATAGAGTAACTAGAACTTATATCGGCGATCGAAAACGTGTTATATTTCACATGACTTCAGTCAGAATTTACGTTGAAACATAAACAAACTCAAAATGTACATAAAGATAAGCATGTGCGGTGGCGTCATATGTGCATGATATAAAAATAAACTACAATTGCCCTGACGCATTTCAAAACCAAACTTTACTTCAACCGGTTAAATAAGCGTTTTTGTTTAACCCTAACATTAAAAAATATCAAAAACCAAAGAAAAAAACTCGTGTCCAAAATTAAATAACCTAAAATCTACTATTTTGCCACTTCAGAAATCAAAGTTAGATATTTAATTTAACTGCAATAAATAAATAATATAGTGTAATTATTTAAAATTCATATAAGTTCTTATGCTCTTTTAAATTATGTATTTTTAATCTATACTATCATATAATGTAAAACCTTGGAAAACAAATGTAATTTTATAAAAAAAAATTAAGACACTTATTACAAATTTTTAAACACCATGTACAAATATTCAATGCAATTTTTTATTTTGTCTCTCATTTAATAAACTTCTTTTAACAAATACATTATCTGTCCATGTTTTGAAGGAGAAATGAAAGGAATAATATTTATTATAGCATTCGCATTGGCTTCCACTCCTTATCCCTATGATTTATATATACATTTTGTTTATGTTTCCGACCTTTCGTATACTATATCTTGTATCTTCTATTTGATTTAATAATACATATTGTAGAAGATTAATCAAGGCTCGGCAATACATCTGAAGATTGAACGAAGTCAAGATCTGATAACTGCCTATGCGAAAGCCAGTTCCACGCGATAAGAAGATGTCACGCGAGAAGCAGACCACGCGACAAAGGACTTCACGCGACAGTCATGACCCGCGCGAAAGGAAGCTGTGCGAAAAGCCAGTCGCGCGAGAACTGATGTTTAGTATAAATAGTTTAGTTTTCATTTTGTAATTAAGCTTTTGTTCATTTATCTTACTTGTCTTGTGCGAAATCGCACAAGACCTTTCATAGGTTGCTGTTGTTCAATTCAATATTATTTGAGATCAATTCAATCTTCTTTTCAATCCAATCTTGTTTATATTTCGCGTTCACAAAATTGAGATCGTGTGTTTATAGATTTCTGGGAGATTTCACGGTTTACAATTGGTATCAAAGCATTTGGCTCTAGAACCACGATTTGGAGAAGATTTGGATTGTGTTCTACTCGTTTTTGAAGAAATTCATCATTGATCACTTTAGATTCAGATATGGCGATGTTATGCTGCTCGATTTTGGAGAATTAGGACTGATTTGGACCGAATTAGTGGACTTTAGTTGAATTTTAATCATAATTAAGCTTAAAATTGAACTAAATTCATTAAAATTGGATTAAAATGAGTTTAATCAGACATATTCAGTGATTTGGAGGTAATTTTCGCTTGAACAAACTGTTGAAAATTTGATTCTGCACGAAATTGGACGATTTTCGCTTGAGCTGTAAGTTTTCGCGTGCGAAAAAGGATGTTTTCGCTCAGACAGTTATTTCACCTTTTTATGCGATTTCGCGTGAAAAGGTAAATTGGATTTTCGCCCGAAAATCAATTCTCGCGCGAAAAATTGTGCTGTGCGAAAACCGTTTTCGCACAAAAGCTTCTCTCGCACGAAAAGTCTGATTTTCGATTTTCTGATCAACATGTCTTCATCAACACCAAATTTGCAGCATCTTATGCCAAGAAAATTGAGAATCTGTTTGCCGACTTTATATCTGATGATCTCTTGGATGGAGTGTTTGCTGAGAAGGAAGAAGTTGAGGAAGAGAAGGAAGAAGTTGAATGTAAGAAGGAAGCTGGGAAGAATGATCAGGATGAGAAGGTTGCTAAGGAAAGGATTGTGAATGAAGATTACACTGTTGAGCCTCCAGTCAAATGCCAATGTAATGATCCAAAGACTGTTGACGTTGCTCCAGTGGAAAAACAAGCTGCTAATATGAAGGCTTTTATGGTCAAGAAGGTAGAAGAGACTGAAGGGGAAACTTCTGAACCAAAGGTATATGATGGTTTGTGCAAAAATTCATGTGTTGAGAAAGTTCAAAGATATAGAGTTCACAATGAGAGCCTGATAATGGAAGTTGAAAAACTTCAGTATCAAGCTCGAAAACACAAATCAAATGAAAAGATTTTTAAAGAAAAACTTGAAGGTTTAAACAATACAGTATATAATTTAAAATTAAATCTTCATGATAAAGAATGCACAAATAATGATTTGACAAATAGAAACAATGAACTCGCTTTAGAAATTAATAGACTCAACAGTGAACTAGCCACGGCTAAATTGACTGTTGAGAAATTTGAACTTTCATCAACAATAGTTGAAGGAATAATCAAGTCACAAATGACACAGAAGATTAAAGGAGGAAAATGCGGTGTTGGATTTTCAAACATTGCTCCTCTAATTAATCATGATTATTCATGTTTACCTTCATCTGATGTCATTTCTGATTCTGATATGAGTTATGGGATCGGTTTATCTCCATCTCCAGACTTAAAACCTTCAGTCAAAGTAAATCTATCTGTTGATCCTATTATAATAACCAAACCTAAACAATCAACTGAAAATTTTTGTGCAGATAAAGTGAAGGTGGATGGGTTGGTTGAAGATTGGGAGAGTGAAAGTGAGGGAGAAAATGAGAATGAATGTTTGAAAAATAAGAATGTAAAAGTTTTACAATCTGCTTGTAAACAAAACTTATCAGGAAATGAAAAGGATGTTGGTTTGAATGAGATGAAATCAAATAGTAAATATAATTTGAATGCATATCAAAGGGTAAATCAGAAAGAGAGAATTGAAAAAGATTTTAAAAGTAGATTTGTTTCAAAAGGTTTAATTGAAAATGAAGAACATATTTTTAAAGAAACGAATTCTCGATTCTTTAAAAATAAACTTCATTATAATGCTAACCTTGTGAATCAAGATATTTGTAGCCCAGATTTGTAAGTGAATGACTCTTCTGCATTCAATCTGAAAATTCAAAAGCCTGGTCCTTCTCCAGCACCAATCCGAATATCCAAGCCTAATCCTTCTCAAGCACCAATTCGTATAACTAAGCCTGGTCCACCTCCAGCAAATTCAAAGTCTGGTTCTACTCCAGCAGAATCTAAGACTGGTCCTGTTCCAGCACCATCAGTTCCAAAAGTCACAACTGCCAATTCTCAATTCAAAAGTGGTCATACATCAACAATTTCCTCGAATCTGCAAAAGACGAACTTGCAATTGTCAAATGAGGCGAAGATTCGAGAGACTGTGAAGAATTTTAAACCAAAGAGTCAATCTGACTTTGGTTTTTATGACAATTTTCATAATTGTCATCCACAGTTTGTTTTCCACACACAACAAAAGAGATGTTATCAGTGTGGAAACACAAATCATTTAGCAAACAATTGTCCTTTATGACAGAAATCATTAAGCAAACAACGATTTCATAATTCTATTGCTCATAATAGAAAATTGTTTTTCACTCGTGGAAAATTTTCAAATAATATGAAATCAAAGGTTGTAAATTATTTTAATGTCAAACAGGATAATAATTTGACTAATGATGTAAAAGAACTCAACAAGTTGAAAAGCGTAAATGAAAAGACTGATGTGCAAACCAAATATAATAATCTCAAATCATTTTGTCTTGCTGCAACACATAATGTGCTCAAGTCATGTTTGACTTGGGTACCGAAAGCTAAGTAATTTTTGTTACTTATGCAGGGACAACCGCAAAGGATCATTGAAAGCTTATAGCATATAGACAGCGGTTGTTTAAAGACAAATGACAAGAAACTTACAATTGCTTCAACATGTTCAGTCATACAACGGAGAAATTTTAAAGTACACTTTGAAAAATATTTTTGGTCTTAGGGGGAGTCAAGATTGGATCAATAAAAATGAATTTTCATGATTAAATGAGAAATGATATTACAAAGTTCTACAGAGTCCAAGTACTTTCAAAGGCTTAAATACGAATAGACTTGGATTATGTTTGATATGTCGATAGGCTTTGCTTTCAGAACTGAAAAGATCATAATTGAGTGATTACACTTGAATTAAAGAAATATGATTTAGTGGGGAACATATCAGGATTATGTGCCAAAAATATTCTAACACAGACTGAGAGATATAATCTTGTCATACTCAAGCCTGTATATGTTTGATTCAGTGATTATCATAACTATACATATATCTATATAAAAGACAAAAAAAATACAAAAAGAGATGAAAAGAGAAAAACATAAAAAGAAAGTAATTGAGCAAAAAGATGCCAAAAGGCCATATAGGATATAAGATGCCAAGAAGCACAATAAATCAAAAGATATGTCTAAAAGACATACATACTATATGGTATATATTTTCTATTTTGAGAATATTTTCTGACCATGGAAGGCAAAATCGAAAGATGGGGCATGTAAGTCCGGATGGCGTGTAAGTCCTAAACATCTTGAGAGGGCAGACGTAAGTCCGGATGGCTGTCAGTAAGTCCTTAAACTTGTTAATATTCCGGGTTAAGAAATATTTCTCAGGCTAGTTATGCTCAAATAGTTATATTTAGGAATACAATAAATGGTATCACTGATCAACAATGCATGGTTTAAGTCAATTTGGGGTGACTTGAAATCTCGACAGTGTCTTGAAGGATAATAATTACTTTACAGAAGTTCTGATTGTGGGATCCACTGACTTATATTAAATCAACACAAAACATGATATATATCACTCATTATGTTTCTGAGTAAAACCTGAAGTATAAGTTTAAAAGGGACAAAAGATATTGACAATCAACTTAACCAGTTTATTTTAAAATAAGCTGGACAGAGTCTTGACTTGATAAAGAACTATATGATCTCATTTTAAAAATTCTTACAAGAAAAGGAAAATTCCAGTCCATGCTCCTGTTCCTCCTAATTCTTTAAAGCAATTACTCTCATGGAGATGTGAGAAGGTTTCCGGTCACGCTGTGATCAGATGTACTGACAGTATGTGTGGATGATTGACCGGATCCTTAGGAATAAATGGTATGCATATGCAGGCTCGTAGAAGAGGCAAATGTTGATTTTGATTGATTATGTTTCACCGAGCCTAGGGGGAGATTGTAGAAGACTAATTAAGGCTGGCAAAACATCTGAAGATTGAACGAAGTCAAGATCAGATAACTGCCTATGCGAAAGCCAGTTCCACGCGATAAGAAGATGTCACGCGAGAAGCAGACCACGCGACAAAGGACTTCACGCGACAGTCATGACCCGCGCGAAAGGAAGCTGTGCGAAAAGCCAGTCGCGCGAGAACTGATATTTAGTATAAATAGTTTAGTTTTCGTTTTGTAATTAAGCTTTTGTTCATTTATCTTACTTGTACTGTGCGAAATCGCACAAGACCTTTCATAGGTTGCTGTTGTTCAATTCAATATTATTTTGAGATCAATTCAATCTTCTTTTCAATCCAATCTTGTTTATATTCCGCGTTCATAAGATTGAGATCGTGTGTTTATAGATTTCTGGGAGATTTCACGGTTTACATGTCTGTTGTCGATTAATTGCTCGATGATGATGACCCTGGCACATGTTGGCATCCGAGAGCTCAAAGCTACAAACACTGAAACTCTCAGGGTTCTTCATGGTTTTCATGATCTTTTTGATGCATGCTTTCTATATCATCGATGATGGTGGACACGGATTCATCTGAGATGCTAATCTACTGTTTCTTTGCCTTACTTTTTGTATGGGTCTGACTGCTTCTACTGTTCATTCCATTCAAATATTAACATATAGGTTAATACATATATATGTTACTGTAGATTACCGTCGATCGCCTTATTTAGTTGGATTTGGTTGAGACTGTGATGCTAAGGAAGTCCAGGTTTTCGTTGTTTGGGCGTGGCATTCTTCTTGGGTGTAGCCATAAATAGGTCTCCTTTCTGAGTCTCTGTGAACTCTAACTAACTGTCGATGGTGCTCTGTGTTTGTTTGCTATTATGTTGATTGCGCTAATTTGTTTGTATGTATTTTTCATTTTATGTGGGTAATGTTAGCTTTATTTTTGTTTCACATGTATGATGAAATTAAATGGTCATTTTAGGCACAATAAACCGTCATTTCTGAGCCTTCAAAAATGTTAAAACAAATTTTATCCCGCCGTGAAGCGGCGGGTGGAATACAACTAGTTATTTATAATTTCAATATCATTACTCAAAGAAGTATTAACATCTTTAGTAACATTTAGTTATAGTTTTAACTTTTATTGTTTTAATTATGTATCATTATAACATACTTTTATAAAGTTTATAAAATTTGTTCGTTACTTGATATTTTTTTATTTTTTTATTCAATCATTCTACCTTCATTAATTTTTTTTATTGTAGAATGACATAATTTTGATACTATTATATTATGATAACATTCTTATTTTAATTTAGAGTAAATTATAAATTATGTCCTTTATTAATATATGAAATTGCATAGTATGTTCTTTAGTTTTAATAATTACATATCATGTCCTTTTATTAAAAGATTTTGCACACATATTATCCTTTACACTAACTATCATTTAAATGTACAGTTAACTCAGTTATATACCCCCTCACATGAGGCTATTTTTATCATTTTCTTTCACGTCTAATATATTAAAAAAATTATAAAAAATAAAAATTTTAAATGAAAAAAGAAAATTAAAAAATATCAGATCGTTAGGTAAGTCGGTGAAACCAATCACTCTTGGTGTGAGTTCATTTGACCAATCGTCAAAACTTTTAATGATAACAACTTCCAATAACATTTATTAAAGTAAGAAGTCTAAGTCAAAAATCTTTTAGAAGGTCGGGAAATCATCAATAAACATAAAAAAATACACATTAATACTTTATAAACTACTCACACCAACGAATAATGAAAAATTAATAAGAAACAAAAACTTGAAGATTACCTGTGATTCTTTGAAATGCTTATATAATTGCAAAAGCAGGAAAATAAACTATTAGTCACTCGTTAATCACAAAACAGCATAACCCGAAAATTCAAAGAGCAACAAAATACACAAAGTGAATTAGGGATTTTAATCTTACCATCATTGTTTATTCGAGTTCAAGGGGTTTCAATGGTGTGTGAGATATTGTAGGTAGTGAAGATGACCGGATTTTGGGTTATCAAATAAGGGGGATGATGGATTTAATGGTATGGAACGTAAGGGGAACGCGGGTTCACTGATTTACCCAACGGTCCGATATTTTTAATTTTAATTTTCATATAAATTAATTAAAATTTTTAGTTGTTTTGTATATTAAATGTGGAAAGAAAATGGCAAAAATGCACCCCATGTGAGAGACGTAACTGAGTTAACTGCATATTTAACTGAAAGTTAGTGTAAAGGTCAATAGATGTGCACATATTTTAAAAAAGGACATTGGATGTAATTATTAAAACTAAAGGACATACCATGTAATTTTATGTATTAATAAAGGACACAATTTGTAATTTACTCTTTAATTTATCTATTCAACATCATATACATATATTTATATATTACTATAAATTTATTTACTCATGTCTTATTTTATAATTAAGTATTTATCAACCTGTGTAAAATCACTAACCTAGTTTGAATTAAAACAATTGGCAACCATTAAATGGCTGTTTGGGATTGCTTTTTTTTTCTTCTTTTGACTTTTGGAGGGGTGAAAAGACCAAAATGCCCCTCCAAAAGTCACCAGCTGGTGACTTTTGGAGGGACATTTTGGTCTTTTCACCCTCAAAAGTCAAAAGAAGATATAAAAAAGCAATCCCAAACAGCCCCTAAGTCTCCAACAATTATATATAACGTTAAGTTTGCAGACAAAATTTTTTTGTGGTATTAATTCATGCCGCGAAATCAATATTCACATAATATAATCGGAATGATTTTCTGGCTCATATTAGATAAGAAATCACTTCTTAGTGTTTTATGTTAATCAATGCACTAAAGGAAGTGAATGGAAAAATGACCCCGCATAGTAATATTGGTGCTATGTGGCAAGACATATTGGTCAACACATCTTATATTTTTGGATGAAATATTGTCTAGGGATGCAGATAAAGTACAAGAACCAAGAAGATATAAACATGCAAAACATGGAATATTTGTATTCCTTAAAGATATGATAGTGGGTGACACATAAAATTCCACCTTGATTGAAAACTTAAGAAACACACACCCTAAAATTGGGAGGTAATAAGAAAGTTTCTATTTTTAATCATAGGCTATGATGGTTCTCTAAGTTTAAGCCTCAAAATATGCAAGTATAATTGGAATGCAAAATTGAATGTGACACAAAAGTTTTAGTTTTTAATCATGGGTAACTATGTTCAAATAAATAGATTTAAACTTGTATCTTACTATAACTAATAAATATTCAAAATGTATTTTTTTTTAACTATTACATGTTACCATAACTATACTACCTCACCTAATGTACACAATACACCATAAGTCCAGGACCAATTTACATCAATTTGTCATAGGTTGAATCTCGAACCTTTAAGCTCAAGAAGTCATCACTTTAACTCAAATAGCTTTCTCATTATGTCCAAACTCAATGTTGTTAGACCGGATCAAACCGGTCGATTGGTCCGGTCGGACCGTGATTCCGTTGGCCATCGGTCGGACCGGGATTCCGTTGGCCATCGGTCCGATCCATCCCAACTCGTTTTCTTCTCAAGACCCGGACAGTACGAACCTGTTCGGTGGTTAGACCGTGAAGGCGGAACCAAGTCGCACCGGATTCTCAATTTTCTTATTTTTTTCTATTTTTTTTAAATTTTAATGGGTTTAACAGGTAGGTCGGATGATAAATTAGAGTGTGCAATATATAATTATTGTTGAATTTTATATATAACTATAAAATATACATATAGAGAAATGTTACGGTACAAAGTGTTTTTTTCGTGCAAAGCGTACAAAGTTGTCACGCAAGAATGGATGTTACCGGTGAAATTATAAAACAAGTGTAATAATTAATCATGCAGAGATAGAATTATCACGCAAAGATGAAATAATTACGCAAAAGGTATTCTTGCGTGATAAATTTCATCTCTGCGTGATAATTCCACGCGAGTGTAATTTGTCTTGCGTAAATATCACATTGTTCTTACGTGATAATTTCAACCCAAAACTTCGTACGCTTCGCACGAAAAAATATTTTGTATAGTAACCAACCCCTATACATATAAAATACTTATATTAAATTATAATATATATAACATACATATATATAACATCATCGGGTTTTAAATCCGATCTGACTAGTTTGACCAGTCAACTATTTAAGATTACCGGTTCGCCGATCGCTTCGTATATGAGAACATTTCCCAAACCCACCCATTTAAAATCTAATTAATCAGGATTTGTTGTCTCGGTGTGGTTCGTGGAGGGTGCAGTTTGCTTTTATTATTCTTTGTGACTTTGTTAGAGTTGCCCTAGCTTGCTTTTTTCTTGGTTCATGTGTCTCAAGATTCATTTTAATTTTATTTTACTAAAGGAATTATTCATTGCCGTAAATAATTCTTAAATTAGTTTTAAGTGTTTTATAGTTAACTTTCTTTACTATCAAATTTGATCAAGAAAATCTGAATTCATAAATTTAAGCTTGGTATATATATGTATTAGGTTAGTATCCCGTGTAAAACACGGGTTATATAAAAAAATGATCCAAGTAGTCTTTATGGAAAATTTCTTTTCCCAATATATATCATCTATAAATTATTAAGCTTTCAAAACCAATTAAATTAAATATGTCATCAGGAACTAATAATAAGAGATAATATTTATAATGACAAAACATGTAAAGAAATTTCACATATTAACTTTATATTCATATATTATCTTAAATAAATGCTCTTTAAATACAACCTTAATACATATTGAAAGAAAATAAAATACATACGTAGAAACATTAATAATTTGACCGAAATTTCTGGTATTAATATGTGAAGAAGTTAAAAGAAAAAAAAAGAGCTACGCTCAGTCCATACATTTCCAAATATATCTAATAAATAGGTTAGTCCTCGTGTGTTACACGAATCGAATAAATAAAATATTAAATTGTGCATTATAAAATCATGATTGAAGAAAAAATATGATTATAATTACGTGTAAATAACTATTTTAAGTAAAAAAGCAATAATGTATTTTCTTAAATATTTGTTTTTAAAACAATTGTGATTTTTAAATATTTTGTTTTATGAAAAATGAAAAAAAAAGTTCATTATATTCTGTATCTTATAAAATTTTTGTTTTTAAAAAGTGTGTTTTAATAAAAAATAGGTTTTTAATTTATTAAAATATATATTTTTAATTTAAAAATGGTATGAGTAATATTATTAGTATTTAACTTTATTATTAATAATATAGAGGAACGAGAAAGTAAGTATAATGAGGCTTATACTTGTTTTACGTTTATCTTAGCTTTTTTATAGATAGATAGGCTAAAAACCCATTAATTAAACGAATTATATTAGTAATAAACACGAAAAGTTACAGTATAATATTTTAATAAAATATAATTAAAATTATATACACGTAATAGTTTAAGAAATAAAATAATTATATTATTTTTTAACTCTTTTATTTAAATAGCTTTATTTTTAAACATTCGTTTTATGATTTATTTTTAAAAAAATAGTTTTTTATAAAAATATGGTTTTTAAAAAACTCTTGTTTGTAATTATTTTGGTTGTTTTAATGAAGTTGTTTTTAAAAAATTTCACTTGTTTATAACTTCTTTTAGAAACAAAACAATTTAAAATATTTTATTTAAAAAGGTTTATTGTTTTATAAAATTTCATATTATATAAAATTTTAGTTTTTTATATTTAGATTTTAATTAAAAGATGTGATTTATAATTCCTTAATAAAATCTATTTTAGAAAAAGATAATTTGATTTTAAAAAATTTAGATAAAAGAGAGAAATATAGCAATTAATAAAATTCATTTTTAATAAGACAAACAAATTTGTATAAGTATTTAAATTGTTAATAATCTTTTAAAATAAAAATTGATGTGTGAATGTCTATAAGAAGTACAAGTGACAAAAAATAGGTTAACAGAAGAATAAGTGGCAAAATAAACTTGTTTGATTAGATGTTATAGATACAAAAAGATAATAATATCTTAATGAATATTTTCTATAATAAAGGTAAAAAAACTTATTTTACAAAAATAGCATCATATAAATATATTCTATTTATTTCCTGTTAATTATATATATATAAATCTTCATTGTCGGTGTGAACATTAGTTCACACCTTGGAACCCATCACCAGACAAGTAGTTCACACCCTCACTGACAGCCACCTGCGCCACCGCCTACCTCAGCCACCGTCACTATCACCAACGACTTGTAACACCCGAATATTTTCTATGAAGCCGACGAAAGAAGAAAAAGAAATAAAGTCTATAGTCGGGGGACCAAACTTGCCAAAATAGGAGAAAAGTTGTAAATAAGGGAGATTAAGAGGGGGAGGGCAACCACATCCTCCCCACTCTTGTGCAAACTCAGCCAAAAGAAGAGAAAGAAGAGAGAAAAGGGAGAAAAAGAGAGAAAGGGCTTGATTTGAGTGGATTCGAGCGTGCCAAATCGTCGTGTAGCGAGTCAACACGAAGCTCTCCTTCTTCTTGTAGTTTGTGTGAGTTCTAGGACCCCTATTTTACTTGTTTTCAACTGATTTGGGGCTGGAACATATAGCAAACCCGTTTTTGTATGTGTGTGGGTTTGACCCATTTGGGTGTGATTACGTGTGGTGCGCTTGGAGTATGTTCTTGGACTTGTGTGTACTTGAATGGTGTCAAAATATGCATTCCCAAGGTTTAGGATGGTTGATTTAGGCTTAGAATGAGTTTGGATGACTTAGAGGTCGAAAATGGCAGATTGGGTTCGGGAGGACTACATTCTGCACCAGTTAGGGCTGGGCGACCGACTGGAGGCCATACAGCGCGATTGGGGTTCAGTCGCATGATTGAGGTTCAGTCGCAAGACTGGGGGTCCAGTCGCATGGGGAGTCATGCGATTGAGGGTCCAGTCGAATAGGTGCTCATTCGCATGAGGTCCAATCGCATGAGGTCCATTCGTATATTGTTCATTCGCACGATTAAGAGTCCATTCACATGATTGGGTGTTCATTCGCATAGGTGTTCATCCACATAGGTCCAATCGCATGGTGTTTAGTCGCATGGAGACCATGCGACTGAAGGGTGCCCATTCGCCCAAATAGGGCTGTTGTACCCGAGGACGAACATAGTTAAGAACTAACTTTCGAGGGAAAGTGCAGACGTAAGTTGTGATGGGAAAGTTCCCGTAAGTACACGTAAGATGACGGCTGGGATCTTAGAGGGCATGTTGGGCATGAGGATGTTGCATGTTTATGCATGATGTATGCTATGTATGTATGATGATGTTCCTTATCATGATGTATGTTTATCTTTCCCGTGGCTTTACGTGTTATGTTAATGAATGAAACGAAAGTATTATGTAACGTAAAGTGAAAGATAATGAAAGAGAAATATGATGAATGAATACATGCATTAATGAATGATGAAAGTAATGGAAGTCTTGCGAGCATTGGATATCGGGACACGCCAATTAAGGTGTTAGCCCAACGGTGTGCGGGTTCGCTACCCCGGGAGGATGAACATCAGGGTCTTTCTTTGTGATCGACCATTATTATAGAACCTCTACCGCTTACCCCTAGTACTGTGGCACCACGTTTAGCTGTCTTTTCATAGACTTTGGCCCAGTAGCTAAATAGTTCGGGGTGTAGCACATGGCATTGGTACGAAAGGTATCTGGTATGCAAGAAAAGACGTAATGATGAACGAACGAATAGAGAAGATAATAATGATATTATCGATGTGTACGTATGATGTGTGATAGCATGAAAGTAAAGAAAAGGTTTAACTGAAAGTAAAGTATGTTTTAATATAAAACAAGAACTCACTCAGCAACGCTGACTTTTTATGCGTTTCCAGTTAGCAGGTAAGGTTGCTGAGGATGGCACGAGGCGGCTACTCAGCTCTTTTGGGATGGCATACTTTTGTTTAACGCTTTTTGTATTGTAATGTAAACAAACGATATTTTGTAATGAGTGTTGTATTACTTTGCAAAAGTGATTATTACAGGAAATGAAATGATTGATTTAAAAGTTATATAAAAGTTTCCGCTGTATGATTTTAGGAAAGATTATATAATGGTGTGTTTTAAGAGCGATGGATAGCCAGCTGTAAGCATCCCGGAAACGGAGCCTTACAAGTTGGTATCAGAGCCAAAGTTTTAGTGAAATAGGTAAAATTTTCAAAATAAACCTTAACTTAAACTGAGAATGGGACGAAAAGGGAAGGGATGCCAATCTGAGTAGCTGCGTGCCATCAGGTATTTTCGTAATGTTAACCGGTATTATATGCGCATGTTATATGGTTTATGTGTTGCTGGTAGATTTAGATACTGATGTAGTCAGGAGAAGTAATACTCGGGGTACGAAGAGTAAAGTAAGTGGCTAATCACAACTGGCCACTGTAATTAGGGACTTACTATACTTGACATAAACTGAGCTACTCCCTTGAATGACCGTGTTAGTGTTTGAATCTTTCAGTGTGTGATAGAGAATGGCCGGTGGTAGATCATCCAAAGCCTCACGTGGTAGACTTGGTGTTGCATCACGGCCCAAAAGAGGCAGGCCTAGAGTTGAGAAGGTGGTTCCTGAGGGACCCGAAACCCTCATCCGGAGGGTGGTGATGAGAATGCAAATATGAGGGCCTCGGTGAAAGAGGCGAGGGTCGAAGAGGTGCATCAGGTCATGCAGACGATTTTACCGTCTGTTGTGACCGAAGTGATAAAGGCTGTACGGGAAGGTGAAAGACAAGAGAGGAACCGGTCCTCGGGAAGACGGGAGCAACCGGAGACTGAAATGATTCCGTCCGATAATGAGGAGGAGGAGGAGGAGGAGCCTGTGCAGGAGTCAGCATGAGGCTGCGACTACGGGGCATTTCAAAGGTGTAAGCCCCATACTTTCGATGGAAACGGCACTGCTGCTGCTGCTCACCGATAGGTGAGGGAAATGGAAGCTGTTCTGAATATCAGCGAGTGCAGGGAGGACCAAAAGGTGAAGTTTGCTGCCCATTCTTTTGTGGACTCGGCTTTATGCTGATGGGACAACATAGTCCAAGCCGAGGGTAGCAAGGCCATTGGGAGAATAAGATGGTCTGAACTGAAGAAGTTGGTGATTGAGGAGTTCGTCCTGACTGGGAAACGGATAAGGTTGAAAGAGAGTTCCTGCAGCTGGAGGAAGGAACCATGACACACCAGCAGTACACCACAAAGTTCAATGAGATGGCACATCTCGTGCCAGATCAGGTGACGCCTCTGTCTCGGAAGATCAAGAGGTACATTCAGGGCTTACCGGTGGATGTTCGCAGGCATATGATTGTCACCCGGCCAACACGTTTAGGTCGGCGGTGAATTTGGCAGGGAGGCTATATGATGAGCGGGAGGTGGTGGTGACTGAAGCTAACAGGAAGGGTGGTAGTGATCGGAACTGGAATGGGAAAGGGTTTGGCCGGGGTGATGCCTCGACGAGCAACAAAAAGGCACGGCTGGATGACCGCCGTGTGACCACATCGACTGCGGGATCGAGGAGGTGTGGTAAGTGTGGAAAGGAGCATGCGGTGGAATGTAGGTTGGGATTGAACGTGTGCTTTAAATGCGGGAAGACGGGGCACATCGCAAAGGATTGCCTTGCGGGCAAATGTTTTAACTGTGGGGAAAATGGTCATATGAGTAAAGATTATAAGAAGCCAAGAGCCAAGGGTTCCGGGTGAAGAAGACGGGGAGTGAAGGACCGAGGGCGAGTGCCAGGGCAATCACCATGACACAGGAGGAAGCTAGGACGGACCCTGATGTTGTGTCCGGTATGTTTCTGGTGAACCAAACTTTAGCTTCTGTGTTGTTTGATTCAGGTGCCAGTAGAAGTTTCATTTCTGTTGCTTTCTGTGCCAAACTGCCTGTTAGTAGTAGACGTGTTGATGTGCCATTTGATGTAGAAACTGCCATAGGTAAGTCTACCAGGATTTCAGAGATGATAGAGGGTTATGATGTGGAATTAGAGGGTCATAAATTTCTGGTTAGACCGTTTGTGATGACCTTAGGTGGTTTCGACTTGGTTCTTGGGATGGATTGGTTGGCAGAGTTCGAGGCGAATATAGTGTGTCACAAGAAGATGATTCGGTTGATAGCGCCTGATAGGAGTCCGGTAACTGTTTACGGGGATCGGGTCACGATGATCCCGAAAGTGATCTCAATGGCGGTGGCGGGAAAGTGTATGAGGCGTGGATGTAGCGCCTACTGTCTTATGTGAAGGATGTGGATACGCCAACACCACAACTAGCGGATGTTCCGGTTGTGTGTGACTTTCCAGACGTTTTCCCCGAAGACTTATCAGGGGTGCCACCTGACCGCGAGATTGAGTTTCAGATTGATCTGATACCAGGTGCCCAACCTGTTGCCAAGGCACCGTATCGGTTGACTCCGACGGAGATGAAAGATTTGATGGAGCAGTTGCAAGATCTGCTTGATAAGGGGTTCATTAGACCAAGCATCTCTCCTTGGGGTGCTCCGGTCTTATTCGTGAAGAAGAAGGACGGTAGCATGAGGATGTGTATTGACTACCATGAGCTGAACAAGTTGACGGTAAAGAATCGGTACCCATTACCGAGGATAGATGATTTGTTTGATCAGCTTCAAGGTGCCAGTTGGTTTTCTAGGATCGACCTTCGATCTGGCTACCATCAGCTGAAGGTGAAAAAGCAGGATATTCCTAAAACAGCTTTTCGCACGCGCTACGGTCACTACGAGTTTCTTGTCATGTCTTTTGGTTTGACCAATGCGCCAGCTACTTTTATAGACTTGATGAATCGAGTGTGTCGGCCGATGTTGGACAAATCAGTGATTGTGTTTATTGATGATATCCTGATTTATTCAAAGAGCGAGATGGAGCATGCCGGTTACATTCGAGAGGTGTTGGAGACGTTGAGAAGGGAGAAAATGTATGCCAAGTTCTCCAAATGCGCATTTTGGTTGCGCGAGGTTCAATTCTTGGGTCACGTGGTGAATCCAGAGGGGATTATGGTGGATCCGACAAAGGTGGAAGCGGTGATGCAATGGAAGTCTCCAAAGACGCCATCTGAGATCCGTAGTTTCTTGGGTTTGGCGGGCTATTACAGAAGATTCATTCAAGACTTTTCCAAGATCGCTTCTCCACTAACCAAGTTGACCCGTAAGGATGTAAAGTTTGTATGGGGTCAAGCTCAAAAGAAGGCGTTCGAAGAATTAAAAACGAGATTGACCCAAGCTCCTGTTCTGTCATTACCCGATGGAAGTGAAGATCTGGTGGTTTATTCTGATGCTTCCTACTCGGGATTGGGTTATGTGTTAATGCAGAGAGGAGCGGTTTTAGCCTATGCATCATGACAGTTAAAGGTTCATGAGGTTAACTATCCTACTCATGACTTGGAGCTAGCAGCCGTGGTCTTTGCACTAAAGATTTAGAGGCACTATCTCTACGGGACGAAGTGCACCATTTTCACTGACCACAAGAGCTTGAAGTACTTCTTCGAGCAGAAGGATTTGAATATGAGGCAGAGGCGATGGTTAGAGCTCTTAAGGGATTATGATTGTGAGATTCATTACCATCCGGGTAAAGCCAACGTGGTGGCGGATGCCCTTAGCTGAAAGGAAAGGCCGAGCCGATTCGGGTGAAAGCGTACCAGTTGATTATGACCTCTGATGTGATGAAGCAAGTCAAGGAGTTTCAAGATGAGGCGTTGAAAGAAGATCATCATAACTCCGAGAGAATGAGAGGTCTGGTTGTGGAATTGGATGAAAACACATTTGGTGTTAGGACCCTATTTGGACGAATGTGGATTCCTCGTCTTGGGGTTCTACGAGTGAAGATTATGGATGAAGTTCACAAGACTCGATACTCTATTCATCCTGGTGCTACAAAGATGTACCAAGACATGAAGAAAGATTATTGGTGGCCGGGTATGAAGCGTGACGTGGTGGAGTATGTGAGTAAGTGCCTTACTTGTTTGCAAGTGAAGGACGAGCATCAAAAGCCGTATGGAAAGATTCAACCTTTGGATATACCGGAATGGAAGTGGGAGCACATCACCATGGATTTTATTACAAAGCTGCCGCGTACTCCGAAAGGGTATGATGCTATATGGGTGATTGTTGACCGCTTGACGTAGAGTGCTCACTTCCTACCAATACGCGGGACATATTCATCCGAGCGGTTGGCATATCTTTTCATTAATAAGATTGTGACTCTTCACGGTGTGCCGGTGTCTATTGTGTCTGATCGTGACACCCGGTTTACATCCAAATTCTAAAAGAAATTCCACGATGCGATGGGGACGAGGTTACATATCAGCACGGCTTATCATCCCCAGACTGATGGTCAGTCGGAAAGGACTATTCAGACATTAGAGGACATGCTTCGGGCATGTGTGATTGATTTTGGGGGAAGTTGGGATGACCACTTACCGTTAGCTGAGTTCACATACAATAACAGTTATCATGCCAGTATTGGTATGCCACCTTATGAGATGCTATACGGTAGGAGATGCAGGACACCCGTTTGTTGGGGTGATATTGGTCATAAAGAGTTAGGGAGCGTCGAGGTGATCGAGGCTATGACTGAAAAGCTTGAAAGGACTAAGGCCTTCATGAAGGCGGCCAAAGATAGACAGAAGTCGTATGCTGATAAACGACGCAGACCGATTGAGTTCCAGGTGGGTGACCGGGTTATGTTGAAGGTCTCACCTTGGAAGGGTATCATTCGGTTCAGAAAGCGGGGTAAGTTAAGCCCGAGGTACATAGGCCCTTTTCGAATCATTGCTCGAGTAGGAGAGGTGGCCTATAGACTGGAGTTACCAGATGAGTTAAGTGGAATTCACCCGACATTGCACGTATCTCATCTAAGGAAGTGCTTGGCAGATGAAGACATGGTTGTTCCACTGGAGGATATCGAAGTAGACGAACACCAGTGGAAATCATCGATCGAAAGGAGAAGAGGCTGAGAAATAAAGTGGTTCCTCTTTTGCGTGTACAGTGGAGGCACAGGAAGGGATCCGAGTCAACGTGGGAGACTGAAGAGGAAATGAGACAGCATTACCCATGCTTGTTCGAGGAATAACAGGTTTCGGGGACAAAATCTATATAAAGGGGGTGGACTTGTAACACCCGGATATTTTTTATGAAGCCGACGAAAGAAGAAAAAGAAATAAAGTCTAAAGTCGGGGGGACCAAACTTGCCAAAACGGGAGAAAAGTTGTAAATATGGGAGATAAAGAGGGGTAGGGCAGCCACATCCTCCCCACTCTTGTGCAAACTCAGCCAAAAGAAGAGAAAGAAGAGAGAAAAGGGAGAAAAAGAGAGAAAGGGCTTGATTCGAGTGGATTCGAGCGTGTCAAATCGTCGTGTAGCGAGTCAACATGAAGCTCTCCTTCTTCTTGTAGTTTGTGTGAGTTCTAGGACCCCTATTTTACTTGTTTTCAACTGATTTGGGGCTGGAACACATAGCAAACCCGTTTTTGTATGTGTGTGGGTTTGACCCATTTAGGTGTGATTGCGTGTGGTGCGCTTGAAGTATGTTCTTGGACTTGTGTGTGCTTGAATGGTGTCATAATATGCATTCCCAAGGTTTAGGATGGTTGATTTGGGCTTAGAATGGGTTTGGATGACTTAGAGGTCGAAAATGGCAGATTGGGTTCGGGAGGACTACATTCTGCACCAGTTAGGGCTGGGCGACCGACTGGAGGCCATACGGCCGACTGGAGCGCGATTGGGGTTCAGTCGCACGATTGAGGTTCAGTCGCACGATTAGGGGTCCAGTCGCATGGGGAGTCATGCGACTGAGGGTCCAGTCGCATAAGTGCTCATTCGCATGAAGGCCAATCGTATGAGGTCCATTCGTATAGTGTTCATTCGCACGATTGAGAGTCCATTCACATAATTGGGTGTTTATTCGCATAGGTGTTCGTCCGCACAGGTCCAATCGCATGGTGTTCAGTCGCATGGAGGCCATGCGACTGAAGGGTGCCCATTCGCCCAAACAGGGCTGTTGTACCTGAAGACGAACATAGTTAAGGTACTGACTTTCGAGGGAAAGTGCAGATGTAAGTTGTGACGGGAAAGTTCCTGTAAGTACACGTAAGACGACGGCTGGGATCTTAGAGGGCATGTTGGGCATGAGGATGTTGCATGTTTATGCATGATGTATGCTATGTATGTATGATGATGTTCCTTATCATGATGTATGTTTATCTTTCCCGTGGCTTTACGTGTTATGTTAATGAATGAAACGAAAGTATTATGTAACGTAAAGTGAAAGATAATGAAAGAGAAATATGATGAATGAATACATGCATTAATGAATAATGAAAGTAATGAAAGTCTTGCGAGCATTAGATATCGGGACACGCCAATTAAGGTGTTAGCCCAACGGCGTGCGGGTTCGCTACACCGGGAGGATGCACATCGGGGTTTTTCTTTGTGATCGATCATTATTATAGAACCTCTACCGCTTATCCTTAGTACTGTGGCACCACGTTTAGCTGTCTATTCATAGACTTCGACCCAGTAGCTAAATAGTTCGGGGTGTAGCACATGGTATTGGTACGGAAGGTATCTGGTACGCAAGAAAAGACGTAATGATGAACGAATAGAGAAGATAATAATAATATTATCTAGGTGTACGTATGATGTGTGATAGCATGAAAGTAAAGAAAAGGTTTTACTGAAAGTAAAGTATGTTTTAATATAAAACTAGAACTCACTCAGCAACGCTGACTTTTATTTGTTTCTAGTTGGCAGGTAAGGTTGCTGAGGATGGCATGAGGCGGCTACTCAGCTCTTTTGGGATGACATACTTTTGTTTAACGCTTTTGTATTGTAATGCAAACAAACGATATTTTGTAATGAGTGTTGTATTACTTTGCAAAAGTGATTATTACAGGAAATGAAATGATTGATTTAAAAGTTATTTAAAAGTTTCCGCTGCATGATTTTAGTAAAGATTATATAATGGTGTGTTTTAAGAGCGATGGATAGCCAGCTGTAAGTGTCCCGGAAACGGGGCCTTACACGACTTCCGTCTCCGTCCACCGCAGTCACCGTCACCATCACCAAAGCCTGCGGAGATATCAAATTTGGTGTGGATCTGCCCATGCAAAAAGATCGACGACCACCGTCCGTCATGGTGGTTACGGTTTTGTGGCGGTGCGTAGTGTGGTGGCCGCGGCGGTACGGCGGTGGCAACCGTAGGGTGGTAGCTGCCAGTTATGAGGGTTTGAGATTTGGGGGGTTTTTTATGGTTAGTCTCGGCGGCGGTGTAGATGTAGAGAGAGAGAGAGGAAGATGGTGGCGGTTTATCATCACCGCGTCAAAAGTGTTGACCGACGGATGTTTGGTAAACGCCATCGATGGTGGTGAGCTATGGTTGTTATGGTGAGCTCCGGAGTTTCATCCTCTTTACAGTGGCGGTGGCGGTGGCGGTGAGGTTGGCGGTGACTGTACCGGTTATGGAGTGTGTTTTAGTATATGTTTTGTAGGTTGCGGTGGCAGTGACGGTGGCGAAGGCGGTGACGCTGGCGCTGGCAGTGGCGCCGACGGTGACGTTGGGCTGGCAGTGGCGCCGGCGGTGGCATAGAGAAAGAAAGAGAGGAAGATAGACATTGAGAGATTGTTGGTGGTTGTTGTGTTTGTTATTATTTATCGGATTTCAAAACATTTATTAAATTTGATTGATTACAAAATTTTAATTCCAATTTAGATTTTTATATATTAAAAAAGAACAAAAATGGTATCAAAATGTCTCTTCATGTGTCAATTATCTGTCTTTTGTAAAAAAAGTAAAAGCAATACTTACAAAGATTATTAAATTTAATATATATACATGAAACAATTAACTTATTAATTTTTTTGTGCTTAATGGTTTTTAACCATAATATTTTTATATATTTTCAAAATATTTATTTCGTTTAACAGTCGTGTTACAACGTACCAATCCTAAATCGACTTGCTTATTATTTTAATATTTTACGTTTCACGTCCGCTGTTTAACATCTTTAAGTCTACTTTCCAATCGATTTGTTTTCTGTTCTTATTTTAATACGAAATTTTCTGGTGTTTGTGGTCGTTGACTGTGACGTGACATTGATACTACTTGGTATTGTTTTACGCCCCCGCGCAACGCGGGGCTCAATCCTAGTTACAGTAATATATATACTGTTTTTATATTATCTTTTGAACAACCTTTTCAATATATATGTTTTGTCATCATTGCAAATAAATACTAGTATTTATATTCGTCTTTTCTGCGTTGAGCAAGCACATTTAGTTGTGTGACTAGTAATACGTCAAAGAGCTTCGTTCCTTTATTCCGGAAAGCAACCGAATTTTTCTTATTTAAATCTATGGATCTTTTACCCTTATTCTATTAGCAAATGTTGAAAATTTATTAGACTTTACCTTATACTCTTGGTGCAAATTAAACAAATAGCGTATGATGTTTTTATAACTATAAATACCACTTGAATATTAATATTATTTCATTGTTATGAAATTCTTCATAGTTATGTAAATTTATTAATGATATAAATGGAAATTTAGTGACTTCTTTTGTGTTCATAATTGCCTCATACTTTAACTTAAGCTTAGAAAAAAATAATTACCAGATAGTAACTGATTTTTATATATGTTTCATTAAATTCACTTAATTTGAAAATGTATTTATAGTAAAATTTCACATGCACCAATGAACTTGAATGAGTTTTCAGTATTATTTTCATGATTTTTTACGACTAATGAATGAAAGCCATTCTAAAGAAACACTTACTACACAACATGAAATGGTGTCGATCATGGTAAATTATGATATATTTAAGTAAGTTTCAAGCAAATAATTTTATTTTGATATATGACTCAACCAATGAAATTAGAAACACATCTTAGGGTTTAAAGTAGTAACTTTCTATCACCAAAATACCTTTGTGCTTTTGAAACTTAAAATGAAAAGATAATTGAAGGGTTTGAATGAAAAGCAAAAAAGTGTAAAGTTTAGGTTGGAAATGAGTGATTATATGGGGAACTAGAGAAAAGGATGAACACCTGTTAACAATTATGTACGTACGTCCACTCAACATTAACAACAAGTTTAGCTTCTTTCCTCCTCCTAATATAACTTTAAAGTAATAATTAAAGAAACATATAGCTATGTTCATTAGCATTCTTACCCTATATAAACCCTTCATTCAACCCTTTTATGTGCACCACTCATCAGGACTTGGAGCTAGAGAGAAAGAGAGATAAACAAGAGAGAAATAGAGAGAATTTTAACTTTCTCTCAGTCTCTTTGTCTTGAGTGTGTGTGGAAACTTTTGATCATAGAGAAGATGACTTCAGAAAGCTTTGCTCATCTTACTCTTGCATTTGGCCTTCTAGGTATCTCTCTCTCTATCTCTCACACACACACACACAAAACATACATATATGTGTGTGTATGTATGTGCATGAGAATATAACATCAACATTACCAAGCATGTTATAATAAACATACAAGCCTAGGTTTTCATAGTTCTCTTTTATAAGAAAAATCAGTGTTTTGATATTTACCTTGTTGCTGAAAGTCCATTAATCGTAGTGTACATTTACATTATCATATTGATTTTAATGTGGTCTATCTAATGTTTCTTCTAATATATTTTATAGGTAATGCTGTATCCTTCATGGTGTTTCTTTCCCCACTGTAAGTCTCTTTATTTACTATAATCTTTATTTATATTTTCTTGATTAATAGGTTCAAGTTTGGTTAATTTTCTTTTGTTACATCTCAGGCCGACATTTTACAAAATTTATAAAAAGAAATCAACAGAAGGGTACCAATCGGTGCCATATGTCGTGGGGTTATTTAGCGCAATGCTTTGGATATATTACGCATTGCTCAAGGCAAATGCAATGCTTCTCATCACCATTAACTCCGTGGGGTGCTTCATTCAAACCTTCTACATTTGCTTCTTCCTCTTTTTCGCGCCAAAGAAGGCTAGAGTATGTGTTAATCTACCTTTTACTCTTACCAATATCTAATAATAAACATTACAAAGTTAAATTATATAAAGAGATATAACAAAACCCTATTTCATGTAGATCGAAAGCCTGAAGTTGATCGGGTTGATGATAGTGGTTGGTTTCGGGTTGATTGTTGGCCTAACTCAATTTCTAGCTCATGGAGTCAATCGTGTCATAATAGTTGGATGGATTTGCCTTGTATTCGCTCTTTGTGTTTTTGTTGCACCCTTGGGCGTTGTGGTACGTATAGAAATATATGTTTATTAATAATAAAAGTAATTGGTATATATATTCTAATAAATTATTTGAATTTTGTAGAGACAAGTAATTAAAACAAAAAGTGTGGAATACATGCCCATTCTACTATCAGTAGCTCTAACCCTCAATGCCGTTACATGGTTCTTTTATGGCCTGCTTCTTCATGATTTCAATATTGCGGTACGCTAAAGATAAAAGAGTTTATTTGTAACAATATTTCATAATAAATTGTTTCTAATTCATGATTATTCTTATTATATATATATATATATATATATATGTTTAACAGATTCCGAACGTTCTTGGATTCACCTTTGGTGTTCTCCAAATGATCCTTTACTTTGTATACAAAAACAAGAAGCCACTTTGCGAAGAAAAAGTGTCACAAATCGAAATAAAGAACAAAGTTACCGAAGAACAAAAGATCTCAGAAACCAAAGATCAAGATATCATCGATATCGTGAAGCTGAGTACTGCCTTAATGAGTTCGATTCCTGTTGCGAAATTAAACGAGAACAACAACATTGTTGATGAAAATCCGGTTGTTGAACCTCATGTGCAGACTAACCACACCATAGAAGTAGCTGCATGAGCTCGTATGGTTGGTATTAAAAGAATTGATGCATGGTTGATCAGCTGATCATTTAATTCTAAGTAGTTCTTCTCTTTGAAATTGATCATTTAGTTGAAAATTATCCAGCATTAGGTAGCTAAGCTAACCCATGCTCTATTTGTTTCTGTATCGAGATGATTATCTGAATAAAAGAATTTGATGTTCAATAACTCATGATGAGAATTAAAAGCAGATTATTATTAGTATTATCTTTTTTTTTGAAAATATTCAAAATAAACGACTGAAAAGTGAAAACGCAAAAAAACATTTGAGTTTTATCTGACTTATATCCACTTCTCACCAATAGGAACGTGCTATGTAACCCGCGACTACAATTGGCGTTCCTACCTGACGAATGATTTATTTGTACCCACAAAAGAAATGAACCGTTCCTCTTAACTAACTAAATAGTGTACTGACTTAGGGGTTGTTTGGCATCATCTGAATCAATCTTTTAATGGTTTTGTTGTCTGAATGGTTCAGCACTTAATGGTTCAGACTGTTTGCTTCGCGATCAAATGTTTGAATGGTTCAGATATTTGCTCCTGATTGGTTAAGCATTATATTAATGCTAAAATGGTTAAGAGGTCTGATGCCGAATTGTTAAGACCTCTTCTTTGAATATGTCAGACATTTGTTTTTGAATAGTTAAACGTTATACTAGCTGTTAATGATCCAAATCTCTTAATGGTTCAGCATTTAATGCTTTATACCTCTTATTGGTTCAACATTTAATCATTCAGAAATTGCCAAAAAACCCCTTAGCTAAGTAGTGCATTGCTGGGCTAAAATTTGTACCTCTTGGCCAAAATAGTGTACGACTCGGCTAAATAGTATACTACTTGGCTAAATTTTTGCACCTATATATTGCAGCGGAACTCAGCTCAAAAAGTGGTACATAACCTGGTGAGAGGTTAGCTGGGACACATGCGTCGAAACCCGGTTAATTTTTTTGGGTCCAAATCAATCATTAGTCAGCGAGGGACTTTAACCGAGTTGGGTTATGTAGCGTGATGCTATTGGTAGAATGTTGATTTAATTCGACTAAAGTCAAACGTTTAGTTTTGCTTTTTTTTTCACTAGTCAAATGTTAATTTAGACACATTTCTCTTTTTTCCTAAGGTGGCCGAGAGTCATCCCAGATTTCTCGGTTTGTCATGTCTACACCACATCAGGTTTTTATTTTCATTTTCCTTGCTTTATTCTCGTTTTACATAGTGTCGTCCCAGCTTTTCTCACATTACATACCCCTACATGCATTATAGGTGGTACAGTACAGTTTGCATTCAAACCATATCAACTACGAATCACAAGGTTTTTTCACCGAGCAGGATGTTTAGATTCCTCACCTCGACCTGGGGGGGCGGGGTGTAGTCCCACTCAAGGCGGGGTTTCCCCCACCCTTCCCTAGTCACAACGACATGGTCTTTCCTATGTGATACAAGACAAGGAGTAAGAGACTTCAAACCTAAATTCAAAAAAATAACTTACATTTATTTGATTTGATACAAGAAAATGTGTTAACGTACGTACAGTGTGTTTGACTTCAAACCTAAATTCACTCATTGTCTTCTTGATTTTCAACTCATACCCCTTTTCGTAATTTTCTTGCACTTATTTGATTTGATTATGTTTTAAATTTGGACCATAGAATTAAAGTAGCAAAAAGAAGACGGCAATAAGTTTTGCTTTGATATTTAAAAGGGGGATGATAGATCTCTTCAAAAAACAAATGGACGAACTCCCAGCTGTCTAATTTAATATTCAGACACAAGTGTGGGAACATGACTATGATTAGATGTCAAATCTAAACAAAATTTATATAAATAGTTATAGATGTGCATCAAGGAAAGATATATCAGAGGCTAAACCTAATTTTAGTTGGTGTGTCGTCATCAATTCTCCATTCCAATTTTAGAATGAAAATGAAAAATTTTAAAACAAATGATTCTAAATAGTGTAAGATAATAATTCATGAAAAGATCATGATATATTATGTGTTATTATCAGCTATTAACATAAATACAATGAGAACAGTTATTAATTAAATCTAAGAGTTAATTTTGATTTTTAATCTTGAGATTTATAAATCCTAACTGTTTTGAGTACTAATATTTATTTGTCTTGATTATAGACTAAAATACTCTTAAGAGTACTTGAAATGATTTATAGAAATAAAAGTAAATTACACTTTTCGTCGTTTAGTTTTATTACAAGTTTCAGATTTCGTACTTAAAATTAAAAAATTACAGTTTATATCATTTACGTTTAAAAAAGCTTGCACATTTCATTATTTTTCTAATGAACGTTTATTTTTACGTTAAATAGGTGCGTGCTTGTCATATGAGGGCAAAACCATCATTTCATATTTAAAAATTAAATATAAACAAATTCTAAACCATCATCTTTATAACTCCCATATTCATCACCATAAACCACCTCATCAAACCCCCACCCCACCCCCAATCTTAGCCACCATAAACCACTTTCATCACCCCATATACATCACAACACCACCGGACACCATGTTCATCACCATAAACCACCTCCATCCACTACAAGAAAAAGAGTCTGTGACGACGACATGGTGTGGTCGCTATAGGTCACCCTATGGCGATGACTTCTCGTCGCCATAGAGTCTGTTTGGTTTTTGGCTACGGCAGACCATTGGCAACGACAAGTTATCACCTTAGGGGTAACCTATCGCAACGACACAAAGTCGTCGCCAAGTGTGGTCACCATAGGTCATTTTTATTGTAATTTTGATTTATTTTAAATCATACAAAAAAATTAAAAAATGGTGAACGTGCACACTATGGCGACGGCATATCGTCGCCATAGGTAAAAAATCATTTTTTTCTTTTTTTTTCCTTAAAATAACTTGGAGGGAAATAAGTCCTCATTTTATAAAACATCCATGGTGACGTCGACATAAGGTATTAGATTTTTTTAAAAAATATTAATTTTAATAAAAATAATAATTATTTGTATTAATATCATTATTAATAATAATGTATGTACGTATCATTGCTATTATTATAAGTATGTATTATTATAATTATAAGTCATAATAAGATTAACAAATATTATATTTATTCATTATAATTATAAATAATTTGTGTCGGTTAGGATCAAATATGTTCGCTTATTACAGTTAGTTTCGATTACATGCGTTAAAATTTAACTACAATTATGATTATCAATGTCAAATTATAATGTTTATAGTACTTTATGGGAATATTATATTTATTAACTGTAGGTTAAGTTTCTTTATGCTTAATTATCAGCAAAGAATATCAAACAATGTTAAATATGTTTGGTTACGATGATTAGCATCAACTACATTCGTCATATGTTAGTTATGATCTAATTATGATCATTTGTATTCAATTATACACTATGATGATAATACAGTAAATTATTCTTATTAATAGTAAGTTAAGTTTGTTTATACTTAATTATTATCAGTAAGAGTCAACAATGTTAAATATGTCCGGTTACGATGGTTAGTGTTATTACATATGTTAAAGTTTACCTATGGTCCAATTATAAAGATCATTTTTAAATTATACATGTTAATATAAATTAAGTTTGTTTATGTTCAATTATCACTAATGAGTATCAAACAAACTCAAAGGTGCTCTTATGACGACTAGGGTTGATTACATACGTCAAAAATTATCTTTGATCGAATTACAATTGTCGCCACAGATTGGATATTAATATTACTACTTTTAATATAACAATTATAATAATAATAACAATAATAATAATAATAATAATAATAATAATATAAATAGTAGTAATACTAATAAAAATACTAGTAACAATAATAATATTAATAATACTGATGATGATGATGATGATGATAATGATGATAATAATAATAATAATAATAATAATAATAATAATAATAATAATAATAATATAATAATAATAATAATAATAATAATAATAATAATAATAATAATAATAATAATAAGAAGAAGAAGAAGAAGAAGAAGAAGAAGAATATAATAAGTTACCCTATGGTGATGCCATAGGGTTTCATATCCCGCGCAAATCCCCGTCTAACTATTGGCCAAAAAAAATTGAATCGCCCAATCGTGATGTCATGTCGTCGCGGTAGGATGCAGACAGATATAAACCACAAATCGCATTTTAATTTACTTTTACCCTATCCACACTTCACAACTTCATCTCCTTCCTCCAAAAACGAAAAATTGAAGCCCTCCACCACCATTCCAATCCACCACAACCTCTCTCATCACAGATTTGACATATGTTTATTTTTTATCTACTAATATTACATATGATTAACTAATGTATATGTTTCTAAAAAACTTAAAGCTTAAAATTCAATACAATTATCTTATAATATGTCTACTTATACTTATTTTATTAATATGTCTGATGACAATGATTTATCTTTTTTTATAATGTTGTTCTTAATGGTTAATATGAAACTTTACATTGTCTATTATCGAAGAATCTAGTGTTGGTAGTAGCTTTTCATCATTCAGAATTTCAAGTTATCGAATCTCACGTTTTGCACCCTAAAATGGTAATTTTATAAACAAAGATGATTTTATATTAATGATTTAAACAACGTGGATGGTGAGAGCTATATTGATGTTAAGCGAGGACATAATAATGCAAATGAAGAAGATGCAAAACTTTACGATAAGATGATGATGATTCCCCTCAACATTTTGAGTATAGTGTTCATGGTGACATTTCTTTTCACAACCAGAGTCATTATCGGATCCTTCTAATATGCGACTATAAAGTATTAGTTCTAGGTTCTCAAATATTTCAGAATGCGAGTGCTTCAACAAAATAAAATAATTACCACTAAGATTAGGTACCACAAGCTTTACATAAAGTTTAGAGTATAAAAAGCTTCGATCATCAAAAGCTAGATTTGAGACGTCATGTCGTAACACTGGTTGTGATTGGCGTATCCGGGCGTACTCTTTTATAAATACTAGTATATTTCATGTTAAATATTCTAAATCAGTATATACTTGTTCAATAACCAAACATATCTCAATATTCGTCAAGCAAACAAAAATTATTAGGTCATAATATTAATATTAGCTAAAGATAGTGGTCAAATATACCGAGATAAGGAGATTATGGATATTATTAAACAGAGATTAAGTTAGCATATACTACTCTCAAACTTGGCGAGGTAAGGGTTGCGCGCTTAAACTTCTAAAAGGATATCCATGGTAATCATTTACATCTTGCTATTTATTATTATAACTTGACAAAGGCAAACCCGGATACGATAACCTATATTGTAATAGATGAAATAGGAGTTTTGAAATGTTGTTGTCGCGATCGATAGCGCAGTAACTTCATGACTAATATATTTTTATTCATATGTTGATAATAGTAACATATATTTTGTTAATTTTAATTTTGATTCAAGTTTTGTTCATTTTTTACGTCCTTTGACACTGGGCACATCTTAAAGAAAATTTTTGGGCACCATGTGTTTAGAAGTAGGTAAGGATGGAAAAAATCAGATTCTGCCGATTGTATATGATTTTGAAAAACCAAGCATGAGGAGTTTTGGACATGGCTTCTTTCAAGCTTAAAGACCATAAGCAAAACCCAAAACGTTTAGATACAAAAACCAATTATCTATCTATATAAAACCAAACTCTTAGCTACAGTAATGTACAAGATCGAGTTTAAGCATTTTGTACAACTCTATATTTCATAAGGTAGATCATTTCGTAGGTGATATCCACCAACAATTTGTCACTTCCGGCAAACAGTCGAACATCACCATCACCTGAACAAAAAAAACTCAACTATTTCTCTTTACACTCTTTGTTCATGGGAAAAACAAGCACTTGCATCACCCTAAACCACTATTGATTTGGCAACATAATTCACCACACATCTTCATCGGTGAAAGCTTCAACGTCCCATTTATCAGCTCTATGGTTTGTGATGGTGGTGTTTCCCCGCCCCCGCCCTTTCAGACACCATTGCATAGTTCTTCATATTAAGAGAGAAAGAGAGATGGATAGAAAGATAGATAGATCGAGAGGGAGAGAGAGCGAGAGAGGATATAATGTCAAACCCACAACACCTTTTAAATCTTATATAATTTAGTTAATTTTGACCCTTTTATCGCTTCAAAAAGAGTTTAATTCTAAAATTCTTCAACAAATTTCTTGATTTTCATCGTTTATTAGCTTCAGTGACATTGGTGGGTTGAGTTTCCTGGAAGTTTTTGTGTTATTATTGTCACATCCCAACTTTAATGACAAAAACATTGAGATGTGAGGGTTAAGATTGTTTAAAGTCACACAACGCAACTTTAAAGTGTAAATATCATTAGTCATAAGGTTTCAAATTATAAATTACATCCATAAGTTCAAGCAACAACCATAACATAAAATAAATAGCAAGTACAAGATCATAAGACAAATATGAAATGATTTCTTTATTTATTCTAGGTCCATTCCTAGAGGAACTCAATTCTTCAAGGATCAACAATTATGTTTGTGCACCTCTTGAAACATGTTAAAAATAAAGTCAATATATGTTTGTTAGTGATTTCCCATGAAATGGTATATACATATATAAAACCTTTTTAAGAGGTAATTCAAGTCATAAGTTAAGAAATAATAAAGGAACATATAGATAGCATGATAATACAATCAAACCTTAAACAAAACATGGCCACAACAAATTATACGATTAGCTAAATGTACTTGGTTCCCATGAAGAACAAGAATACGTCATCAGGAGCCGGCAATAACCTCGGTTTTAGTACCAAATAGGCTTGTCAAGCCCATAGATTTATGACGTCACTAGGCTAGCAATAATTAATGATTGTTTTTATAAGATAATTATCATAAAATTTTCATAAATATTTCAAATAACCATGAGAATTTAATAAGATGAATTGCATGTGCGTTATAAGTTTTTAAAGAATTTACAACTAAATGTTTATACGGTTACCATGCTTCACCCCAAAAGGTGTGAAATAAAATAAAAATGGATTATAAAAACTTACATCATATATGACGTACTTGGAATAACAAGAATAAAGTAACTCCAACGATGTCTTCATAATTTACTTAAAAGTGAGTGTTCCAAAATTTAGAATTTAGTCTGTAAGGTCAAAAGTCGATTCGTGAAGACTAGGGTTTCAATTATGATTGGGGTTTATGGTTTAGTAAATAGTTTAAAATAATATATATATATATATATATATATATATATTATTTAACTTGGTTAAATAAAATGGGACAAAATGATTAACTAATAATAATTTTTGGGATTATTATCAATAATATTTGAAATAAAGTGTGTTGTCTTTAGTTAAATAACACGCTTAAATTCTTAGGTTATATTGATTTAGTATGCAAAATACAAATATAAATATAAAAAATGTAGTTAATTTATTAATAACGGTTTATGTAATACTAGTTTAAATAATTTGAATATATTTTCTTATTTGATTTGCAATAATTTTTATATAATCTAAATTGTAGAGATAATTTCTGTAACTTTAGAAATCTAAAGAGGAAGAAAAGTGAAGGATTTATCAAATTATTATTTCTAAAAATTTTAGAAATTGTTACATAAATTCTGGTTTAGTATAAGCTATTTATAATAATTTTTATATCATTTTAGAATTTTCTAAAAAAATAAATAAAAATCGGGTTTTTAAAAAAATGTTGCAAGGGCTCGGGTTCGAACCCGGGACCTCTTACTTGTCCCTCTTTTCGTTTTAGCCAGCAGGCTAGGGCGCCTGCGCTTGTCATAAACTCGTTTGAAATTTATAAAACTTTAAACAAACAAAAACCCCTAATTTACACAAGAACCCTAGAATCAAAATCGAAGCAATTGAACATCAAATCATTGATGTTAGTGAAATTAACAGTAGGGTTTTGTTTCCCATGGTTAATCGAGTGTGTGTGCGTGTGTGTGTTTAAATGTACCTGAATTAGTGTAGAAATCGACTGGTACGGGTTCGAACAAGGTGCGATGGATGGTGTCGATTGAAGGTGATGATTATGTGTGTTTTCGAGAAATTGAGGCTACAGAGAGTGAAAAGGGACCAAACAGAACCTTTCCCCTCTATTTAATAGCTTCGATTTGAATTGTTTTATGTTCAATGAATTCAAGTTAAACTCAGAGGGTTTCAGTTGGAATTCGATGTGTAACTACATGATTTAAATGAAATTAATCGTTCTAATAATTTCCATTTGATTAGTCGAACGTGTATGCCCGCTTAATTGGATTAACTATATGTTTATGTGTTGAAACTGATTCGGTTAATGATGAAGTTCGGTTTTGTGTTTAAGGTTACCATAACCGCATTAAAACCCCAATTAAAACACACGTTCGAGTTCGAATCAGGTTCATGAAACGATTAGGGGTGATTTGGAGTTAAACCGAGAGTTAAACGGGGTGTTTTGGGTTGCCAGGCCTCGCCGAAGCTTCGCCGGCCGGCGGCCGGGAAGTTGGGGAGAGAGAAAAGGGGGTGAGGTGGTACTTTGCAGTACAACTTCGGTCCCTATGGTTTTTAAACTTTATTATTTTATGCCTAAACCTTAATAATTTAGTTTAATATTTTGAAATTTTAATCCTTAAACCCTACAACTTAATTTATTTTATAAATTTTATAAATTTTAAAATTACACTTTAACAATAAAATTTTTATAAATTGTCGGCTTGATAAGCTTTATGGTTTTAATTATTTGTTTTAATTTTATAATTAAAACTGTGAATCCAAGGATCGTAATTCAGGAATTATCAGTATTAAAATGAATCAATTTAATGATCGCGGAATTATCACTAATTGACGTTTAATTGTTTATAATGATCAATGATGAACACAACCACAGAAACACAATAAACACGAAATCTATAATAATTCAAATGTATTTCATTAACTATAATGTAATGATTACAAAAGAATAATGAATGACTATGAACTATCGAATTCTGTGTATCGAATGATGTTTGATGTTGATGTGACGGCTGCTAGGGTTGCACAATGAACTCTTGATCGCCGTAATATTGATTGATTGTGTTCTACGAGATGTGAAACCTAGGACTCATATTTATAGATGATTTGAGTCGGTTAAGGAAACACCGGATCTCTCGGGATTTGTTATTGATTGTGTTGACTTGTTTGACTTCTAGGAGTTGTAATCGCACGTATAATGTTCTTCCGCAGCAATCTTCTCATCTGCAGAACATTTGTTCTTCCGTAGATGTTTCCTACACTTGGTCAATTTCAGTAAATCCATCCAAGTAAATTTGTTTTTCCTGTCAAGACACAAATCAACACACATACATATATGGGTTAACCTATAGATTAAAATCACATATATATATATTTTGACTGTTACAAATGTTAATTACAAGACTTGATTTTCAAGTACTAAGCCTATACAAAATTGATCTAGCCCTACACAATCTAGACCTAACAATACTCCCCCCTTAGGCTTAGCTTCTTGTAATCAGTCCTTCAAAACAGCAAGCTCCTTAACTCTTGCTATCATTTTATTGTAGAAGTAAGATACAACAGTTTTCTGATCATCGTACTTGTACTTGATCTGCATCCTGCTGATCTTCTTCAATGTGTCATAGCTCAGGCCCAAAACATCTTCTTCCGTAGTGAGTGTTTCCACTACACTATCATTATGTACAATTTTTAATTCATCTTCTTTGGAGATTCTGAGCTCAGACACTTCAGCTATGGTTGTCCCCTTCAGTAGCCCAGCCTCATGTTTCCTTCTCTTGTGTGCCTTGGCATGCAGTTTATCAATGACTTGTATCATGTGCACGTACAGGCAGAGATCATTTTGGGCTTTTTCATCTGTTAGCTTTGGGAAGAATTTGTCGTGAAGGTATGAAGTGTAACTGGGATGCAACATCTTTAGCTCCATTGGATCAAAGATTCTTATTTTGTCTCCCTTCTTCCCTTCAACATTTCTCAGCAACACCATCTCTTTATTCTTTTCAACGTATCCCCATTCTGAGATAGGACACGTGAACTGGTTTCCAGTGATGCATTTGATGATGTGTGAGTTTCTGGTACATCCCACTCTCTTCAGCAGTTCATCATCTACAAGGGATGAGACTTCAGCTGTTTTCTTTTCTGATTTTGTATCATTCTTTGTGCTCCTTATCATTTCTCTTTGCTTGCATGAGCACATCATCAGTAAAACTGGTCTTCATACCATTTACAGCTGCAGAGAAGTCTCTCCCCCTGAGATGGATTTGGTAGTTGAACATGGGGATGCTCTGTAGATCTCTCATATCTTGCTCCGGAAGGCTGAGCATGTCTTCCACATCATGGAAGTATTGAATCCTTCCAGATGTCCTCTTGATTATTGCACAATCCCAGTCTGGATCATATTTCCAGGCCATAATCCTGTTGTCTTCCACAGAACTGGGAGTTGTGATATGATCGTACAACTGTACGAGAGTTGATTTCTTCTCAGTGATTTCTCGCACAGTTGTTCCCAGAGGCCATACTTTTCCGGGGATCACCGCCCTTGGCTCTCTGATGAGTTTTTCCTTTTCCTTGTGCTGATCTTTTGATTCAACAGTTACTGGATCAGCAGCAAGTTTGCTTTGTTCTTTTGGATGTGGAGCAGTGGTTCTGAACTTAACTCCCGTTTCCAGTTCCATTTTCATCACATGCTCCATCATCCTCCGCAGCTCACCAGTAGTTCTACCTTTAAGTTCATGCGGCTTGTAATTGTGACCCTGTAACCAGCAAGTCATATTGTACTTTGAAAGTTTTGCTGTGTCACAGTGGCCCAAATCTTTCCTTATTTTCTCCAATGATTGAAAAGTGGTAAAGGCTTCATAATCACAATTTGGGATTATGAACCTTGCAAATTCAAATTCTTTCAATGCATTGGCCATTTCTGTTCTGTTCATCCTCTCAACCATGTCATACGGAAACCCATGGTTGATGAGGGTCATAAACATGCTGGAGTCAGGCCTCTCTTCCAAGATATCAGCAGTTGTTAGAAGGTCATCGGCCTTTCCACCCTTATCAGCAGTGGGAGACTCCATCCTCGTTAATTCCTCCCACTCTTTATCACTTTCTTCTTCTTCTCCGGAGGATACCTTCACAGCAGAAACTTCTACTGAAGGTGTAGGATCAGGAGATGGAACTTTTGATTTCTTTGGGGAGCTTTCTTCTTCTGGTTTCTTTTGTGTGGCTCCAAAGTATTTTCTTTTTCGGGTGTAGGATATCAGCGGCTTAGTAGCTCTACCCGATTGTTTTTCTGGTTCAGCACTTGAATCCACTTTTGTTTTCAAATCAGAGAGTTTTCTTTTCAGGCTCTCTATCTCCAGATCCTTTTGCTTTATTAGCTCGGCCTTTTCATTTTGCTCTTGTTTTAAAGTTGCCTCCAGCTCCGTTTTGTTTGGAACAATGCATCAATAATTTCATTGTTGCATTGTGCATCTTCTCTCAGCCTTTTTAAACTGGCATCCTTCTTTGTCAGTTCTTCATCCTTTTCTTGGATAACCCCGTACAGCTCCACAATTCTTTGTTTTCGCTTATTGGATTTAAGTACCAGCTTGTTGTACTTAGCAACCAAAAAGCTTTTGCTCACAGGAATGTCACTGTCACTTAAGTCATCTTCATGGTAAGCAGTGACATCCTGAGCAGATTCTTGAACTTCCCCATGTTCATCAGCATGTTGTACATCTTCCAATGAAGGTATTAGCTCGGTATGAGCTGATGAAGGATGTTCTTCTGTGTGGGTTGGTGAGAAAGGAACAGTGCTGGCTTCAGATAACAATTCTGTCTCTCCTGAGTGTACGGAGTGTACAGACTCAGTTACCTCAATAGGTTCAGTTCCAGCACTTTCCGGAGATTGATGTTTGGGAGATTCTGGTGGTGGTTGTATGGGGAACTGGATTTGTTGTGGAGAGAATGGTTGAGTGTGATGAGATGATGATTGGGAGGATGATGAAGATATTGGTACTGGAGATTGATGGTGGTGAATTGGGGAAATTGGTTGGGTGTTAAGGCTTGATGGTGATTGTGGTTGTTGAGTGGGTGATTGGCTGGATGATGCATGTTGTAGTGGTGGTGTTTGGAGTGGTGATGTTTGGAGTGGTGATTGCTGTTGGTGTTGTGGTGTTTGGTGTGGAGAGTGAGAAGATTGTGCAGAATCAGCAGATGATTCTGCTTCATCTGCCCATGCCAACTCTTGTGGTATGTCAGCTTGCGGATCTATAACATGAGCGAACATTGGCATATCCGGTCCTTCATACTTTCCACTAAGTTTGTTCAGCACTGATTTGCTCAGGTGTGCTTGAACAAACACATCGCCAACTCTATTCAACCCCGGAAGTTCTGAGTTGATTATCAGTTGTAGGAATCTTGGGAACATATACATCTTGTCATTCTTCTGCAATTTGACTTGTTCACTCATGCAGTTGAAGATGTATTTGGCATAGTTGTAAGTTCTCCCCTCGAACACTCCAATAATTCCGGATGATATATGCCGAGAGAATCTATCTAGTCCCGATTTCCTGTTCGACATGCATTTCAGGTAGGTGTGACACAGGAATCTGTATGGTTTGCACAACCTACCCTTCTTGATTTCACCTTTCTCGTAATCACCATCGTACCCCATGAGATTGAATACCTTTTCTATGTATTCATTTTCGAATACATCGGGGTGCCCTATTTCTCTATCTCCCAGTTCCAGACATCTTCGTATGGTGCTTTCAGTGATTCGAAGACGCCGGTTCAGAATCTCAGCCACTATTACCTCCTCATCGTTTGTTCTTCCACTCGTGCTGAATTCCAGAATCCGATTATGTGCGCCTGATGGATCACAGGCTCAGCCGTCAAGGCGTAGAAGAGCCTGGATCGTCGTAGATATTTGATGATATCTCGACATCCTTCCGCTGCTGGATCATCAGCTTTCAAGAATGCGCACACATTATGCTCCTTAGCAAATCTATTTGCCATCTGCAAAGAAAATCAAGTTAGAAACCACGCAGTTGAATCGTTTGAATGACAATAATCGATTAACCAGTTCCGTATTGATGTTTAAGACATGATTTACCTTTGCAGTAACAGTAATCGGTTACTGGATAATGTTGATATTTTGAAATTTTGAAAAGGGGGAAAAAGTGCGATTTTCTAGGTTAATCTGAAAAAGTGCTCTGTAAAAGTGAGAAATGAATTTTTAAGAGTCAGATACCTTATTTATAGTCGAACATAATTAACATCTTTTATTAATTATGTTGGGCTCACATTATGTTGGGCCCACTTTCATTTATTTCTATGTTGTGCCCACTTTCATTTATTCCCTTCCCTATTCCAAGTGTTTAGTATGCATTATTTCTTCCGCAGAACATCTGCGGAACCTTGACATCTGCGGAACCTTAACTTCTGCGGATGTCAACATCTGCGGAACTTTACATTGGATGTAAGTTCAAATAATGCATTTGTTTTGTTTTGCTTGTTTTGCTGCTGAATCAGAAATCACATAATACTTCTACGGATGAGCGGTATTACTGTGACTTCTGCGGATGCAGAAATTTCACTGTTACTTCTACGGATGAGAAGTATTACTGAAACTTCTGCGGAAATTAAAGTTTTGAGAACTTTAAATGTATGATATCTACAGAGTAGAATCAAATGTTGATGTTGGACATTGTTGACTTTATTTGCATGGCAATTAAGTACAGGGAAGCAAGTTTCCTGTATCCTGTATACAAGATAGTGCTCAAGTTCCAATTCCTTCAAAATAATTCAGATCAATTATCAGCTTTTATTGTTTGTTTTTTCATGCATGAACTACTCCCCCTAAATTTGTGATTAATGTGAAACTGTTGCATTCATCATAAATTTAAGTTGTGAACAGGCATGACAGGCTTATGACATTCTAAATGAGAGAAATTCTGTTGAGATAACAATTAAGCATCTGTCAAACAGGTACATGCATGCATATATATATAGAGGGATCATACTATAAATTGGCTTCTGCTGATGTTGTTAGTTGATTCAACACATATCTGATTGCAAGTATATAAATCCACTTAAATTCAAACATGAGTGTTGTATCAACTAGGCATGCAATTTATCATGTTGTGAAGTTTGTTAATCAGTAGCAATCATGAGTCCCACATTCAATTATCGTTAGAGTATGTCTTCCGTAGATGAGGCAAATCACTACATTCCACACTTAATGACTATGTACATTAAGTTATAAGTTCTATCTTGAGACAATGTTCAGTCTCATGAATGCTTTGATGTTATAGCTCTTGAACTTGATGTTCAATGGATCACAAGTGATTCCTTTTTAGAGCTGAAATATGATCTTCATAGTCACCAGGTCTTTACTTTCGTAAAACAGAGGTGAACTTTAACCCAGGTCTTTGTTGACACAAAACAGAGGGAGAATGAAGATCACACTTATTAATCACATTCCCAGGTCTTTGTTCACACAAAACAGAGGGAATATGACTTTGCAAAGATAGAATATTATAAAGTATTTTACATAGTGTGCTTGTGTAAGTGATTTGATCACATCAGGAGAGAACATACCTTCTTGATTCTCAAATGGAATCCTCACAGACATTTACCTCATGTTTTTAGTTTGGCATGCTCTTAGCTTTGTTTCCACTCAAGTTGAACCTACTCACATATCAGTATGATATAAGTCAGATTGAATTTTTGTTTAATAGCCAAGTATAGTCTACTATCATGTCCCATATATAATGCATGTATAGATGTTCTAATAGACACTTAAGTTATCCTCAACGATTACTCTTCACAAAGTCAATCATATGCTTTTGTTGATTTATTCTAAGTTAATCATCCCTAAAGATTCTATCAGAAAATTGAATCTAACAGAATCAAATGCTTTAGTAAACAAATCAGCAAGCTGATTGGTTGTGTCTACTTTGACTAACTTGATTAGACCCTTTTCAGAGCAATCTCTCAGAAAATGGTATCTGATTTCTATATGTTTGGTTTTACTATGTTGAACTGGGTTAGCAGTTATAAACATAGCAGCTGAATTATCAATATGAATTGGTGTATGAAGGAAATTGTAACCATAATCAAGTAATTGGTTTTGCAACCAAAGTACTTGAGAGCAACCTGCTGAAGCAGCTATGTACTCTGCTTCAGCCGTGGATACAGATACATTTGTTTGCTTCTTGCACTGCCATGAAACAAGTCTTGGTCCTAAAAATTGACATCCACCAGTTGTGGATTTTCTGTTGTTGTTGCACCCTCCATAGTCACTATCTGAGTATGAGTAGAGGCTAAAATCTCCATCTTTGGGATACCAAAGTCCCAATGCAGGTTTGCCTCTCAGATATCTGAAAATCCTCTTTACAGCAGTCAGATGTGACTCCTTTGGGTCAGATTGGTACCTGGCACAAACACAAACAGCAAACATGATGTCAGGTCTACTAGCAGTTAAGTACATTAATGAACCGATCATTGATCTGTACAATCTTTGATCTACGGATTTGCCAGCAGGATCAGGCACAATCTTGTCTATAGTTGATGCTGGTGTCTTGCATGAAGTGGAATCAGCAAGATTGTACTTCTTCAAGATTTGATGAATGTACTTCTCTTGATTGATGAAAATGCCATCTGATTTCTGATGAACTTGTAAGCCAAGGAAGAAAGTCAATTCTCCCATGGAGCTCATCTGAAATTCAGATTTCATTAAGTCTTCAAAGCTTTGACACAGCTTCTTGTTGGTTGATCCAAATATGATGTCATCAACATATATTTGAACCACCAAAAGATCTGGATGTTCTTGTTTGAGAAAGAGTGTCTGATCAATAGTTCCTCTCTTGTACCCATTCTTCAGCAGGAAGGATGATAGGGTATCATACCACTTTCTGGGTGCTTGATGAAGACCATACAAAGCTTTATCAAGCTTGTATACTCTATGTGGATAATCAGGGTCTTCAAAACCAGGGGGTTGAGCCACATAGACTTCTTCATCAATTTTCCCATAAAGGAAAGCACACTTCACATCCATCTGATAGACGGTGAACCTCTTGAATGCTGCATAAGCGAGGAAGACTCGTATAGCTTCAATCCTTGCAACTGGGGCAAAGACTTCATCATAGTCTATTCCCTCTTCCTGAGTGCTGATTGGCTGATTTTTGTCATTATAATCCGGCCCAAGAGTGGGTGGAATATAAGGACCTTGTGTGATGGACTCCCACAAGTCAGAATCTGTGTAGTTCACATGATTCCTGAACTTGATCTTCCAGGATTTAAAATCAGCTTTTGTTTCTAACTTTGGTGGTTGATAAGATCCTCCTCCAAAATTACTCATGTTTACTTCAAACGAATCAATAAAAACTCAAAAGCGAAAATTGACAGATCTATCAAAGACCCAGATCTAGTATTCAATTGATTTGAATATAGATCTAAATCAAACAAGCAATGAGAGAGTGCTTGCTGAAAAATCAGTCGTTGATTTAATTGTTTGAGAATCAATTAAACAATTTTAATACTGATAGATCAATTGATCTAAATCAATGAGCACCAATGGCTCTGATACCACCTGTGAATCCAAGGATCGCAATTCAGGAATTATCAGTATTAAAATGAATCAATTTAATGATCGCGGAATTATCACTAATTGACGTTTAATTGTTTATAATGATCAATGATGAACACAACCACAGAAACACAATAAACACGAAATCTATAATAATTCAAATGTATTTCATTAACTATAATGTAATGATTACAAAAGAATAATGAATGACTATGAACTATCGAATTCTGTGTATCGAATGATGTTTGCTGTTGATGTGACGGCTGCTAGGGTTGCACAATGAACTCTTGATCGCCGTAATATTGATTGACTGTGTTCTACGAGATGTGAAACCTAGGACTCATATTTATAGATGATTTGAGTCGGTTAAGGAAACACCGGATCTCTCGGGATTTGTTATTGATTGTGTTGACTTGTTTGACTTCTAGGAGTTGTAATCGCACGTATAATGTTCTTCCGCAGCAATCTTCTCATCTGCAGAACATTTGTTCTTCCGTAGATGACTTAGTCTTCCGTAGCAAAGTTGTTCTTCCGTAGGAAATTCTTCTTCCGTAGGAGTCTTCACTTCATGGTATTTGATCATCCGCAGGAACATGTACTTTGTCATTTGGTCTTGTAAGAAACATATCTACGGATTAACAAAGTTGTTCATCCGTAGATGTTTCCTACACTTGGTCAATTTCAGTAAATCCATCCAAGTAAATTTGTTTTTCCTGTCAAGACACAAATCAACACACATACATATATGGGTTAACCTATAGATTAAAATCACATATATATATTTTGACTGTTACAAATGTTAATTACAAGACTTGATTTTCAAGTACTAAGCCTATACAAAATTGATCTAGCCCTACACAATCTAGACCTAACAAAAACTCATGATTAAACTTTATGAAAAACTTATTAATTTAATAATCAAATGAACTACCAAGGTTTCACTATTAATATCATTAACCTTTACAAGAAATAACGGAGTGTAACGACTAACGACTAGTTGACAATTATTCGAATTGTCACGATCTCCCAAACTTTAAGAAATTTCGTCTCGAAATTAATGATATAGTTAAGCAAACAGATGAAGATGTTTCTTCCTCATATAATCCTCGCATTCCCAGGTAAACTCAGCTCCGCGTTTATTTTCCCAACGAACTTTGACAATCGGTGTGGTAGTGGTTCGAGTCTTCTTCATTGTTCGATCCATGATCTCTACGGGCTTTTCAACAAAATGCAACGAATCGTCTATTTGAATTTCATCCAAAGAAACATGTAGACTTTCATCGGCCAGGCTTTTTCTTAGATTCGAGACATGAAAAACAGGATGTACCCCACCAAGTTCAGAGGATAGTTCTAGCTTGTAAGCCACTTTTCCGATCCTTTTCAGGATTTTGAAAGGTCCTACAAACCTTGAGGCTAATTTACCCTTTTTCCTAAAGCAAACAACGTCCTTCCATGGTGAGACTTTAAGAAGAATCGTATCACCGACCTGAAATTCTAATGGCTTGCATCTTTTATCCGCATAGCTCTTTTGTCAACTTCTAGTCACCTCAAGATTATTACGGATTTAGAAATTTTATCGGTCATTTCTTGAATAAGTTCAGGACCGGTAATGAATTTTCACCGATGTCCGTCCAACAAATCGAAAATCGGCATTTACGACTGTAAAGTGCTTCAAAAGGTTCTATGTTGATGCTTGAGTGATAACTGTTATTATAAGAAAATCCGCTAATGGTAAATGTGTATCCCAGTCACCACCATAATCAAGCACACAAAGACGTAACAAATCCTCAAGAGTTTGAATGGTTCACTCGATTGACTGTCCGTTTGAGGGTGGTAAGCCGTGCTTAAATCCAGTTGAGTATCCAAGAGTTCTTGCATGGACGACCAAAAGTGCGAGGTGAAACGAGCATCTTGATCGGATATAATATGTAAATGTACACCATGACTACTCACAATCTCATCAACGTAAAATACGAGCCAAATTTGAAATTTTATAAGAGTCACGTATAGGAATGAAATACGCTCTTTTGGTCAGACGGTCCACGATCACCCAAATACTATCATGACCGCGAGGAGTACGAGGTAATTTGTTTATGAAGTCCATGGATATGTGTTCTTATTTCCACATAGGAATTCAGGTTGTTCAAGTAATCCACTAGGTCGTGGTGCTCTGCCTTGACCTTTGCACATGTAAGACATTTGGCTATGTATGAAGCGATGTCCTTCTTCATTCCAGGCCACTAGTATTGTCCTCGTAGGTCCATATACATCTTACCGGACCCAGGGTGAATGGAATAACGTGTTTGATGAGCTTCGATCATGATGACAATACGAAGATCATCACGATTGGGAAACCATGAGTCAATTTAAGAAGTACAACATACCATTCGGTTTTATTTCAATCTGTAAACAAACACCATACATCAATTCTTCATCCACTTTTCCATCAGCTACAACAGCTTGCTGAGCTTCACGAACGCGATACTCAAGATCGTTATCAATCATTATATTATGAAGCATAACAGTAGTCTTGTTGATATCCATGTGAATCTCCGTATCAAACTCTTCCAGGATGTAAAACCAATGTCGTCGATCTCGTATTTCTTGAAGCGAGACAGTCTTATTATGGACCTTGCAACTTAACGCATCGGCTATAACATTTGCCTTTCCCAGATGATAACGGATGTCACAGTCGTAGTCACTAATCAACTCAACCCAACGATGTTGCCTCATATTGAGATCCTTTTGACTGAAAACGTGTTCAAGTCTTTTGTGATCAGTATAGACTATGCATTGTGTCCCATAAAGGTAATGCCTCCAAAATTTTAAGGCAAACACCACAACCCCAAGTTCAAGATCGTGGGTCATGTAATTCACTTCATGAACCTTCAATTGCCTTGAAGCATAGGCTATGATCTTTTCCCATTGCATGAGAACACAACCAAGGCTTTGCCCAGATGCATCATAATATACGGTGAAATCATCATTCCCTTCAGGAAGATTGAGAATAGGAGTATTACACAATTTGTGTTTAAGGGACTCGAAAGCCTCTTCTTGCTCATACCCCACTCGAACGGTTTATCTTTTGGGTTAAGGACGTAAGTGGTTTCGCAATCCTTGAGAAATTTTCTATAAAACGACGGTAGTAACCCACTAGTTCAAGGAAAGATCGAACTTCGGTTGGAGTTTTGGGGACACACTAATTTTTCACAGCTTCTACCTTAGCAGGATCAACATGGATTCCTTGACTATTCACCACATTACCCAAGAATGGACTTCCTCAAGCCAAAACTCGTAATTGGAAAACTTTGCGTACAACCGTTCTTTCTTTAAAGCTCAAGAACTTGTCGCAAGTGGAGTTCATGATCAGTTTTAGTCTTTGAGTAAATAAGGATATCATTGAGAACACTATCATAAACTTGTCCAGGTAGGGTATGCATACCCGGATCATGAGATCCATAAAAACCGCAGGAGAATTAGTCAAACCAAAAGGCATAATCATAAACTCATAATGTTCGTATCGAGTGCGAAAGGCGGTTTTTGGAATATCATTGTCATGAACTCGTAGTAGTGATAACCAGAACGTAGATCAATTTTTAAGAATTAAGTGGCTCCCTGAAGTTGGTTAAAAAGATCATCGATTCGAGGAAGAGTGTATTGGTTTTTTATACTGAATTTATTAAGTTCTGATAGTCAATACACATACAAAATGAACCATCTTTCTTTTTCAGGAATAACACAGGTGTACCCGATCGTGAAGAGCTAGGATGCATAAAGCCCTTATCAGACAGTTCTTGTAGTTAGCTGGCTAGTTCTTGCATCTTTGTTAGTGCAAAATGATATGGTGACTTTGCCACATGATTCACACCAGGAATCAAGTCAGTCTTAAACTCCACTTCACGAATGGGAGGTAAACCGTTAAGATCATCGGGAAATACTTCTGGGAAATCTTGTACAACAGGAATATCCTTAAGTTTCTTCCCTTTCACCTTCGTGTTGACTACATAGGCCAAGAAGGCTATATAGTTCTTACTTAGGCACTTTCGAGTCTTAGTACACGACATAAATTTGAGTCCTTTAGATGATTTCTGACCAAAGACTTTCAAATAATTACCCAAGGTAAAGAATTCGAATACACTTCTCGAAACAGATAATTTTCGCATAGTGTTTGGCTAACCAATCCATGCCAATAATGCCATCAAACTCCCGAGTTGCATGAGAATAAGGTCAATAGAGAACTCATGCTGGTTAAGACTCAAGATGCAATCACGAACGATGAAGTCAATAATGATAGATTTTCCATCAGCGACTTTGATCGTGAAGTACTTTTCTAGCTTAGTGCGTGATTAGCAAGTATGGGTTCAAATTCTAAGGACACAAAACTCTTATCCGCTCCTGAATCAAAACAATACAGAAGCATAGCAATTATTACGAGATACGTACATGCTCAGATATAGGGTTATTGTCGGTACATGGAAAGCAGAGAAGTTTTATTCAACAAAAGTTCAAGTAACAGAAAAAGAATGACGTACCGTTCACTATATCGTTATTCGCTTGTGCTTGGTTTACATAATATTGAAAGCACGTCCTCGAGCTGGTAGGACATTTATTACGAGACAGGGGCATTGTGGGTGAAAATCAAGCATGAAACCTATGATAACAAGCTGTTAAACTACCGGTTAATTAACATCCTTCACAGGATTCCAAATGATAACAAGGTCCCTAGATTGACGATCTACCACACAGTGTCACACCTCAATTTTCACAAACGGGGTTTTACCGTTAGGCGTGTGACATACCAGGATCTCAGACACGATCATATCAAACGACGCTATATGAGTTTAAAAATAAACTTTTGACTTAAATCAGAGTAAACAATAAATAAGTTAAACATCAGTGCGGAAGCGAATAAACGAAATGTAAACAATACTGAAAGTCTGAAAATGCTATATCGAAACAATATTAATGCAAGATAATGAATCTGATGAATGCATGTCCTGAGTGCGTTCCTTAATCGTGCATCATGAGCTTAAGCGTTCCTGTGACCTGAGAAAACATGCTAAAGTGTGTCAACATAAAGTTGGTGAGTTCACAGGTTTTATCACAGATAAAGATGTTTGTAACCGTTTGAATGTTTGTAACTGTTCGACTGTTTGTAACAGTTTGACTGTTCGAATGTTTGTAACTGTTCGAGTGTTTGCAACTGTTCAAATGTTTGTAACTGTTTGAAATGGTATAGTAATTAAAGCATATCGATAGGTAGCTAGCCTATAATCATGTTACTTAGCGTTGCGAACCGAAGCTGACTGTTTGCGTGTCCTATATGTTGTTGTTTCCCCATCACGTCTCGCAAGACAGTGACAAATGTTAGGTCAATAATGCACCCGTTTGACCTCCAATCAAGCTAGCGCGACTAGCCCGGGCGGGGTTTGTCAGACCCAGTAGTACTACTCAGAATTACCTCGCTAATCCCATTACTAACGGTTCGAGAGTGTCAGGACTGTTTGTATGTTTGCACTAACGTAACAGGCGATATCAATAATATTAAAACCATTCATAAAATATGTTGCATGTGTTTTCTCCCCAAAAGGAAAGAAAGTAAAATAGGGGTCGTGAAGACTCACCTTGATTGCGTTGCAAAGAAATAATGTTCGCACGACGATTAGAATTTCAGTTAACCTATGTTTCGTTTTGTATGAACATAGTTAATGTTAGTTATTGTTTACAAGTGTAAGAGTCGTATGGTTTCGCGTTTCACAACTCTGTTACGTGTAGTTATAATAATTTTAACGTAATTAAAGTTTTTATAATAACGGATAAAGTTTAATGTAAAGTGTAAATAATTCAATAATTATTTTAACTTTAACTAAATGTAGCATTTGGAATTATTAATTTAACCCTAATAAATAGATTTGTTTTTTAAGAAAAACTAATTAATTCTTGTTATATTGTTTTATAATATTTAATTTAAAGAAAAATGCAGAAAATATTTTTGATAATTTAAAAATAAACAGAGTTTTTATAAAATGATTTTTATAATTTTTAGATATTTTTCTGTAATTTTTTAAAGCTCAAAAAGCCATAAAAAATAAATGAGGTTGCCCGGGGTCGAACCCGGGACCTCAAGGTTTGAAAGCATGCACAGAACCGTGAACCAAAGGCCGTGGCCGCGATAGATTCTGCTTTTAATTGTTAAATACTATTTTAACCAAAACCCCAAATTGCCATGAACCTAGATTCAATCTGAGCAAAATTGAACCCCAAATCGATTCAATTAGAGGCTATATTCATGGGGGTTTTATTCCCCATAATGAAACGAGTGTATAGGTGTGTTCAATTACCAGAATTGATTAGATTGATGAAAAACGCACCAAGAACAGGTCGCGATCGTGTATCACTGGTTCGATGCCCAAATGATGATGTTAATCAAATTAATTGCACAGTAAGCTTCCCCACACGATTATGACCAATAGCCCTCTATCAATTGCAACAAATGTTGCTCCGAACAGGTCCTTCGATTAAGTTGCAGGTCGAAGAAGAAGGTGGATTGAATTGATTCGTTTGTGTGTTTTAAGTTGTAATTGAGAATGGCAGTCGATTTGTGATAGTTATATGGTCGTTATGTTCAATTAATTAGAGTATTATTGGTGTTAGTGGGCGATCGTGGCCCGGTTTCTCGGCCGAAAGTGAGTTGAGTGGATTGGTGGTTAATCGCACTTGATTTTTCAAATGGAAGGTGGGGTAAAGTTCGAATCTCGCAGGCGATAATGTCGGGATAGTTGATTTGGTCAAAGGTCAAGTGGTTTTGTTGTAATGGCTCGCCGGAGGGACGGCCGGAATAGTGGCCGGAGGGAAGAGAAAGGGGTCGACGGGGGGTGTGTGTTTTTAAAAAAATTACACATATGGTCCCTGAGGTTTGAGTTGCTATTATTTCATGTTTAACACTTTCTTTTAAAGTTTCAAAAAGACAGAATAAACCCCTGGACTTTATTATATTATATTATTATTATTATTATTATTATTAATGTTATTATTGCAATTATCGGAATTAACTTCTCTTTTGTTTTTAAAATAAAATTAGCTTTCATTTACCGAAAAATTCGAGATGTTACAGTCTCCCTACTTAGGAAATTTCGCCCCGAAATTGGTTCACGAGGAGGCTGAAACGAAAAGATGAGGATACTTGGATTTCATTTGATCCTCACGTTCCCAGGTGAAACTCTGGTCCACGCTTGAGTTCCATCGGACTTTGACAATAGGGATCGACTGTGTTTGGGTGTCTTGACCTCTCGGTCCCTAATTTCCAAGGGTTCCTCGATGAAGCGTAGTTGTTCGTCAACATGTACCTCGTCTAACGGAATGACGAGAGTCTCGTCAACAAGGCATTTCCTCAGGTTTGAGACATGGAACACATCTGTACTCAATGAGTTCTTCAGGTAGGTTCAAATGATAGGCTAAGGGGCCAACTCGTTTGACAATCTCAAACGGCCCACGTACCTAGGTTTAGTTTTCCACATTTCCGAAACGAATCACGCCCTTCCAAGGTGACACTCTCAACGGTACTGTTGGATCATGATAAGGCTGGTGCAACCAAAATCACTTCATAGTCATCTTTTGGTACTAATTCAAAGGCTTCCGAAGCTGAGAAGAGATCTTCCGAGAGTCTGAAGGACAGCTTCTGAAGAAAGTCTGAAAGAACTTCCGAAGACAAAGTCTGATGAAAGAGCTTCCGAAGACAAAGTCTGAAAGAGCTTCCGAAGACAAAGCCTGAAAGAGCTTCCGAAGACAAAGTCTGAAAGAGCTTCGAAGACAAAGTCTGAAAGAGCTTCGAAGACAAAGTCTGAAAGAGCTTCCGAAGACAAAGTCTGATGAAAGAGCTGAAGACCAAAGTCTGCTTCCGAAAGACAAAGAAGACTCCAGCCTCGGAAGAAGCAGTCTTCCGAAGTATAAGTGGCTTCGGAAGAAGTTATTCTTCCGAAGCACTTTTCCTTTGGAAGACATTGCTATGTCCAGCAGATAAAAGTATGCTCCCTGACAGTCCGCTGCAGACCTCTGATACAGCATGGCATCTTCTAAAGAGCCATTGTTGACCATACTTTATTTACTGTTCACCTTTTTATGATTATACATGTTACCAACTTTAGTTGGTGACAAAAGGTAAGTCAGGGACATGTCCTGACTACCAACTTTCAGACAAAATGTCTGAAAGACCTCACCTAGAGTCTTGTAGTATAGATGTAAGGTTAGAGGTGTCCAGCTGGTATCAACGTATATCCGGCTGTAGGAGTATTTATATATCTTCTCCATGTAACTCTTCAGGTAAGTGATTTGAGTATAAGTGTCTTGTAATCCTTTGAGTTGAGAAGCAATATATAAAAGTACCTTGAAAAATTTATCTGCTGTGTTAAATTTTCTTACTGCTTGTTACTTGTTATATTGTGATCAACTCTTCATAGACTGCTTGCTGGTGTGATTCAAAGTGAGTCGAGAGAAACCCACCCGAAATCGATTTTGCAATTTGTATCAGAGCTCCAGGCTCTTGATTGTGAGATCGTACCATCCTAATCAACCTGTTTTTCACTCCTCACCACAATCACTCACTCAAATGGCTGCTCTCTCCAAGGCTGATATGGAAACTGGTCTTGACCAAGTCCCCTATGACACCCCTGAAGACTTTGACACATGGTGTATCAGGATGGAAGGCTTATCAAGTGTCAAGACTCAAGGATGGGGACTCCATGTCAATGGTCCTTTCATACCAAGCACTACATCTGCCACTGGTAATCGCATCATTCCAAAAGATGTTGATGATTACTCAGAGGAAGACAGAAGAGAATAGAGCTAGATCAAAGGGCTATGACTTGCGTTAGAATAATCTAATCAACGCTTTTAATTTGTCCGAGAACGTCTATTTGAGAGACATGTTTGCTATTAGACATATGTGGGTTCCGGCGTATTTTAGAGAAATCCCAATGTGTTGTCTCATGAAAACCACCTCCAGATGCGAGAGCTCTAACGCCTCTTTCAAGGTTACCTCTAGTCATGCGAACACACTTGTTCAATTTTTCATGGCCTTTGACTCTGCTATAGATAATCAGCGTTACAACCAGCGTAGTGTTGACTATGTAAGTACTACGAGCCGTCTACAACAACAAACTGGTTTGCCAATCGAACAAACGCTGAACGTTTTTACACGCAAACCCTATTCAAGGAGGTTCAAAAAGAGATATACAAGGGATTTATGCCTTGTTTTATAACTAATGTTGATGTTAAGGATCAAACCAAAGTCTTCACAATCTCTCACATGGATAAGAGGACTGACTTTGTCAACGAATTCTACGTAAGCAAATTAAATCACATTGTTTACATTACTGCAACGAGTTAACACATGGTTTTTGGTAGTTTTTTTTTCAGTTAATATGATGTTTTAATTTTCAGGTTTCTCATCACTTGGTTACCAGTCATATGAGTGTTCTTGTATGGGATTTATCCGTATTGGCTACCTTTGTAGGCATGTATTTCGTGTATTTCATTTAAACAAAGTAAATGAGATCCTAGATGCTTTTATATATCTCCCCGTTGGTTTCATGAGAGTCTCCCCACTCAGGTTTTAGTATACATAAGGCTTACCGCTGACACCAGTGAGGAAGCTGTTTTAAGGAATGATGTTCTGGAATGCTGGAATGCTTGAATGATTGTGTTGATCAACTAAGGGAGAACATTGATGGCTTATCAGGATTAGCTACCAAGTAAAGGAAATCAAAGAAGAGATTTTTGCTTCTAAAATACCAGAAAGCATGTCTAAAAGAAGGACCGAAGTTATTAAGACGTTGGTTGTGTTGACGATGTACCTAAAATTAATTTAACTACCCCTCAAGGAATTCGCAACAAGGGTTGCGGCACGAATCGACGTTTAATTGGACCGGGGGAGAAGGCTGTCGAGAAGAGCATGAAGAAGGCAAGATTGTGCAACATATGTAAGGAGATGCGCATCATGATTCGAGGAACTGCACCAAGAAGGCTAAGGTTGGTCCCATCGACATTCCAGAATAGTTTTGGGCAATTTAGTTTTTTTTTTGTTACCATTTTTTGGTGGGTAACGTATCTGCATTACGGGTTTTTTTTTTGTACCACTTTTTAGTGGTAACGTATCCTCAGGTGACTTATCGTCACAACTTAGCAGTGGCGAATGTTTGTACAAACAATTAATAACTTCTATCATTTTGTTTCTTATCATATGTTTTTTGGTTACCCTTTTTTTAAAAGTTGGGTAACGTATATACATATGGTTTATGAAACAAGTATGATTTGCTCTCAATGTTAGATGTATCTTTTCACAGTTGATGTTGGTAATATTAGTATCCACAAGAAGTAAAACAACTACATCAACTGACAGTGATTTTTTATTTCACATTTGTTAAGATGTTTGACTTTGAATTTTTATATTTTACCTAAGTTTTGCAAACCACCTTTTGTGAAAATGTTATACCATCTTAATCCATTAAAATGAACTATAGTTTACATGAGCTACGTAGAATGTAAAGTATTTAATAGTATAACATACATAGTTAATATTAATATCCTTAATATTAAACATCCAAAAGGTACGTACTACATTACTAACTTGGTTTCCATACTGTAAACGAGTCATGCCCTATGAATTATAGTACAGTAGCAAACAAATATAATCTTTCAGCATAACATCACTGAAGATTTGATATTGTGTGCGGCATCCATCACTTTTTCTTGTGCACGTTTATATCGGACAGTACAATTCTTGCAGCATATTTCTTTCTCAGAGTTTTAATCTGAGTCTTCAGCGTTCGTTCGTTATTCTTGAACCCGCAGTCAAAGTTCACCCCGTTCTTGCCATGAACATCTCCATATGTCTCATTGTAATATTCACAATCTGTGTAGTTGCGTTTAGTGGCCCATTCCAACTCTAGTCTGTTGATGTTTGTACTTCCAATTCTTCCCGCCTTACAATTCCCCCATTTAAGCAAGTATTGAGTAAAAAATGTTTCTGCAAATTTTTTCACAGACAGGTTTGAATTTAATTTTATACAAAATATAACAATGTTTCGAAGTGTAAGGAGAGAACATGAATGTTGCAACGTACCACTTTGTACGGTGTATCTTTATTTTAATACTCATCGTGGTCACGCAGTTGAACAATGCTTTCATTAGGTTGCATATTGTCAATCACAAAACTTGATGGGTTCTTCAAGTCAAACACTACCAGGTAGAAATGTTTCTTTTCCAATATTGGAAAGAAAACTAGATCATACCGTTTGAGATTTCTCTGGCTCTCCTCCCTCCCTAACTCTTCGAAGATGTTATTTGTAAACGTCCTCAAACATTTTCCTCATTGATGAATAACCACTCCATCTGCACAAACATAGCATGATGAAGGGTTGAATTTTTTTTGTAACAATTGTACATTTCTTTACTACTTTTGTACTTACGAATGGCTGGTGGCACAAAAATAGCCTATGTGGTGATTCAAGGCTTCTTAACTTTTCCTCATTATTCAACATAGCATCCCAACAGTCAATGATGTTGCCATAAACCTCCCTACATGGCTCCAAGGTCCTTAAGATAAAGATTTCTGTTCTTACCCCCATTGTGTGTCAAAAACAGGTCGCTGCAATAGTGCAAGATTTTTTGTCTTATCAATTTAATGCTAAAGTAAAGAGCAAAGGCCTTTTTTACTTGTAAAGGTTCTATTATCCTGTAATTATTTATTTGCTAATCAAATATATTACCTCGGATTTCCCTTGAAGATTAAATCCCATATCGCCTCCTCTTCCTTTATGAATACCGATCAATTGCTGTCTTCCTCATAAAATACGGTGATTTTACTGACGAGGAAACCATTCTTGCTCTTTTTGGATTTTTCTAATCCTTTTTTCTTCTTCATTATTCTCGCCTACATAATTTGCATAAAGAACATATATTAATCGAACTAAATCTTTTTTTTCTGCTTACGTATTCATGTATTGAACAGTTATTACCTCCACAAAGTTTTGTTTCTTTCCCTCCTGCGTTAATCCCAAGCTATAGTTGGTGCTTCGATACCGGTCAACTTTTCCTTATCACTGATTTTACTTTTACCTTCCCCACCTAAAATTTTAAAAATAATTAAATGTAAATAATCTAATTTGACACATCAAAATACATGAAATTAGATGTGTCAACAAATGACATTTCTCATGCAATGTAAGTGGGTGTAACATGTGTCATGATATTCAGAACAAGCCGAAACAGTCCTTTGCTCTTTCAAATTTGCATGACCTATCAACTATAAAAGACAAAATATTTCGACGCGAAGTAACAAAGTTTTATTATCCCCTACAAGATTGCATGACCTATTTCTTTAGATGTAATGTCATGTAATATATTGTAATGTAATGTATATTTACAAATTTACCTTTTTCTGCACCCCCACTTTGATCCTCCTTTGTTAACCCCAAACTGTAAGATTGGCCATCTAAGTTGCCTGCCTTGTCTTACTATACAAAAACACATCATCAGTCACAGTCAGCATATTTTTTTACATCAATTGACCTGATGTAAGTCTATGTAATTTTATTTCTTCAAACCGAAATATTAGTTTACCTCTTTTTTCAGCCACTTTTTCAGCATCCTCAGTCATCACCAACTTGTAACTAGAGGCATCCAAATTGTTTGTCGTATCATCTATACAGTAGTAGACATTAATTTCTGTACATTTACAAATTCTAATATAGCCCTGAAGTTCTTTTGAAACATCAATTTTTTTAACTGCACCAAATAATGACGATAATTTTCTCACCTTTTTCTCCACCTTCAGTTTCTTCTTCCTGTGTTAAACCCAAGCTGTAAGTAGGCGCACCATCCTTGGATGCGTTTTCTACAATACAAGGAGGTACCATCATTCACGGTGAGCAGAAATTTTAAGTCATACTTTGTTACACGCGTATGTAATGTTAAGTACTAACTAAAGTGACTAGAGTGTACTATACTATAACCCAGTTAATCATAACCCTCCACTTCTTTATAATCACCAGCTTGACTGTTTACTTATGTTTTTTTAATATCAGATACTGTAACAGTGAATTAATTTTTAGCCACCAAGGTGCCATCACTTATCTTATATACAAGTAGCCCAATAATAGTCACACTCAGCAAACTATAAAATTAATTTTAAAAACTCCATATTATATGGACAGAAAGCAATTTAATCTTACCAGTTAAGTGACTTGCTTCTGCACATTCCTGTGTTAACCCTAAGCTGTAAGATGGTCCACCGTAGTTGTCTGACTTTTTCAGTGGCACTAAACAAAAAAATATGACTTTGCTGTTTCTGCGTTATATGTTTGACAACTTGCAAAAAGTAATCATCTATCTGTTTACCTCTGATTCTTTTTTCATCTAATTTTTTGGCAATCTCTGATAGAAGAACTTTATGAGTTGCAGCTTCATTGTGTTCGTTAATTTCTTTTCTTTTCAAACCTAAGTTGCATCATAGTAAAAATCCATAAAAGACAAAATATTACGACAAAAAATAAGGAAGCTTTTATTATCCCTAGAAGATTACACGAACATTTTTTTGTTAAATTTTATGTCATGTAATATATTGTAATGTAATGTATATTCACAAACTTACCTTTTTCTTTACTCACACTTTGATCCTCCTATGTTAACCCAAACTGTAAGACTGCCCATCTAAGTTGCATGCCTTGTCTATTATGAAAAGGGCACTATCATTCACAGTCAATATTTTTTTACATCATTTTACATTCACAACTTCTTTTTTTTTCTATAATTTAACCTGTTCTAAGTTTATGTAATTTAATTTTATTCAAATTATACGGCAAGACAGTGTAATCTATATTTCCGCTTGAAATAATATGCAACCAAACCGAAATATTAAGCTTACCTCTATTTTCAGCCACCTTTCAGCATCTGCTGTCATCACCGACCTGTTAGGAGGTGCATCCAAATTGATTGGCCTATCTGTGGATCATGATAAGGCTGGTGCAACCAAAACTACTTCACATAGTCATTTTGGTACTACATTCAAAGGCTTCCGAAGCTGAGCAAGAGATCTTCCGAAAGTCTGAAGAACAGCTGAAGATATCTACTGAAGGCAAAAGCTGAAGTCAACTTTCATTAACATTTCCCTTTTTTTTTATTTGTGACTAAACCTTTTTACACAGGTGTACACATTTGCAGAGGATGTTTACAATCTCTTACAGCATACTAACCTATTAACTGAAGTTTAAACTATGTTAGACTTTAGCAACAATTTATATTTTTTTTCCTTAGGACCCGATTTTTTTTGGTTAATTTCAATAACTTTTTTTTTTTTTTAAACTTGTACTAAACTTTTTACACACGTAGGAAGATACTACTTGAAGTTACAATATTTTACATTGTAGTAAGAGGATGGGACACGTTTATATTTAACAGTTTCATATTTTAACCAAGTTTTATTTCTTTGGTTTCTTAGTTCCCTTTCTTAATCAGTTTTTTTGGTTATTTTCTTTTACTTACACTTTTTAAAAATTTGTGACTAACCTTTTCACACAGTACACAACGTTGCAAATGATGTTTACACTCTTTTTACAGTGTTGTAAGAGATTACCTGAAGTTTAAACTATGTTACACTTTAGCAATAATTTATATTTCTTTTTTCCTTGTTTTTGTTATTTTATAAACGTTTTTAAGTAATTTCAAGTACTTGTCCTTTTTTTATACTGTGACAAACCTTTTACACATGTAGTAAGATTCGACATGAAGGTTACACTATTTTACAATGTACTAATCAAAGTTTCCTTGTTTTCACAGGATCTCACTATAGTAAGATATTACAGACTCTAAATGGCAGTAAGTATTGGGTTCCTGAGGTACCCGTGATCAAAGGCCTTTGTTGGTGCTGTTTTACTTCATGGCAGCAGGTGTTGAACATGTACCATCGCTATGCAGAGTCATCTGGGTTTGTTGTACGTGTCGGAGTTTTAAGAGATGGAATGGTATCATACCCATCATACCTTGTTATGTAACAAATGGGGTAAGCCTAAAGGAAGACTTATGATACCACTGACCGTCCACCCTTTGTCCCGCTCGTGGTTGCGCGTTTAAAGTAACTGATTGTAAGGCGCTTATTCGTTTGAAGGTTATAAAGGGTTCCGAACATTATGTGTTGTATGAATTTTCTGAGAAACATAACCATGATCTTATATCATCTGATAATATGGATTGACTCGCACCGGTAGACAGTTGGTTTTCAAGATATAAGTTTATACACACTATGAGTTTACACCTAGTTGGTCCTACTGTTGCCCATCGTTTGCATTCTGCCTTAAAAGGAGGCCACCACAACATGCGAGGTACCAAAGCTGCATATAAGAATGTTAGCCGTGACATCAAGATGTTTATTGGTGACCGAGACATTATGTTTGTAGTTAGTAAGTTGGAGCAGTTTGCTAAAAACCATCGTAATTTTTCCTATGACATTCACCATGTCGGTGGTGAAGTTAAGGCTATGTTTTGGGCTGATGAGATATCTCAAATCAACTATCGGTCATTCGGTGATGTTATTGCTTTTGATGCAACATATTCCACAAACAAGTATATATATCTATTTACAAGTAACATACACATCTGCATTTATTTTTTTACCTAGCTTTTTGTGGACTAAACCTTTTGTTTTATCCTTTTTGCACACATAGGTACAACATGATTTTGTGCCTTTTACTGGTGTAGATCATCATAAAAAGTGTGTAACTTTTGCAGCGGGGTTGTTATCTGATGAAACTACGGAGTCTTACCAGTGGCTTCTCCGTTGTTTTCTTAAAACTCACAAGACGCATCCGTCTTTAGTTTTAACTGATCAGGATCCCGCCATGAAGGTTGCTGTGTCATCCGTTTTTGTGAAAGCTCACCATCGTTTGTGTATGTGGCACATCATGAAGAAATTACCATCCAAGGTATACTTTTTACATAATTACTCTTTTTTTATATCTACATCAATCGTTCCATTATCATATCACCGATACTTGTTAACTTGCATACACTGTGTTATATAGTAGTAGCACATTTGTATATATATGTAATCTGATGTAAAACATAGTAATTAACTTTTATGGGATGTAATTTTTGAATGTTAATTTTTTTAAGTAATGGTATTTAAATGTTGTTTTCCCTTTTTTTATAAAGCACGACCTCATGTAGTTTACAGTATGGAAATTTAATTTAATTTGTATTTTGATTTCTTAAACTAATGTGTCATCATGTAAATTTGTGTCTTTACGTTAGTTTTTTTACCTATTGTAGTTTAATGTAACGGAAATTGTAAGTAACTGTAATTTTGTAATGTTAACATTTTTGTATTTTAAGTAACTGTAATTATGTAGTTTTATTTTTTATGTATGGCATCATGTAAAATAAAAGCTTATATGAATTTTTAACATTATGGCTATGTTTTTACTACTTTATCATATTAGAAAATATTCTAACCAAAATAAAAGCTTATATGGATTTTTAAACAGCTGACATTTTTTAATTTTGCAGATTAGCTCTAACATTTATGACAACTCGAACATTCGTTCCTCGATTCATAAGTTGGTATAGAATGTTTACATCTCACCTGCTACATTTGAGGAGCGTTAGAATAATCTAATCAACGCTTTTAATTTGTCCGAGAACGTCTAGTTGAGAGACATGTTTGCTATTAGACATATGTGGGTTCCGGCGTATTTTAGAGAAATCCCAATGTTGTGTCTCATGAAAACCACCTCCAGATGCGAGAGCTCTAACGCCTCTTTCAAGGTTACCTCTAGTCATGCGAACACACTTGTTCAATTTTTCATGGCCTTTGACTCTGCTATAGATAATCAGCGTTACAACCAGCGTAGTGTTGACTATGTAAGTACTACGAGCCGTCTACAACAACAAACTGGTTTGCCAATCGAACAACACGCTGAACGTTTTTACACGCAAACCCTATTCAAGGAGGTTCAAAGAGATATACAAGGGATTTATGCCTTGTTTTATAACTAATGTTGATGTTAAGGATCAAACCAAAGTCTTCACAATCTCTCACATGGATAAGAGGACTGACTTTGTCACCGAATTCTACGTAAGCAAATTAAATCACATTTGTTACATTACTGCAACGAGTTTAACACATGGTTTTTTTGGTAGTTTTTTTTTCAGTTAATATGATGTTTTAATTTTCAGGTTTCTCATCACTTGGTTACCAAGTCATATGAGTGTTCTTGTATGGGATTTATCCGTATTGGCTACCTTTGTAGGCATGTATTTCGTGTATTTCATTTAAACAAAGTAAATGAGATCCTAGATGCTTATATATCTCCCCGTTGGTTTCATGAGAGTCTCCCCACTCAGGTTTTTAGTATACATAATAGGCTTACCGCTGACACCAGTGAGGAAGCTGTTTTAAGGAATGATGTTCTGAATGCTGGAATGCTTGAATGATTGTGTTGATCAACTAAGGGAGAACATTGATGGCTTATCAGGATTAGCTACCAAGTTAAAGGAAATCAAAGAAGAGATTTTTGCTTCTAAAATACCAGAAAGCATGTCTAAAAGAAGGACCGAAGTTATTAAGACGTTGGTTGGTGTTGACGATGTACCTAAAATTAATTTAACTACCCCTCAAGGAATTCGCAACAAGGGTTGCGGCACGAATCGACGTTTAATTGGACCGGGGGAGAAGGCTGTCGAGAAGAGCATGAAGAAGGCAAGATTGTGCAACATATGTAAGGAGTATGCGCATCATGATTCGAGGAACTGCACCAAGAAGGCTAAGGTTGGTCCCATCGACATTCCAGAATAGTTTGGGCAATTTAGTTTTTTTTTGTTACCATTTTTTGGTGGGTAACGTATCTGCATTACGGGTTTTTTTTTTGTTACCACTTTTTAGTGGGTAACGTATCCTCAGGTGACTTATCGTCACAACTTAGCAGTGGCGAATGTTTGTACAAACAATTAATAACTTCTATCATTTTGTTTCTTATCATATGTTTTTTGGTTACCCTTTTTTTAAAAGTTGGGTAACGTATATACATATGGTTTATGAAACAAGTATGATTTGCTCTCAATGTTAGATGTATCTTTTCACAGTTGATGTTGGTAATATTAGTATCCACAAGAAGTAAAACAACTACATCAACTGACAGTGATTTTTTATTTCACATTTGTTAAGATGTTTGACTTTGAATTTTTATATTTTACCTAAGTTTTTGCAAACCACCTTTTGTGAAAATGTTATACCATCTTAATCCATTAAAATGAACTATAGTTTACATGAGCTACGTAGAATGTAAAGTATTTAATAGTATAACATACATAGTTAATATTAATATCCTTAATATTAAACATCCCAAAAGGTACGTACTACATTACTAACTTGGTTTCCATACTGTAAACGAGTCATGCCCAATATGAATTATAGTACAGTAGCAAACAAATATAATCTTTCAGCATAACATCACTGAAGATTTGATATTGTGTGCGGCATCCATCACTTTTTCTTGTGCACGTTTATATCGGACAGTACAATTCTTGCAGCATATTTCTTTCTCAGAGTTTTAATCTGAGTCTTCAGCGTTCGTTCGTTATTCTTGAACCCGCAGTCAAAGTTCACCCCGTTCTTGCCATGAACATCTCCATATGTCTCATTGTAAATATTCACAATCTGTGTAGTTGCGTTTAGTGGCCCATTCCAACTCTAGTCTGTTGATGTTTGTACTTCCAATTCTTCCCGCCTTACAATTCCCCCATTTAAGCAAGTATTGAGTAAAAATATGTTTCTGCAAATTTTTTCACAGACAGGTTTGAAATTTGTATTTTATACAAAATATAACAATGTTTCGAAGTGTAAGGAGAGAACATGAATGTTGCAACGTACCACTTTGTACGGTGTATCTTTATTTTAATACTCATCGTGGTCACGCAGTTGAACAATGCTTTCATTAGGTTGCATATTGTCAATCACAAAACTTGATGGGTTCTTCAAGTCAAACACTACCAGGTAGAAATGTTTCTTTTCCAATATTGGAAAGAAACTAGATCATACCGTTTGAGATTTCTCTGGCTCTCCTCCCTCCCTAACTCTTCGAAGATGTTATTTGTAAACGTCCTCAAACATTTTTCCTCATTGATGAATAACCACTCCATCTGCACAAACATAGCATGATGAAGGGTTGAATTTTTTTTGTAACAATTGTACATTTCTTTACTACTTTTGTACTTACGAATGGCTGGTGGCACAAAAATAGCCTATGTGGTGATTCAAGGCTTCTTAACTTTTCCTCATTATTCAACATAGCATCCCAACAGTCAATGATGTTGCCATAAACCTCCCTACATGGCTCCAAGGTCCTTAAGATAAAGATTTCTGTTCTTACCCCCAATTGTGTGTCAAAAACCAGGTCGCTGCAATAGTGCAAGATTTTTTGTCTTATCAATTTAATGCTAAAGTAAAGAGCAAAGGCCTTTTTTACTTGTAAAGGTTCTATTATCCTGTAATTATTATTTGCTAATCAAATATATTACCTCGGATTTCCCTTGAAGATTAAATCCCATATCGCCTCCTCTTCCTTTATGAATAACGATCAATTGCTGTCTTCCTCATAAAATACGGTGATTTTACTGACGAGGAAACCATTCTTGCTCTTTTTGGATTTTCTAATCCTTTTTTCTTCTTCATTATTCTCGCCTACATAATTTGCATAAAGAACATATATTAATCGAACTAAATCTTTTTTTTCTGCTTACGTATTCATGTATTGAACAGTTATTACCTCCACAAAGTTTTGTTTCTTTTCCCTCCTGCGTTAATCCCAAGCTATAGTTTGGTGCTTCGATACCGGTCAACTTTTCCTTATCACTGATTTTACTTTTACCTTCCCCACCTAAAATTTTAAAAATAATTAAATGTAAATAATCTAATTTGACACATCAAAATACATGAAATTAGATGTGTCAACAAATGACATTTCTCATGCAATGTAAGTGGGTGTAACATGTGTCATGATATTTCAGAACAAGCCGAAACAGTCCTTTGCTCTTTCAAATTTGCATGACCTATCAACTATAAAAGACAAAATATTTCGACGCGAAGTAACAAAGTTTTATTATCCCCTACAAGATTGCATGACCTATTTCTTTAGATGTAATGTCATGTAATATATTGTAATGTAATGTATATTTACAAATTTACCTTTTTCTGCACCCCCACTTTGATCCTCCTTTGTTAACCCCAAACTGTAAGATTGGCCATCTAAGTTGCCTGCCTTGTCTACTATACAAAAACACATCATCAGTCACAGTCAGCATATTTTTTTACATCAATTGACCTGATGTAAGTCTATGTAATTTTATTTCTTCAAACCGAAATATTAAGTTTACCTCTTTTTTCAGCCACTTTTTCAGCATCCTCAGTCATCACCAACTTGTAACTAGAGGCATCCAAATTGTTTGTCGTATCATCTATACAGTAGTAGACATTAATTTCTGTACATTTACAAATTCTAATATAGCCCTGAAGTTCTTTTGAAACATCAATTTTTATATGTAACTGCACCAAATAATGACGATAATTTTCTCACCTTTTTCTCCACCTTCAGTTTCTTCTTCCTGTGTTAAACCCAAGCTGTAAGTAGGCGCACCATCCTTGGATGCGTTTTCTACAATACAAGGAGGTACCATCATTCACGGTGAGCAGAAATTTTAAGTCATACTTTGTTACACGCGTATGTAATGTTAAGTACTAACTAAAGTGACTAGAGTGTACTATACTATAACCCAGTTAATCATAACCCTCCACTTCTTTATAATCACCAGCTTTGACTGTTTACTTATGTTTTTTTAATATCAGATACTGTAACAGTGAATTAATTTTTAGCCACCAAGGTGCCATCACTTATCTTATATACAAGTAGCCCAATAATAGTCACACTCAGCAAACTATAAAATTAATTTTAAAAACTCCATATTATATGGACAGAAAGCAATTTAATCTTACCAGTTAAGTGACTTGCTTCTGCACATTCCTGTGTTAACCCTAAGCTGTAAGATGGTCCACCGTAGTTGTCTGACTTTTTCAGTGGCACTAAACAAAAAAATATGACTTTGCTGTTTCTGCGTTATATGTTTGACAACTTGCAAAAAGTAATCATCTATCTGTTTACCTCTGATTCTTTTTTCATCTAATTTTTTGGCAATCTCTGATAGAAGAACTTTATGAGTTGCAGCTTCATTGTGTTCGTTAATTTCTTTTCTTTCAAACCTAAGTTGCATCATAGTAAACAATCCATAAAAGACAAAATATTACGACAAAAAATAAGGAAGCTTTATTATCCCTAGAAGATTACAGAACATTTTTTTGTTAAATTTAATGTCATGTAATATATTGTAATGTAATGTATATTCACAAACTTACCTTTTTCTTTACTCACACTTTGATCCTCCTATGTTAACCCCAAACTGTAAGACTGCCATCTAAGTTGCATGCCTTGTCTATTATTGAAAAGGGCACTATCATTCACAGTCAATATTTTTTTACATCATTTTACATTCACAACTTCTTTTTTTTCTATAATTTAACCTGTTCTAAGTTTATGTAATTTAATTTATTCAAATTTATACGGCAAGACAGTGTAATCTAATATTTCCGCTTGAATAATATGCAACCAACCGAAATATTAAGCTTACCTCTATTTTCAGCCACCTTTTCAGCATCTGCTGTCATCACCGACCTGTTAGGAGGTGCATCCAAATTGATTGGCCTATCTGTTGGATCATGATAAGGCTGGTGCAACCAAAACTACTTCACATAGTCATTTTGGTACTACATTCAAAGGCTTCCGAAGCTGAGCAAGAGATCTTCCGAAAGTCTGAAGAACAGCTGAAGATATCTACTGAAGGCAAAAGCTGAAGTCAACAGCTGAAGACTATCTTCCGAAGACAAAGTCTGCTTCCGAAGACAAAGAAGACTCCAAGCCTCGGAAGAAGCAGTCTTCCGAAGTATAAGTGCCTTCGGAAGAAGTTATTCTTCCAAAGTACTTTATCCTTCGGAAGACATTTCTATGACCAGCAGATAAAAGTATGGTCCCTGACAGTCCGCTGCAGACCTCTGATACAACATGGCATCTTCCTAAAGAGCCATGTTGTTGACCATACTTTATTCTACTGTTCACCTTTTTATGATAGTACATGTTACCAACTTTAGTTGGTGACAAAAGGTAAGTCAGGGACATGTCTGACTACCAACTCTCAGGCAAAATGTCTAAAAGACCTCACCTAGAGTCTTGTAGTATAGATGTAAGGTTAGAGGTGTCCAGCTGGTATCAAAGTATATCCGGCTGTAGGTAGTATTATATATATCTTCTCCTTGTAACTCTTCATGTAAGCGATTTGAGTCCAAGTGTCTTGTAATCCTTTGAGTTGAGAAGCAATATACAAAAGTACCTTGAAAATTTACTGCTGTGCTAATTTTCTTACTTCTTGTTACTTGTTATATTGTGATCAACTCTTCATAGACTGCTTGCCGAGTGTTGTTCACAGTGAGTTGAGAGAAAAACTACCCACATATTCGATCCTGCAATTGGTATCAGAGCTCCAGGCTCTTGATTGTGAGATCTTACCATCCAAATCAACCTGTTTTTCATTCCTCATTACAAACCACTCACTCAAATGGCTGCTCTCTCCAAGACTGATATGGAAACTGGTACCATGACCAAGTCTCCACTGATCACCCCTGAAGACTTTGACACATGGTGTATCAGAATGGAAGGCTTCATCAAGTGTCAAGATTCAAGGATGTGGGACTCCATTGTCAATGGTCCTTTCATACCAAGTACCACTTCTGCCACTGGTAATCGCATCATTCCAAAAGATGTTGATGATTACTCAGAAGAAGACAGGAAGAGAATAGAGTTGGATCAAAGGGCTATGACTTCTGTCCAAACTGCTCTCCCTAACTCCGTCTACAGACGCTTCAAGAAGTGCAAAACTGCCAAAGATTTATGGGAAGCACTGAAGCTGATGTATGAAGGATCCAAGGAAACCCAAGAGAACAAGAAGGATCTCTTGAAGCAGCAGTTTGAGAACTTTACTTTCAAGGCCGGTGAGACCTTGACTCAACAATACTTCAGGTATGTTGAGCTAGTAGATACTCTGGAGGATATTGGAGTTGCTCTTGAGAACAGAGACATAGTTAGGAAGTTCATGTCTTCACTTCCTAAACTATGGATACATTACTGTGTTGTAATCAAGAGAACTTCGGACCTTAAGACTCTTACTCTGACAGAGTTGTATGGTATCCTAAGTGCATTCCAGATGGAGATGAACATGCAGAACTCCTCTGGTCACTCCAATAAACCAACAGAGTTCAGCCCTTCATGTGGTTGAAAGGGAAACCATAGAACCACAACATCAGTTGCTATGTTACCCTGACAACTCACACAACGGACCTTACATTACTCTACCTGAGACTCCAAAGTCTCAAAAGGTTCAATACAACTCTTCTCAAGATAGTTGTGCCTTTGTCTCTGGAAGTGGACACTCTGGTGATTTTCAATACTGCTTTGATGATCTTGAGTGCTTCAGTCCAGATGATGTGGAGTATATGGATATTGTCCAGCAGATGACTCTTTTAACTTACAGAGTGAAGAAGTTCTTTAAGAGAACTGGAAGGCAATTCCCTCAAAACCCAGTCAACAGCAGGTTTGGGTTTGACAAAAGCAAAGCAAAGTGTTACAACTGCAACCAACTTGGTCACTTTGCTAGGGAATGCAAGGGTCCCAAGAACAACCCGGGAACCCCACAGGCCTCCACAAATCCCACTGCTTCAAAGCATGAAGAGAAGTCAACTGAAACAGCTGCTGTGGCTCAAGAAGTTGACTGGAGCTTCATGGTACAGGATGTGACTCCTGCTCAAGCACTCATGGCTGGAACAGATGATGATCAGGTATATGAACATCTTTGTACTGCTGCCTGTATTGCTAAAGTTAAACTTTATAAGGATTACATTTCGGAAATCAGATCTGAGGTTGAGTCTTTAAATGTGCTAAAAATCTGATTTTAAGAGAGCTGAATCTGACTATCAAAAGAAAAATGAGGAGTTAGAGAAAACTGTGTCTCTTTTAAAGCATGAAAAGACTAATTATAAGACTCAAATTAAAGATCTGATATCCAAACAGTCTGAGGTTCAAGCCCAGTTGGTCACAGCTGAGGCTCAGGCCAGGAAGCAAGCTATTGCTGAGCAAAGCTTCCAAACTATTCTTGCATCAACCTCTCATTCCAAAATGTTTTATCAAAACAAAAAAGGGTTGGGAACCAATGAAATAGCTCCACCACACTCTTATGAGTCTATTAGACTACCTAGATGTGGTACTGAAGAGCAAGAGGTTCCAACTGCTGACCCTTCTCCGTTGGAACTAAAGGATGAGGCAAAATAGTAGCCACCACAGGGGAGAAACAGGAGGATACGCTCATCTCCACCTGTGAAGACCAAATCCTAACCACCAAGGCAAGAAGAAGCAGAGCTAAAGCTGCTAGAAGGACTGCCAAGAAGGTTGCAGAGTCCAAGCTTAAGATCGACCCAAAGCAAAAGGATGTCTTCATTTCTGCCGGATTCAAGTGGTAGGTGCTTCTGATTCAGGAAAGGAGTGTAATACCAGCACTCCTGTCCTACTGAAGGATCAGAAGTTGAAAGGGAAAGTTGCTGATGAAAAGAAGAAATCCAAGAAACAGCAACCTGCAAGTTCCCAGAAGACTAACATTGCCTGCATAATGTGTGGTCTGCACAACCACATGGCTAAAGATTGTTACTACAATCCAGCAAGCACACATTATGCAAATAATGTTAGAAAAGAAGGAGTCAGAGAAGGTTTCTCAGTTGGACCACTTCAAAAGGGCCAAATGATGAAAAAGGGAAAGTTGGTCTCGGAAGCCAAGTTGCTTTCGGAAGAAACTAATTCTTCCGAAGGGAAAATGGCTTCGGAAGCCAACCTTCTAAGGTTCGGAAGAACAAGAAGGCTCCCTTGAAACCATCTCAGAAGAAGACTACTTCGGAAGAAAAGGTGGTGAAGGCTTCTTCCGAAAAGAAAGAAGCTTCGGAAGAAGGCCATGCTGCACAAGCTTCAACAAGCTCATTTTCAAAGATCAACCAAGGGATGGATTGGAAGATCAAGGAAGATGCTGCAGCCCAAACCTCTTCTTCAACAATGACCTCTATTGAGCCCCAATACATATCTTTTGGTTCAATTATGTCACTATCATTGGAAGAGCCCAAGACCAGCAAGGCTTGGGCTTCCAAACAAAACTAACCATCTCATCTTATGTGCAGGGATGTCCATTTGACAAGAACAACAATGTCTGGATTGTAGATAGTGGATGCTCCAGGCACATGACAGGGAGCAGATCTCTCCTTCAATAATTCCAGAACTTTGATGGAGGGCCTGTCCAATTTGGAGGTGAGGCCGGAGGATATATTTCGGCAGAGGAAGTATATCCAATGGCAGAATAAACATTGACAAAGTTCACTTTGTCAAACAGCTTGAACACAATCTGTTAAGTGTTTCTCAATTCTGTGATCAGAAGCATCAGATGCTCTTCACAGAACATGAGTGCATTATCCTCAAACCAGGGATGACAATTCCTCCGGAATTGGTGCTTCTTAGATCTTCCAGGAAAGGGGATATGTACAAGCTGGACATGAACAATGCTTCTCCTATGGGTGAAGTATCATGCTTTCTTTCCAAAGCTGATAGTGATGAGTCAACACTATGGCATAAACGCATGTGTCATGTGAATTTTAAAACAATGAATAAATTGACTAAAAATAACTTGGTACATGGTCTGCCTAAAAGGAATTTTTCTGCAAAGATAACTGTGTTGCATGCCTGAAAGGGAAACAACACAGATCATCTCATAAATCCAAATGTGTTAACTCTATCACTACTCCATTACACTTATTGCACATGGACCTCTTTGGACCCACAAGTATAATGAGCATTGGAAGGAAATCATACTGCCTTGTGATAGTTGATGATTTTACAAGATTTACATGGGTATTCTTTTTAAGAAGTAAAGATGAAACTGCTGAAACTTTAAAATCTTTTATTCTTAAAATAGAAAATCAAATTGATCACAAGGTTAAGATCATTAGAAGTGATCAAGGGACTGAGTTTAAGAACTTCGTTCTTGACTCATTCTGTGACTCAAAAGGGATTGCCAGACAATACAGTGCTCCCAGAACTCCTCAACAAAACGGTGTTGCTGAGAGGAGGAACAGGACACTTATTGAGGCTGCTCGGACCATGTTAGCTGATTCAAACTGCCTCTAACATTCTGGGCAGAGGCAGTCAGCACTGCATGCTATATGCAGAACAGGGTTCTTGTAGTTAAGCCCCATGGAAAAAACCCCTTATGAGTTATGGAACAAGAGGCCACCGTTCATTGGCTTTCTAAGGTCCTTTGGCTGCAGGTGTACTATACTTAACACAAAGGACAACTTAGCAAAGTTTGCTGAGAAGTCGGATGATGCTATCTTTATTGGATACTCTTCTAGCTCTAAAGCTTATAGAGTATACAATATCAAGAATCAACAATTTGAGGAATCATCCAATATAGTTATTAATGAGCACACTCCTTGTGTTAGGGGGAATGGACTTGAGTATATCTTTGATTTAGAATTGTTTCCAAACTATTCTAAACCATCTTGTGAGAATGTTTCAGCTGGAACAGGTGCTCAAGAGAATGCTGATGCTGATGCTGATGCAAGTCAACTGTTTGAGCTTCCCAGACCTCTTCCAAATTCTCCAAGAGCTGAAAGGCAACAAGCTTCAACCATTCACAGATCTGATAGTGTCACTATCTCCAGGAATAATGAAGCTTCAACAAGTGAATCACTTGATCAACCTCAAAGTTCTTCAGGTGATCCATTACAACACCAGGTTGAGGGAAGTAGTATTCTGAAGGAACAGGCAACTGTTAATCCTACTTCACAACCAACCATTGATGATGTTTTCAATCATTCAATCAGTCCTCATTGAATGACTTTGAAACAGCAGTTGGACAGAGTGATCCAGCTCCTGATCAGAATATGTCTAACCTAGACTTATCTCTGCAACTGGAAGTGATTCCTCGTCTTAGGATTCACAACACTCATCCAACTGAGAACATCATAGGGAATGTCTCTGAGGGTGTGAGAACAAGAGGACAAACTCATCATGGGAATGTCTGCTTGTACTCATGCTTCTTGTCTCAGATGGAACCAAAGAAGGTAGAAGATGCCTTAAAGGATAGTAGTTGGGTTGAATCGATGCAGGAGGAGCTGCTTCAATTCAGAAGACAAAAGGTCTGGAATCTATGCCCACTACCATCTGGTCAAGTACCCATAGGCACTAAATGGGTGTTCAGGAACAAGAAAGATGATAGAGGCTTGATTATCAAGAACAAGGCAAGGCTAGTAGTTCAAGGATACACCCAGGAGGAAGGAATCGATTATACTGATGTCTTTGCACCTGTTGCAAGACTTGAGGCAGTTAGGATCTTCCTTGCTTATGCTGCATCCAAGAACTTCACAGTCTACCAACTTGATGTCAAGTGTGCTTTTCTATATGGGGATATAGATAGGGAAATCTATGTATGTCAACCTCCAGGATTTGAAGACCCACAGCACCCCAACTACGTGTGCAAACTAGATAAAGCTCTATATGGGCTGCACCAAGCACCTAGGCTGTGGTATGAGACCTTGTCTCAGTTTCTCCTGAAGAATGGATACACTAGAGGTACCATCGACAAGACTCTTTTCATCAGAAAGAGTGGAGAAGATATTTGCTTGTACAAGTCTATGTTGATGACATCATATTTGGTTCTTCAAACGACCAAATGTGCAAGGACTTTGAAAGCATAATGAAGCAGAAGTTTGAGATGAGTTCCATGGGAAAAATGGACTTTCTCCTTGGAATTCAGGTAAAACAGATGAAGGAAGGGTTCTTCATCAGTCAATCTAAGTATGTGTCAGACATCTTAGATAGATTTGAAATGAAGGATTGTAAACCAGCCAAGACACCCATACCCAGAAACCATAATCTTTGCCCTGACCTTGAGGGGGAGGATACTGATCAACATCAGTATAGAGCAATCATTGGTTCTCTGATGTATCTCACTGCTAGTAGACCAGATATCATGTTTGCCACATGCATTTGTGCAAGATAGCAGGCTGCTCCAAAGGTGTCTCACCTAGCTGCTGCAAAGAGAATCCTCAGATACCTCAAAGGAGCACCTAAACTAGGACTCTGGTATCCAAGAAATAGTGATTTCAATCTCTATGGATACTCTGACAGTGACTATGGTGGCTACAACATTGACAAGAAATCAACATCAGGAGGATGTCAATTTCTTGGTGGAAGGATTATCTCATGGCAATGCAAGAAACAATCCTGTGTCTCTACATCAACTGTTGAAGCTGAATACATTGCTACTGCTAGCTGCTGTGCTCAACTGCTATGGATTCAAAATCAGATGTTAGACTATGGATTCAACTTCATGACTACTTCTATCCATATTGACAACAACAGTGCTATCTCCATTACTGAGAATCCGGTGAAGCACTCCAAGACAAAGCATATTGATATCAGGTATCATTTCATTAGAGATATTCATGAGAAACAGCTGATAAAGTTAATCAAAGTTGACTCAAATGAACAATATGCTGATTTGTTCACAAAGGCATTTGATGAACAAAGATTTAAGTATCTCATATCAGCAATTGGGATGATAAACATTGAATAACTACCTCTTTTGAAAACCTTTTTAATATGTAAAGTCTTGTGTCAATACAATTTAAGCCCAGTTACAAAAGATCTTTAAATTATTCCAAGTGTAAATTCCTTCCGAAGAGGAATTAACTATCGGAAGATATTCTTGAATATCTTCCGAAGCCAAATTCCTTAATGGAAATTTTCTTCTCGGAAGAGTTTTTGGTCTCGGAAGAAGCGATTGATCTTACATCAGATCTACTTCCGAAACTTATACAACTTTCCATTCGGAAAGACAACTTTACCTTCGAAAGCAATGCCTTGCTTCGGAAGATAAAGTGCCTTCAAAGGACAATTTACCTTCGGAAGCAATATCATGCTTTAGAAGAGAAATTGCCTTCGGAAGAAAATTACCTTCGGAAATGTTTTACCCTCGGAAGTAAAGGGTTTTATATGTAACGGATATCTTTTGGGCCCCACTCTGTAAAAAGTAAAGATTTTGTTGATGATGGTCAGATTATTTAAAATTATCCTTGCCGCCACTATCATTTCTCCGTCGTAAACCACCATACCACCCACAGTAACCCCAAAACAGTTACCCTATTACCACCACTACCACAATTCACCCTTTTTAAATAATCTTGACTGATCAATTTCATCTTCTTTTACCACTTTACAGCCCCAATTATTCCCTTCACTGTCAAACCTTCAATTTCATCCAAATTTCAAGCTCACCTTTTCTTCAAATGGCGCTAAACCCTCAGCACAACCAAGTCGCATTACTTGATTCGTCAAGGGATGCCGACTTTACCCAAATCATCACATTTCTTGCCGAATCCACATACCTCACTGCTCTTACAGTTAACCCCACCGTATACTCCAACCATATGTCCGAATTCTGGAGTAACGGTGAAACTGTAGTTCTGAATGGGGTTCGAGTCCTGAGAACCCGCATTTGTGGCCAAGAGTTGGTCATCACTGAACAACTCATCAGGGAGCATCTTGAGCTTCATGATGATGGGGCTCCTACTGAGTTCCCCAAGGAAGACTTGGAAGGCACTTATATCCTCATGGGATATGGAGGAGATGTCAGCAGATCAACCGTGTACAAGTTCAATTTCTCTTACCATTGGAAGTTCCTGCTGCATATTATCCTGCATTGCCTCTCCAACAAATCAGGGGGTTGGGATCAAATCCCGTATGAACTAGGATGCCTAGTTCATGGGTTGGTGAGAGGTCTTCGCTTCAACTACTCACGATTTGTGTTGACCAACCTTATCGGAAATCTGAGCAGGGATACATTCTTCATGTATCCCCGATTTATTCAACACATAATCAACTATGAGATGGAACCGAGCAAGCTTGTCTGCGCAGCTGCTCTTACTGTTCCACAAGTGAGACCTACCATCTTCAAGATACTGAAGAAGATGTCCGCCAACTTCACTGGAAGGTATACTCCACTACCTCCAGAGATGACTGAGCGCATAGCTCCTGGTGACATCCCTGTTATCCCCACAGGTGATGAACCCACACCAGCAACATCCACCACAATGCCAAAACCTTCTTTACCCATCAAAGCTACATATCAGAGACGTCCAAAACGAACCCTTGTTCAATCTACTCTGATTGAACAAGCTCCTCCTGTTCACACCTAAAGGGCTAGAGTGGAATCATGGGCTCCCACTCAGTCCGAGGTCACACCATCCTTCACAATTGACCTCAATGTGGGTTTTGAGCCTCCTCAGTCTCAAACCCCTGAGCCCGAACCCCAAGCCTTAAGCCCACAGGGTGAGTCTCTACACTCCCTTGTGCGGCCTTCTAGGGACAGCCCCACCATAGGCTCAATGCCTGTAGACATTGATCAAGGTCCCGGATCAGTAGGACTAACCACCCTCTCTTTCACTGACCTTTTACTCCGCACTGATGAAGAGATTACATCTCTCCATGGCCATGAAGTTGATCTACAACACCCTCTGAAAGATCAACAGAGCCAAGAGGGATCCCTTGTCTCTAGCCCCCATCAGAAGCCAATTACTGAGGTGAGTCCCACTGATGTGGAAGGGACTCATGTAGGCTCAGCTGCCACTACTCAGAGTCTCTCATTGAGCTCTCAGGACAGTGGTAACATAATTAGGACTGAGTCTACAGCAACTTTACCTATTGACATCTCTGAAAGAGATGGCTCTGAGAAAAGGAAACCAGGGTGCTAAGAAGCCACATCTGGTGGTGAGTGAGCATACTAGGTATGTTATCTCATCTCCCCGTGATTCTTCTCATGAAGATGAGGGAAGTATGCAACTAACACTTCAGTACTTGCTTTCTAAGGTCTCCAACCTGGAATCACAGGTGAGGATCTTAGAATCAAGGACTGCCACTCAGCAACTTGAGATTAACAACCTCAAGGCTAAACTAGCTGAGAAACAGACGGAGAGGTCTGTTAGGCATGTACCAATTCAGGTCTCAATGACTTCTTCCTCTAGCTCATCTAGCTCTCAAGATGATGCTACCAAAAGGGGGAGAAAGTTCAGAGACAAACACTTGAGGAACCACAGACCTAATCTCTAACTTCCCAACTCATCACAATACCTGAGTCATCTCAATCCTTTCTAGAGATTGACTCAAAGATGCTTCAAGATCTCTACAAACTTTTCACAAAGTTTGTATTGAGATCATCCCTAGAACAGCCCAGCCCCGACACCACACTTATATACTTTGGGGCTGAGGAGCTTCAAAGACTGACTGCACCTTCTACCACTGTGGAAGAAGTTGGTCAACCTAAGGTCCACATGGAACCTGAGATTAGCTTCGAAGGAGAAATGGGGACTAATGGCCCAGCAACTGAAACAGATGGAACAGAACATACAGCAGTCTCATCTTCCGAAGCTTTAGCTGAAGCTTCCGAAGCTTACATGGAAGCCTCGGAAGAACAAGAAAAATCTTCCGAAGCCGAAATAGAAGCTGCGGAAGGCTTATTCAAGATGTCCGAGGAACTGACCATCACAGATGTTATTGCTGAAATAGCATCTGAGGTGAGCAGGGGGGACATTTCTGACATTCCTCCAACCCAAACACCAGCTGAACTTCTCTCTCAATCACAACTCTCCATCCAAGAACCACCACAGTCAAGCACTGCCAAAGACAAAGGAAAATGAAAATTGACTGCGGAAGAGATTCAGGAGGAGGAGAGGATTGAGAAGGCCAAAAAGAAAGGTAGGTTTCCTACTGAAAAGCTGCTAGCTGCTAGTTCTAAGGCAGCTGCAGCCAATCAGGAAGAAATCAACCAGAAGAGAAGAACAGCACTCATTGACCAGCTCATCAGTCTAGGAGCTGCCAATGAGGAGATACTCCTGCTACCACTAGAGGAGTTGGTGACTTTGGAGAGGTCAACCAGGCTACAACAAGAAAAAGAAGCCAGGTTGGCCTTGGAGAAAGAAGATGAAGAGCGAAGGGAGGTAGCCCTGAAGCTGAGAGAGGATAGGATCAAGTTCCTACTCTGAAGAGGCTTCAGTCTTCCTAAACTGTCTCCACATGACGATGACATGATCCTGCTGCTCCACAATAAAGAGCAGGATCAAATGGAGAAGGAAAGGAAGAAGGCCGCTAGGGAGAAGTTGAGGGAAAAGGAGAGGAAGGAGGAAGAGAAGAGGGTCAATGCCACCAAGAAGTCCAATGACAAAGCCTGGATGAAGGACTATCTCTAGGCTCATGGCTTCTCTGGTAGGCAGGTGGGACCTATGTCCGAAAGGACACTCCAACGGATAGTCAGTGAAATCAAAGCTGACATCCGTCTGGGGAAGAGAAGGGAGATGTACAGGAGGGTACAGGGAACGGTCTCAATCCCAGCCACTCAACCACAGCCACAACCCATACCAGAACCAACCCCTTTCCCATTAAAACAGAACCCACTGATGAAACCTTCACCCCTCAGCCCACAACTCTACCCAAACCTACCACATCACCTCAACCACCCAAACTACCCATCCTAAAACCCAAGACACAACCCAAAACCACTAAACCTAAGCCTACCCAACAAAAACCAAGACCATCCCCTCAGCCTCCTCAACATCTCTCCTCTGAGGAAATAAAGGAGTTCAAGACGAGGCTCATCAACTGCACTACTTTGAGCAGCATCTCCTGTGAGGGAGAGCTTATCAACATCACCTATGTTGATAACTCTTCAATCTCCCTCACCCTAGGCCAATTTCTCGAGTTGCCTAGAGACACCTTGGGCCAGGCTGCAAGACTTCTTGGTCTCAACTCCGATATCCTCAATGCTGAGGAGAAGAGACTAAGAAGGAGACTGGTGACTCTACTGGATACCAGGAAAGAGGACAAGAATTCTGGTCAATCTCCTGGACCTAGAAATGCAATAATCCAGTGGAGGTTCGATGAACCTTCTCACAACTTTGTTGTGGAAAGGGAGAATGGTGAAACCAACAGGCTTAATGCCACTTCTCTACTGCATCTCAGCAAATTTGATCTTGCTGAGCTTGCAGAGAAGCCATTCTCCAATCCCTCCAACTCTGAGACTGCTGCACACATCAGAAACCATATCAGCGGTCTCCACTTGGCTGAACGAAGTAGAAGAGTCAAGATTGAAGAAGAGTTGAAGTCGAAAGGAGTGGAAGACAAGGAAAGACCAACCACCAAAGGCACAACCTTTCTACAAATGGTGGAAGGTCCTGAATTAGAACCAATAGTTCGATGGGAATATGACTATACTTCCCATCAACTAACTCTTTTCAGAGGGCCACAACAGAGGGTACATATAATCCAAGGTGACAGAGTAGAGGTTCTGTCCACCAAAGATCTGTATAAGATTCTCAGCACCACAACAGGAAAGAATGAAGACACTGATAAACACTTACTTTCCTTGGTGCTGAGAGCTTTGAGAAGAAGAGAGAAGTGAAGTTTTGGTAGCATCAGCCTAGGGGGAGTTTGTTGGATCATGATAAGGCTGGTGCAACCAAAACTACTTCACATAGTCATTTTTGGTACTACATTCAAAGGCTTCCGAAGCTGAGCAAGAGATCTTCCGAAAGTCTGAAGAACAGCTGAAGATATCTACTGAAGGCAAAAGCTGAAGTCAACAGCTGAAGACTATCTTCCGAAGACAAAGTCTGCTTCCGAAGACAAAGAAGACTCCAAGCCTCGGAAGAAGCAGTCTTCCGAAGTATAAGTGCCTTCGAAAGAAGTTATTCTTCCGAAGTACTTTATCCTTCGGAAGACATTGCTATGACCAGCAGATAAAAGTATGGTCCCTGACAGTCCGCTGCAGACCTCTGATACAACATGGCATCTTCCTAAAGAGCCATGTTGTTGACCATACTTTATTCTACTGTTCACCTTTTTATGATAGTACATGTTACCAACTTTAGTTGGTGACAAAAGGTAAGTCAGGGACATGTCCTGACTACCAACTCTCAGGCAAAATGTCTGAAAGACCTCACCTAGAGTCTTGTAGTATAGATGTAAGGTTAGAGGTGTCCAGCTGGTATCAAAGTATATCCGGCTGTAGGTAGTATTATATATATCTTTTCCCTTGACTCTTCATGTAAGTGATTTGAGTCCAAGTGTCTTGTAATCCTTTAAGTTGAGAAGCAATATATAAAAGTACCTTGAAATTTACCTGCTGTGTTAATTTTCTTACTTCTTGTTACTTGTTATATTGTGATCAACTCTTCATAGACTGCTTGCCGAGTGTTGTTCACAGTGAGTTGAGAGAAAAACCACCCACATATTCGATCCTGCACTATCATCTATACACGAGTAAACATTAATATCAGTAGTTATACAAATTCTAATGTAGATGCCTGAACTTTTTTTAAACAACAATTTTTAATGTGACTGCAGCTAATAAAGATGATAATAAATGTACATTTCCATTTTCTCACCTTTTTCTGCACCTTCAGTTTGTTCATCCTGTGTTAAACCTAAGCTGTAGGAGGGCGCACCATAGTTGCATGCCTTTTTTACTATATAAAAGAGGACCATCATACACATTGAGCCAAAATATTCAGTCAATCTTTTCTAGACGCTTATTTAATGTAAGTTGGTGCAAAAGTTACTACACTTTACTATACTATAACCCAGTTAATCATAACCCTCCACTTCTATATAATCACCACCTTTGACTGTTTACTGACGTGTTTTTAATGTAAGATGTTGTAATAGCACACTTTTTTATGGCCAAACTGGCATCACTTATATTATATACAACTAGGCCAATGATACTCATACTCCGCAAACTATAAAATTAAATTTAAAAACCCCATATTATGTGGACAGACAACAATTTAATCTTACCATTTAACTTAGGTCCTTCTGCATATTCTTGTGTCAAGCCCAAGCTGTAAGATGGGCCAGCGTAGTTGTCTGCCTTTTCAGTGGCTCTAAAACATGAAAAATAGGCTTTTGACGATGTGTGTTTTATGTTTGAAAACTTTTAAAAAAGTAATCATTTAACCTTTTACCTTTGATTATTCCTCCCTCTACTTTTTCGGCACACTCTGATAGCAAAACTTCACGATTTGCAGCTAATTTGTGTTCGTTAATTTCTTTTGTCTCCAACCTAAGTTTCATCATAGTAAACAAATCATAAATTGAACAACAAAGTACATGCCTACTCTCATTTTGAACTTATTTTAGACATCCTACATCATTATGTAAGTAGTGTAGACGAGCCTTTAATATTGATTTTTTTCCCTCATCCAACGCACTATCCACCACCCCTTTAATCGTAATTGGTTCTGTGATGTTGTCCACTTTTGACATGAATTTGTAAGGATTATTTCTTATTTGACTTCTAGTGTAACCTGTTAGAAGCAAAGCGTTTATTAACACTAGTATCTCGACGGAAATAAGGAATGTAAACTAATTATGATTCACTCGACTGCACCTTTTGATAATTTAGGACCACATTCCAATATAACATTCCCCGATCCGTCTTTCTTAATTTCCGGAACTTGCACCCCCCTGTGTTTATACTACTGTAGTGCGTATTCCCACTGCTTCCTCCCCACTTTTTGTCATGTGCTAAGAAATTTACTTGTAATGTCAGAACGATGGTTCACAGAAAGTTTACACCACGCAATTACATTAGTGTAACCATATCTCTGTCCTCAACTAATAACTAAAATATCTATCTTTATCTCACTTAATGCTTGTATCTTTCCATTAGATTACATCACATGGCACATATTTAATCTCTTAATTCAAGTAATGTAGAAATTAGTAAACAAAGCACACTAATACCTGTACATCTAACTTCCTTTTTTCATATACCAGTGCCGATGGATCGTCATCATTTACGTTCGTAATCTTTGTATTTTGCGGGGAAAGATCGTTGTCGCTTGGCCCTGTACCTGCTATTCCAATACAATTTATTAGTGACAATTGTTTCACTTTCCTTCCAATATTTTAGTAAATCTTAATGGTTCTACACATTTTAATTGCTTACCATTATTATTATTGATGTCTTCATCATCCGTAACATCATCTTCTTCACTTTCTATCAATTGTTGTCTTCTTTCATTGATATCCATACAAACTTTAAATATTAAATCATCCAACCCCTGTTTGGTGATATCTTTTTCTTGATCTTTCTCAACTTCAACTTTCATTGAAGAAGGAAGTGGCCTCGGTTTATGGTTGAATACACATTCAAATTTACAGAGTAAACTTTCAACTCCATCTTTTTCCACTTCTCTGGCTTGTATTTCTAATATCCCTAATTCAAGTTCTGCTTTCAATGTGATTGTTTTCGACATAATCTCTTCAAGTTGTGCTAACCTCCCCTGTAAACATTTTTTCAATAACGGGAGGATGATGTAAATGATCTCATAAATTGAACTTGTACTAACTAACTTACTTCTTACCTCTTTAACAACCTCAGATGTTTCCTTTATATATAACTTTGTCTTCTGTTCTTTTCCTTTCCCCCAACCATCATTGGAAATTCCTACTAACACTCCTTGACCAAACCCCCTTTTTTATTTCAAATTTTTTCCGTAACTTCAACTTGTTCAGAATCCATGTTTGAATTGTTGGTTTCAAATAATCTTCATCAATTCCCTTACATCTCATTGCACGCACGTAAATCAACTGCAATTAAGAATCATTATTGTGTCTAATAAGATTCTTTTACAGTTACGTAATGAAAATATGTAAGACTGAAATTAACTACAGTAATGTAAACAACGAGTGGGCACAACACAGTTACAATAATATAATTTTCCTCACAAACTAATAAACTTTCTTCAGGCAGTTAATGACAATTTGTTTCTTATTTAATAAACTTCTACAGCAATTAAAATGTGAGTGTTCAACACTGAACTTACTTACATTAATGTAAACAAGATGTGGACACAAGACAGTTACAAAAATATATTGATCCGCACATACTAATAATATGTCTTATAGTGTCTTAATACAACTACATCATCAACATTAACTTACTGTGATCTTAATAAAACTAATAACAATTATTATAGTACGTAATTACTTAAAGTCATTTTAATAATTTTCCCACCTAAAATCTTACACTGAACTGCATTAATAGTTTTTATTTAAATTTCCTAACATACCGTAAGTATAGTCAATGGCCCAGCGAAAGGCTTTGTATTTGTCCTGTCCCACATCAATTTACTTGTTTTTAGCTTGCTCACCACATAAGCACACCAATTGATCTTCCTTACATCAACTCTGTTGTTTATCCGGTAGATGGCATTAAGCTTACATTTCCCGTGTGCATGACATTCAACCATAGTCGTGAAGAACAAAGCTCTCACACCCCAACCTTGACGGCGGAATCGTCGAGGCGTGAGAGTTACGATTGTTCACAGCCACATAACGCTATTGCCTGAAACATGTTAAAAATAAAAGGTCAACATATTGTTGGTGAGCATTCTATAGTTTTGAATACATAAGTATATAAAAGATAGCAATTCATGTTGTAAATTAGAGAACAAGGTAACTAGGGATGTAAGACAGAATGCACAATCAAACCTTGACAAAGTTTTACAAGTTCTCAAACGTTTACAAGTATATACAATTAGCTAAGTGTACTTGGATCAACCAAGCAGGCTTGTCAGGCCCATAGATCTATGACGTCGCCAGGCTAGCAATAGTTAATGATTGTACATGTATTCGACATTACATGGTAGCTACAAGATTCAACTAATCACAACACACAAGTAAATTGCCATAGGTTTACAAGAATCAACGTTTACAAGTGCAATGGTTAATAAGTAACATGTTTCACCCCAAAGTGCGAAAATATGAAAAAGGGGTATAGAAATACTCACTTGGCGATTAAGTATATATTGGATGATTAATAAGAAATAATAACAATCGTCGTTTCAACGAATTCCTTTACAAGGTACCTAAAACGTATTTATTACAAGATTAATAATAAGCTTAACAATTAAACGTGAACTAGGGTTTTAGATGGAATTTGGGGTTTTGACAAGTAATGAAATTACTTGTATTTCGATTTATTCGATAATAATTTGTTAATCTAAAATAATTGTTAAAGTATATTTTATAAGAAATTACGTTTGTAAATAATCGTGAAATTATAAGATGTATAATTTCTACAATTTACAGGATTATTTCATAATTAAAACATGATATAGTGTCCATTTTTATAAAAATAATTATTTATAATATTTATAAATAATATTTTATAAATATTATTAAGGTTTTTAACTAAAATAAATTTACAGAAATTATTTATGTAACATTTTACATAAGAAAAGTTTATAAGATTTATTTTTATAATTTTTAAGATTTTTTCTGAAATTTTTAGAGGTTTAAAAGGCATTAAAAAATTATATGAGGTGGCCGGGTTTCGAACCCGCGACCTTCAACTTGACATGGAGCGTAGGAACCAGTGGAACAAAGGCCTAAGCCGCGTAAGAATCCGGTTTTTAATTGTTTTAAGCTTAGTTTCAATCAACCCCAATTCCATTACAAGCCCTAGATCGATCGAAACCCCAATTGATCATCAATCTGATTCTGATAACAGTAATAATCATAGGGCTTTGTTTGCCCATATAAAATCGAGTATGTATGTATGCTCAATTACCTATATGGTGATGAATTGAAGACGAACAGGTCGAAGAACAGACCGCGGTCACTGTGTGATCGATTGATGCTCCAAACAACGTTGATAATCAAATTAAACTCATGGGAAGCTTCGAATAACGATCTAGAAGCAAAGCCCCTTATCAAATTTGATTAAAATCGATTGGAAGTTGGGTTTTTAAGGGGTTGCAGGTCCGCGGTTATGGTGTTCGAATGGTGGTGTTTTTTTTTTATCTTTGATGCAATTGAACTCGGTGTTAGGTTTTAAACAATTAAAAGTTCATTAGTGCGGGATTTCTTTGATTATAAAATGTTAGTGCGATCGATTTTGGGTTGGAAAGGTGACCGAAATCGTGGGATCGTGAGCTGGGAAGAAGAAAATGGAATTTTAAATTACTGTTTCAGTCCCTGGGGTATTTAAGAGTTATCATTTCATGTTAAAACCCTTTAATTCAAGTTTTAATATTTACCTAATAAATCCTAAACTTTAAAACCATTATATAATGAATCAAAAGAATTAATTTATAAGTCTTTATAAATTTTATAAAGCTTGTAAACTTTATATTTGTTTATTTATTTCCACTTTTATAATTAAAGTTCATAATTATTAACAAGGCTTTATAAATTTATTAAAATTCATTTTATGACTTAATAAATTTTAATAAGACATTCCATTTACTTATTTATTTATAAATTATTACTAGTTATTTCAATGATTAATAAGTGAATATATCATAATATAAACTGCACATTTAATGCATTTGATCTGGTACAATTATATAAAAATTTGGTTCGGATTTTAACTTAAAAAAAATGACGGATGTTACAGTCTCCCCTACTTTAAGAAATTTCGTCTCGAAATTTAATCATGAGAAATAATTTTTTTTAAGGTTATGAGGAGACTTAGATGTCATTTCGTGTTCACGAGTGCACTCTTGGGAATGTTTAAATTCAATAAGTTTGGCTATGATTCTTAAGTTTGTTAAGTTTCCCCGTTCATAATCTTATATGCTCCTTGACAAAGTGTGCAAGTTATTCCTTTAAAATTTTTAATTGATAAACGTTTGTATTCTAAATGGTTCAATACAGTTTAAAAAAAATTTTGTCGTGTGTGAAACACCATACATTAGATCGATACGGGACTCGGCTTAACGAACATGATAAATAAGTTCCGGATGTTTTTGGATGGAACTCATAAGAGCTTCTCGAGCAAGTAACTTTAACGGGTTTCTAGGTGATCGATTCTTGTTTACTCATGTCAATGAGGGTTCAAAGTGTTATTAGTGTAACGTTGATACAAGTATCGTGTTTGTTAAGATTAAAGATTAACTTTAGTATGAGAAAAATCGTTGTAATGGGTTTTCAGAATAAATATGGTTTTGAGGGAAAGACATTCAGAAAGATTACTAGAGGTTGTTATAAGGAGTTCAAAGATGGTCCAAGAAATGACACAATAATAAGAATTGCATTGATCAACGAAGATAACGTTCACGATTGGATTAAAATTCAAATAATTCAGGATATTGCTGATAAAGGCAAACACAAGTAGCTTTCCAAGTACGGCTTGCACATGCGGTTCATCAAACCCATAAACACGGCTGAGAACATTCGTGTGACTAGGAAGCCATGAACATAAATTGGTAATGTCTTTATTTGGCAGAAGATTGTTTAGGAAGCTATCATTACGCAATCAGGTTTCAATGATAACTCAAAATGAAAGTTGATAAGTAAGGAATAAATGGTTCGATGTAGCTAGATCGAGTCAAAATATGAAGATAAAGGGAAGGAATTTGATTTAAGAATTTACATGCTTCAAGCTTGGAATCAAAATCAACCTAAAACAATCGGGTCTCCTTTCAAGTTCAGAGATCATGCTTTGGCTTAATAGGTCAAAACACTAACATTGTTTCACCCGTCAAGTTACTACATGCTTCTCGTCACTTGATTACAACCATGGTAAGTTGAAGATCAAGAATAAGAATAGTCATCAAGGTGTGGTTTTCACTCCTAACTTGATGGTGTATTCCCAAGATATGACCATTAACTTACCAATCAAAAAGTTCAATCCCAACTCATTGTTAAGGATCCATAGAAATAAGACGAGGTAACTCACCATTAAGGTAGGGGAAATCACTCCTATCTTAACGATGAAGTTTTACAAAAACAAAATATAACAGGATGAACTTCTTCATCAAAATCCAGAATTCACTCCTACTTTGACGAGGTCGTTTCATTTGAGAAAATGCAATTCATAAAAATGAAATTATCATCAAGGTATGAAATTCATGCCTATCTTGATGATTGAATTTCATGATAACAAGAAAATAACCGAAAATTGACATTTGTCACCAAAGTACTTGTTTCAATCCTATTCTGTGTGAGATCATGTCACTTGTGAAATGCCATTCCAAAGAAAATACTTGAAGTCAATCCTCAAGATAAGGTAATCACCCTAATCCAGAGGATGAAATTTCATAAAACACACAATTGGAAACCATTTATCGAAACAAATAGAGAATCATCAAATAAGGGAATCACCCCTGTTTTGATGAGTTAGAATTGTTTAGGAGGTACGAGTGTTCTTAGTCATAGATTGACTTACAAACTCTCGCATCTCCCACAGTGCAGACGGTTCAAAGTTTGACTTAACGACGAAAGGAAAAGGATATCACTTAGAATTTCAGAAAATTTCAAGTTACATCAATGTAACAAAAGGAAAATCATGCTTACAAAATTTAAGGTCAATGTTCGAGGTAACAGGATTTGTTATGATGGTATTCAATCTTGGATGGTTTAAGTCCAAAAGACAAAATCAGGGACAAAATGATTCGTCATCACAATGAGATGTGAACATTCGATTCACAATCGAAAGGAATACATGGACTTCTCAAGATATGAGGTCAACCATGACCTTATTGGAGACACGCGTACTTATAAGTGGTAACAAAGTTATAATTAGCTTATTCGATCATTGAGGTGAGTGACCACTTATAATATTTAAATTAACAAAGTTAACATTCAATTAGCAAAGTATCTCGAGATGTAGGAATTCCACCTACAGCATTGCATGTTCTTAGTTATGGGACACATTCTTAAGAAGATTTGAGAACCATAAGTAACGGTTTAAAGTTTTAAAGACCATACGGTTTAGATTCCTAATATCTTTAGGTATATTAAAAATCCATGTTCACGTTGGTCAAGGTATAGAAATAGTTACATGAAGTGCTGAGTTCAATACCGTCACACGTTATACGTTGAGCGTTTAAACATAAGAGTTGAAATGTAGGATGGGTTCAATGTTAACAGGAACATTATTTAGGTTAAGAATGAGAGGATATTAAACTTTGGTGATAACCAGTTCAAGGATTCAAGGATTTTTAAGATACAAAAAGGATGGTTCCATTTGGTAACGCATTACCATTTGGAATCGTTGACACGTCAAGGTAATTGACCCATTTACCTTAGAAACCTGTGTACGTTGACCACAGTTTATCACTCATCCCAGAAATCCCCAGGTAAGCATAACTGGTCTCGCAATGAGATTTATACGATATGCTTGCCTTAGCCCGAAGGCCTTTTGCCAGGAAATACAGAATACAGGTGTCTATGTGCCACACAAATTTCTTTGGTTTATGAAATCAAAACCTTGATGAGATTTTCATAGATTAGACATAGAGTCTAAGGAATTGAACCCACAATAATAAGCGTAGCCTCCACATGTCGTTGAGAATAAGTTTAGGAAGTTCATTTATCGGGGAGAGTCAAAGAGTCAAAGTTAAATTTAGGGAGTCTAAGTTTTAAGCATACATAAGGCAATCCTATGCTAAGGCATCAAGTTGCACAAAAGGAATAGCATTATGTAGTATTCAAACCATAAGAATATAATACTATAAGGTTCATGCAACTATAGTTTAGGTCACCATTTCTAATAACCTAAATCCCTATAGTTATGGGCTCTGATACCAATCTGTCACACCCCAACCTTGACGGCAGAATCGTCGAGGCGTGAGAGTTACGATTGTTCACAGCCACATAACGCTATTGCCTGAAACATGTTAAAAATAAAAGGTCAACATATTGTTGGTGAGCATTCTATAGTCTTGAATACATAAGTATATAAAAGATGGCAATTCATGTTGTAAATTAGAGAACAAGGTAACTAGGGATGTAAGACAGAATGTACAATCAAACCTTGACAAAGTTTTACAAGTTCTCAAACGTTTACAAGTATATACGATTAGCTAAGTGTACTTGGATCAACCAAGCAGGCTTGTCAGGCCCATAGATCTATGACGTCACCAGGCTAGCAATAGTTAATGATTGTACATGTATTCGACATTACATGGTAGCTACAAGATTCAACTAATCACAACACACAAGTAAATTGTCATAGGTTTACAAGAATCAACGTTTACAAGTGCAATGGTTAATAAGTAACATGTTTCACCCCAAAGTGCGAAAATATGAAAAAGGGTATAGAAATACTCACTTGGCGATTAAGTATATATTGGATGATTAATAAGAAATAATAACAATCGTCGTTTCAACGAATTCCTTTACAAGGTACCTAAAACGTATTTATTACAAGATTAATAATAAGCTTAACAATTAAACGTGAACTAGGGTTTTAGATGGAATTTGGGGTTTTGACAAGTAATGAAATTACTTGTATTTCGATTTATTCGATAATAATTTGTTAATCTAAAATAATTGTTAAAGTATATTTTATAAGAAATTACGTTTGTAAATAATCGTGAAATTATAAGATGTATAATTTCTACAATTTACAGGATTATTTCATAATTAAACATGATATAGTGTCTATTTTTATAAAAATAATTATTTATAATATTTATAAATAATATTTTATAAATATTATTAAGGTTTTTAACTAAAATAAATTTACATAAATTATTTATGTAACATTTTACATAAGAAAAGTTTATAAGATTTATTTTTATAATTTTTAAGAATTTTTCTGAAGTTTTTAGAGGCTTAAAAGGCATTAAAAAATTATGTGAGGTGGCCGGGTTTCGAACCCGCGACCTTCAACTTGACATGGAGCGCAGGAACCAGTGGAACAAAGGCCTAAGCCGCGTAAGAATCCGGTTTTTAATTGTTTTAAGCTTAGTTTCAATCAACCCCAATCCCATTACAAGCCCTAGATCGATCGAAGCCCCAATTGATCATCAATTTGATTCTGATAACAGTAATAATCATAGGGCTTTGTTTGCCCATGTAAATCGAGTATGTATGTATGCTCAATTACCTATATGGTGATGAATTGAAGACGAACAGGTCAAAGAACAGACCGCGGTCACTGTGTGATCGATTGATTTTCCAAACAACGTTGATAATCAAATTAAACTCATGGGAAGCTTCGAATAACGATCTAGAAGCAAAGCCCCTTATCAAATTTGATTAAAATCGATTGGAAGTTGGGTTTTTAAGGGGTTGCAGGTCCGCGGTTATGGTGTTCGAATGGTGGTGTTTTTTTTTTGATCTTTGATGCAATTGAACTCGGTGTTAGGTTTTAAACGATTAAAAGTTCATTAGTGCGGGATTTCTTTGATTATAAAATGTTAGTGCGATCGATTTTGGGTTGGAAAGGTGACCGAAATCGTGAGATTGTGAGCTGGGAAGAAGAAAGTGGAATTTCAAATTACAGTTTCAGTCCCTGGGGTATTTAAGAGTTATCATTTCATGTTAAAACCCTTTAATTCAAGTTTTAATATTTACCTAATAAACCCTAAACTTTAAAACCATTATATAATGAATCAAAAGAATTAATTTATAAGTCTTTATAAATTTTATAAAGCTTGTAAACTTTATATTTGTTTATTTATTTCCACTTTTATAATTAAAGTTCATAATTATTAATAAGGCTTTATAAATTTATTAAAATTCATTTTATGACTTAATAAATTTTAATAAGACATTCCATTTACTTATTTATTTATAAATTATTACTAGTTATTTCAATGATTAATAAGTGAATATATCACAATATAAACTGCATATTTAATGAATTTGATCCGGTACAATTATATAAAAATTTGGTTCGGGTTTTAACTTAAAAAAATGACGGATGTTACAAAAGCCAAGAAGTCTAGCTTAAAGTAGTTGATGTTGTTATGAGTATTGTTTGTTAGTCGAGCCACAATATCCGCCGGCGATATGTATGAATCTCCATATGAACTCCTCCAATCGTCTACTAATGAACTTCTTACATCCGAGTCCTCCAAACTATCTAAAAGGATTCCTTCTCTTGGGATACCAAGCAATATGTGAACCGCTACGTCATCAACTTTTATATTCCCACATGGCAATTCAATCTCCATCTTATCTTCGTTGAAGACATCTACAACATAGTAACCTAGTTTCTGCGGAATTCCATCTACCTTAAATTCCAAAAGCTTACCGAATCCCATTTCTTCAACAGCACTACGTTGCTGCGCATTCAGCAGTGTAATAGCCTTTGCTAGTGGTTTTGGTGAGCATCTATTTATTATGGATGGATACTTGTTGCACTTCTTCTGTACGAGTGTTTTTTTCTTACTAGTAGACCTTACCCTATCAAGGTCATTCCTACTCTTTCTCCTATTAACCCCTCTGCTACTATGCACCATCATTATTTCTTTACCTGTTAACATTATAAGTAAATTTAAAAAAATGGTCAATATAACAGTTATTTAAAAATATATTTTTCTATATAAATAACTTCTCCGTATGTGAGAATCCTTTTCAATGGATGACGCAACCAACATTTAGTCACGTTGTAAAATTAGTTGCTGTGCAACATCAATATTAATATAATAAGCTATCATATAAATATAACAATTACAATAATTTCTTATAAATACCACATACCATTCAAACCATCTTTTATTGGGTTTCCCTCACATTTGATGGTGGTCACTTTCACCTTCGCACAAGCCCCTGATATAACATATTTATACATTAATTTACCTTTTGCTTACAGAAAAGTACAACAAACAACACCACACAAAAATTTCTACTTTTGTTTTAAATTGTGTAATAAAAATATCTTACGTTTAGCATTCTTCCGCAAACTTGGACCTTCTGAAGACAATAATGATATGATTGACAGGTTTGCTTCATCACCCGATCCTGTTCTAACAAAATTAGTAAATGTAGTTATTCTAGAATACAGCAAAACATTACTACACCTTACAATAATGTAAACAAGCACTTTAACAATACCCTAACCTTCTACACCCTTCTTTTCATTATGCTCCTCACATCTTCTCGCATGGGAAGTCCTCTTCACAACCGCTCCTGTATATATTTAAAGTACTTACTCATATATTGTGTGTTATTCGAAGATACCAAACTAAACAAACACATTATTAAACACAAATGCGAATATTGTAACAATAGTACATTACTTTTAGCGTTTCTGCGCACAATCGGTCCTTCAGATGATAATTTTGAAATATGTGCCACATTTGTTTCGTCACCAGGCCCTTTTTTTACAAAATTAATATAAATTATGTAGCATAAACCATTTTTTTGTACATTGGATTACAGTATGCTTAAAATAACACTACCACCCAAAACGAAATGCTTATGCATTTTTAATTTTTGCCAATCAAACAACCGTACTTCATATGTTCTTTCAAATGTTAACAAACTATGACTTGCAATATGTAAACAAAGAAGATTACCGAATTTTTTACCAATTGTTACTTTGACTTGCAATAATATAAACAACAAGGTTATGAAGAATTTACCTTCTACCTCTTTGTTCTCATTATTCCCCTTACATCTTATATCATCCAAACCCCTCTTAACACGCTGCCCTGTATATAGCCAAATAACGTAATCAAATATTATATCTCATTGGAAGATAACAAACCTAACAACACACATATGGAAACACAAACTCAAAAATACAACAATGTTACATTACTTTTCACATTCATGCGCGCACTAGGGCCTTCCGATGATAGGATTGAAATGTGTTCGACGCTTGCTTCGTCATCTGCCCATGTTTTAACATAATTAATATGTATTATATATAGAAAACTGGATATGTAGAATGGATTACAACAAATCGCAATGATATTGTGTGCAAAAGTTAACTATGTCCAAAAAACTAATATAAATTAAGTAGCATAAAACCATTTTTTGTAAATTGGATTACAATATGCTTAAATAAGAGTACCACCCAAAACGAAATGCTTCTGCATTTGTAATTTTTGCCATTCAAAACAACCGTACTTCGTATGTTCTTCGAAATGTTAAAGAACTATGACTTACACTAATGTAAACAATAATGTAAACAAAGAAGATTATCAAATTTTTTTCCTTATGTTACTTTGACTTACAATAATGTAAACAACAAGGTTATCAAGAATTTACCTTCCACATCTTTGTTCTCATTATTCCCCTCACATCTTATACCATTCAAAGTCCTCTTAACACGCTGCCCTGTATATAGGCAAACAACGTAATCAAGTATTATATCTCATTGGGAGATAACAAACCAAACAACACACATATGGGAACACAAAGTCAAAAATACAACATTGTTACATTACTTTTCAAATTCGTGCGCGCACTACGGCTTTCAGATGATAACAGTGAAATATGTTCGATGATTGCATCGTCATCTGCCCCATGTTTTAACATAATTAATAATTAGTATATATTAGAAAGCTGAATATGTAGAATGGACTAGAATGTTGTAACATTAATGAAACAAATTACAATGATATTCCGTGCAAAAGTTAATTCTGTGCAAAAAACTAACCGTAATTCTGATGTTCTTCCAAATCAATTTTTATAGGGTCCCCTGCTGTGTTTACAAATTTCCGAAGTGATTGTCGTGCAATTCGTTCGCTACTCCTTCTTGTAGTCATGCATAATAAGTCTGTAAAGATAAATTATTCTATAAAATACGTCAATACTGATTCTAATTGAATTGGTTTACGTCTAGTATGCCTCCATTCACTAGAGCTCCTCGCCTTTATAATCTCGCTACCACTGTTAAATATGTCTAAAAAAACAACAAAAGTTAATATTGCCTAATAGAAAAATAAACCAAAATAGCGGATGCTTTTGGTACTTTCTCAATTTTACCTCTTTCCAAATATAACATTAATTTTAACAATATTTTTTTTTGTAAAATCAAAACTTCACATTCTAACATACTTCAATTTACCAAAGTAAAATTAAATCTATCACTGATTTATTTTCTACAAAATAAACCGAAGCAGTATACGTGCTTTTCTAGGGTTCTTTAACAACATCGAAGGAAGCTTTCGTACCAAATGTCAACATACAGTCAAATTAATGGAGATGTAAGTGAGAAAGAATAAAAAATGCAAACAGTTAACTTGAAGACGAGAATACAGTTGTCGGTGTTTTAACTGTAATTTCAAAGTCCTTTCCACGGGTCGGGGACTTACCGATTTTGATTTTCCTTCATCTTCTTCAAATCTTCAAAGCACTACGGACCACCTTTACACCGTCTGCGACTACCCTTCTTTGAAGATTTTGTGCCTTCAAAAGAACAAGATCTTGATTCTTTGAACAAACTTATGGATAATCGGATTTTGTTTGAAAAAACTACGAATGAAGAAGAAGGGGGCGGGGGATTTTCGTGTACCTGTGTCGTTGAAGAAAATGAAACACAAATTTAAAATTTTGTAAAATGAAACATGAATAGTATTGATTGTGATTGATAAGACACTTGCTTTTGGGAAGGAAGAAAAAGTACCGACGGTTTTTTTTTCAAATGGGTAAAATTGCCATTACACCCTCAACATCTCATCTTCTATTGTACTTTACTAATATAATAAGCAGAATTGTTTATGGCCATTAGATCATAAACTTATCCAAAGATCAATGGTCAAAAAGTGAGTTAAGGAGTTCTTACATTAAACCAAGGTTCTTAATAGAACATATATATATATATATATATATATATATATATATATATATATATATATATATATATATATATATATATATATAGACCTAATTAATCCTAAACCTAAAACAATTGAAACACCATTCATCATTTCAGCTGAGGCTTGAGCCGCCACCAGTCACCACACCCCCTGCGACGCCACCGGTGACCGGCCACACCGCCTCCGACCAGAACCACCGCCACTGCGACCTGAAGCTCCACACACGGCACGTTGCAACGCCCCACCGCCCTGTGACGCCACAGCTCCGACCACAACCACCGCCACCACACCACCCTCGACGGCTCGACGACACCCTGCGACCTGAAGCTCCACCGCTCTGCGACGCCACATCTCCGACCACAACCACCGCCACCACACACGGTACGCTTTCGTATTGTTGTTCTTTGTTGCTGTTGATATGATTATTTTTTTGAAAATGTTTGAACCTGATTATTGGTCTGAAAAGGTTTGAGCATTTAGTATTCAAGCTGGCTCGACGAGCCACTAGCTGGCTCGAGCTTTTCACGAGCCGAACTCGAGCTCGATTTTTCAGCTCGGTAACATTTTCGAGCCGAGCCGGCTCGTTAGGCCATCGAGCTCGAGCCCGACCCCACCTTGGCTCGACTCGGCTCGTTTACAGCCCTATTAACAAGCTTAGTTTGTAAATAAAAATTATAAATTGTTTAAAAACTATCATTCAGTTTTATAACGAATATGAAACATGATTTAATTATTTTTTAAGTTTAAAAAAGAAATATGAAATTACATATATTATATTTAATTATATAAAAGCATAATAAACACTTGTGCATTATTTATACTTTCCTAAAACCGAAAAAGCTCACAAAATTCTACAGTTTATTTCTGCAGACACTTTATACTCCATACACATGTCCACATTTTCAAACACCACTCACCTCCCATGTGAATTCCCCATTCTACCCCTCCTTTATTTACATCACACTGCATGCATTGGGGTTCTCATCACTAAACATCTGTGGGGCTGGTGGGTATGAATACGCTGCTTCCGCAACATAACTCTGAGGGTACATTTGGTAATTCGCAGGCTGATAATAATAATAATATTCATTCTTTCTCATATCCATCACATCCTCCGTTGTTGCTGCTGCTTCTTGTTTCTCACTAATGTCCCCGGATTTCTTCTCTGCCGCCGTGTCGCCCCCTTCGGGTTTGTCGTCCTTGCCACCAGCGGGATCTTGGTTCACGATCACCACGGTTTTGCCGGTTCTTTTGTGCACGTAGTCCACGAGCTCCGGTGCTTGAAAAGTGCCTTTTACTGTTACTTGTGAGGTCTTTAGATCGGGTACTGCGGTTTTTACACCTGCGGTAATAAACAAATATATAAGAGGATCGAAAGTCACTATACCAGAAAATTTCCCCTGTAGTAAACTACGGTAGAGGAGACTCATAAATTTCTAAAAATCTCTGGCCCTTAAAAGATCCTGCTTGATTGCTTGTTATTATTATTTTTAATATTATATATAAGTGGGTCCATATATACACATTGACACACACTAAACGTAAACGTAAGATCATGTGGAACTCATTTTTTTAAAGAGGCTTTATATAATAAATATTGTTGAAAAGTTAAATTTAAAATTGAGTACCCTTCATCCTGAGAATGCGTTTTCTGATTTCTTGAGCACAAGCTTCACAATGCATATGCACCTTCAACACCACCGTAACCACCGGTGGAGGCTGCAATTCACCGGAAAAAGCATTAGAATGTAACAAAACCACAAATTATTATTTCTAAACTACAAAATATTAGGAAATAATAATAACTAGTGTTAAGCTCCATTGCGGTGGATGTGTAAAAACCGTGTCAAGTAGCAACAATAACATACCATAGTCAGTGTCCACCAACATAAAAAAACTCGTATTAAAAAAAGAATTAATTTTAATTTTGCCCTCTAAGGTTTGAGAAAAGTAATTATTTCCTCTAAAAGTTTAAAAACATCAATTTCAATCCAAAAGTTTCATCGTTTGTTTCAATTTCTATACAAAAGTTTGATTTTTTGGATCCAAGTTGAAACAATCTATAAAATTTTGGATTGAACTTAAAACAATTTATGAAATCTTTGAAGGTAAATTGATATTTTGAATCCTTTAGAGGAAAATTGTTATTTTAATCAAATCTTAGGAAGCAAAATTGAATTTAACTCTTTAAAAAATAAAAAAACTGGAAAAATAAAACCGAAACAAAAAGTCTAGTTTTTCCCCGCGCTACTGGGTAGAAATTTTGTCTTTTTTCTTCATACTATGTAACGTTAGTGTGTTCATTATCGTCATAGCTTGTCGAAAACCATATAATCGAGTACCGAAATCTTTAAATCGTCGAGTAGCGTTAAATCACACCAAAATACAAAAATCACCCTCTAATACCAAAACCGCACAAAATAATACCAAAACCAACCACCGCAAAAAAAATACAAAAAAGCCCAAAAGATGAAAAAAAAACCACTCAAAACGATGAGTGAAACCAAACTATGCACAAAGTACAACCCAATATGCATAACAAATTTGAAACAACCAATGAAATGAAAATTTTGAACCGAAACAATTTATAAAACTTTTGAAGGTAAATAGATGTTTTTAATATTTTTTTAGAAAAATAGTTACTTTTAACAAATCTCAAATAATAAAATCACATTTAACTCTAATAATAATATTACCACCTCATCTTTCTTCTCTTCCACTTTGGGTGCTTCTTCCTCCTTGGGCTCCTCCGCCGGAGGTTTTGGCACCGGCGACAGAAGCTCAACTTTCCGGTGACTTTTCTTCTGGAGTCTTTCTAGAACCTTCATCGGATCTGCTTTTTCTCCCTTCACTACCACTTTATGAGTCTTACAATCAGTGACAACATCTTCAACACCTATTTTGAAAAACAAATTTTGTTACTAATTATATAACATTTTAATGGAAAAGTGCAAAATTGTTTGAAACGATAATAATATGATATGAAGTATGAACCATCAAAGCCTTTAAGGCATCGCCGGACTTTTCTAGCACAGCCTTCACAATGCATGAATACTCTCAACACCACCTCTTGCGGTGGCGGAGGTGGTGGTGGCTCTTTTGACTCCTCCGCCTTTTTGTCATCTCCGGCGGCCGGTTTTGCTTCTTCCGCCGGCGGCTTTACCTCCTCTGGCGACTTTACCTCCTCCGGCGACTTTACCTCCTGAAAAAGATAACATCTTTTTATCAAAACCCACGTATAAAAAGTAAAAACTTACTTTTAAACACAACCCACATGAAAAAAAAACTCATTTTTGACAAAACCCACAAGAGAAAACTTAATCTTTACCAAAACCCATATGAAAGAACTCATTATCTAACAATACCCACATGTAAAAACTCAATTTTTGACAGAACCCATAAGAGAAAACTCAAATTTTACCAAAAACCCACATGAAAAAACTCATTCTTAGTGAAAACCAACATGAAAAACTTAATCTTTACCGTGACCCACATGAAAAAACTCAATCTTTACCAAATACCACATGAAAAAATATCAAAACCAACATTAAAAAAACTCATTTCGTTTATCAAAACCCACATGAAAAAACTCAATATTTACCAAAACCACAAGAACAAACTCATTATTTTCAACCAAAATACTTATTTAACCCCATAACCACATCAAAGAAACTCATTTTCACATCGAACAAATTATAATATCGTAGAAGGGGTTGATGAACAGCCCTCTCCCATTTAACAGTTGTAAGATTACAAGAACATAATAAAAACTCAATCTTTACCACAACCCACAAGAAAAAACTCTTTTTTTTTCCAAAAATACACATTAAACACCCTACCCACATCAAAGAAACTCATATTTAAATGAAATAACAATAATAATTTTGCAGAAGGGTTAAAGAACCTACCTCTCCCATTTGAGAGTTGAGTGGCTGTGCTGAAGATTGCAAGAAGATTAAGGAGTTTTATAATGGGTTCAAAGGCCTGTGAAATCAGGCATAAAAACACACAGTAATGCACAGTGGTGTGTGATTTAATCGAGGTGAAAAGGGAGTGTGAGATGTGTGTGTGATTGAGCTGATGATGAAGAGGAGGACCATCAGATCTATTGAGAAATGAATAGCACTCATTTCGGTCATCATAGACGTGACGTGGCTCTTTGTAGAGGCCACGTCAGATGAGTGGCTTTCCACTTACGATGTCGTATTGACTTAGTGTTGAAATGTTTTGTAAATTTTATTAAGAGTAAATTACCATTTCCATTCTTAAGGTTCGGTGATTTTAACCATTTACATCCCTACAGTTTAAAAATCATCATATATCCTCTAACGTTTTATTTTTATTCTCATTTGAATCCAAAACACTAACACCGTTAAATTATACAGTTAACTCTCTTGTTAAAAGACTAAACTACCCTTTAAATTAAAACCCCTAACCAACTACCCCCTTCTTTCTCTCTGAAGTCAACAACACTGTAGTTTTCGTCGGAGCCCTAATATGTGAACGGGAAGATGATGGTGGTATGCAGGTAGTGAGGTGGCGCACAGGCGGTGGCGGCCCGGAGGTGGTGCGTCGGTGGTGGTGGGCTGGAGGTGGTGTGCTTGGGGCGCCCGGTGGTGGGTGGTGTGCCACGATTTGAAGGTGTGTCGCCGGTGGTGCGAGTAGGGTTGGTGGTGGTCGGCGATGGAGATGGTTGGGAAAACAGGGGTTGGGGATGGTGTTGGCAGCGGTGTTGTGGCGGTATTAAAGACTTCATACCCCAAAAACCACCCCTATCGTAACCTTCCGATCGTGATCTCCCCGCCGACAACCACCCTCCGGCAACACCCATCCCCGCCTACAACTACCCTCCTTGCACAACAGTCGCATCCGATTTCGGATGGTTATAGTGACTGATTTTGATGATTAGATTCAGTGACGGTGATGGTGGTCACCTGATGCAGGCGATGGTGATGGTGCACGATTTTAATGATTAGACCAGCTGGTGATCGGCGATGGTGGTTGTCATGGTTTGCAGGTGGTGATGGTGGTTGGCGGGTGGTGATGGTAATGGTATTTTCACTGCCACCACAACCACCACAACCACCACCATATTTCTAACGGAGGTGGCCTCACCGGACCTAGTAGTGGCGGTTGGTGGCTTCGGGCCGGTGGTGGTGTGCCGGCAGAAAGGAAACGATGGGAGAGGGAGGGGTGGGAGAGGTGGAGGCGATGACGGGATGAAGAGGAAGTGGAGGCGAGCGGGAGGATGAGGAAGTGGAGGTGGTGGTGGTTGTTGACTCCAGAGAGAATGAAGGGGGTAGTGGGTTTGGGGTTTTAATTTTAAGGGCAATTTAGTCTTTTAACAAGAGAGTTAACTGAATAATTTAACGGTGTTAGTGTTTTGGATTCAAATGAGAACAAAATGAAACGTTAGGGGGCATATAAGGATTTTTAAACTTTAGGGATGCAAATGATTAAAATCACCAAACCTCAAGGATGCAAATGGTAATTTACTCTTTTATTAAATTGATACGGGAACCGTGAGGGGGATCGGGAAAAGGGATGGTAAATGTTGGTTTAAATTTGAAATTATAAAAGTTTAAATACAAAAAGTATGAGAATATATAGTAAGTTTAAATAAATTATAAAAAAATATATCTCACAATCTAATTCAAAGTTTAAAAAAGTAATTTTGAGATTTTGCTCCCCTAACCGTCCTCACTAAGAAAAAAATAAACAAAAATTAAAAAATAAAAATTAACTTTTTTATTATGTCATTCATGAAAAACACAATAACGTCATTGTGTCATATAAAGACACAATGAAATATTTATTTATTTTTATTTGTTTTTTTCTGAAAGAGGACGACGAGAGGAACAGAGACTCCGAAGTACTTTTTTAAAATTTGATTTAGATTGTGAGATATAATTTTTTTTGTGACTTTTTAGCCTCATTGTGTCTTTTCACACTTTGTAGCAAAAATACACATTGTAGAATAACCTCACCCTTTGAAATTATATATTATAGTAAATTAGTCTTAAGCCCACTGCATTGCAGCGGGGGACGTAAAACTATATCAAATAACACCAATGACACATCACCGTCAGTGACCACTAACATCCAAAAAGCTCGTAGTAAAAAAATTAAATAAAAACGAACGAAAGTAGGTGTAAAAATGTTAAGCAGCGTAGGCGGAACGTAAAACATATAAAACAATAAGTAGGTCGATCTAGAACTGGCGTGTTGAGACGGAGTCGTTACACGGGAAAAATATAAAGGTAAAAACGTTAAACCGCACGCACGCTTCGCTGAGTTAACTCGCAAAATTTAAACAGAACCGTAAAACAAATTTTTATAAAAATATGAATAGTAAGAAGATCAAAGTTGAAAGTAAAAAATATTGGGGCCAAATTATAAAAGTATAGGATTAAGATAAGAAAGAAGTTAAGGATTAAAAAAGATACAAAGATGAGTACAACCTATTAAGCATATTTAGCAACCCAATTAGCATAGTAAAGTTGATAATTAATAATATATAAAATACTGTTTTGGTCTCCTTGATTTGGTCATTTTAGCCATTTAAGTTGAAAAACAAATTTTCTAACACATCCACCATGGTTTGTATTCTATAACTATCTCAAACCACCATCTGCCAAACCTCCCACCGCCGGTCATTGCTCCACCGTCGATCACTACTCCACCGCCAGTCACTTCTCCACTGCCCGTCACTTGCCTCCACCACCGGCCACCCTCACTCTCACACTCTTTCTCTCTTTCTCGCCACCCACCATCGCAGTCTACCAAAGAAGAAGCATCTCAAAACCCTAATCAGGGCTTCGATTGAGGTGTGCAAAGGTGAAGAGATCTGAAAATCAGAAACCAGAAACATAAATTTAAGGTTGAAGAATGAGATTTAGGGTTTGAATCTAGAAGACGAAGATATGAATTTGGGCACAACCTGTAAAACCTCTGAAAACTCCCAAAGATCAGTAACACACGATCTCAATCTTGTGAACGCGGAATATAAACAAGATTGGAGTAGAAGAAGATTGAATTGAATCACAAAAGAAGATATTCGATTGATAAACAGAAACCTATAAAAGGTCTTGTGCGATTTCGCACAGATACAATGATAATGAATGAAAAGCTTAATTACAAAACGAAAACTAGCTATTTATACTAAACATAGAGTTCTCGCGCGAGATCCCTTTCGCGTGGATCAAGCTTTCGCGCGGCAGCTGTCTTTCGCGTAGTCTGCGACTCGCATGGATCTGGACTTTCGCATTGTAGGCTTCTCGCGTGACTTCTTGTTGTCGCGTGGATCTGGTTATCGCACAGTATGTTTTGCCGAGCCTTGATTTGTCTTCTACAATCTCCCCCTAGGCTCGGTGAAACATAATTAATCAAAGTCAATGTTTGCCTTCTTGTAAGATCCAGCATAAGCATACCATTTATTCCTCAGGATCCGGTCAATCATCCATACGTACTGGCAAGATAGAAAGTAAACAGACTCATCAGCTGAGATAGGGCAGTGTAACAGCTTGGATAAGTCGTCTTTGCCAAACTTCATTAAGTCTGCTGGATCAATGATTCGATAAGACTTGTTTAAATCGAACATTTTATACCTTGAAAATCACTCTAAACACGTACCGAGTATGATGTGAATCAAAATAACAGAAGATGAGTGAGATAATGTAATGTTTGGAGTATGCGAGAGGAGATTTCGGGTATGTGAGCGAAAAGGGTTTTCGGGTAGGTTTTGAGCGAAAAGTGGCTATGTCTAGAACATTGTGCCTTTTATACCACAGACGAGTCACGCGAAAACACATTTTCGCGAAACATCCCTTTTCGCGTGAGGTTACCTGTCGCGTGAATCAGTTAGTTTTCAAAAGTTTTCAAAATTTTTCAAACTTTTCAATACTTTTATTTTCAATGAATTTTGTCAACATAAAATATTTTTTACCAAGTGATTAATTAACTTAATGAATCTTCAATTTTCAAATATTTCTTGTTATTTAATTGTCCTAAAAATAAAACACTATAAAAGTGAAATAAAAACAAACACTTACTAACAAAATAGCAATGGAATAAAAACAATTAAAAATTCAAGATCGGATTTGCCTGTTTTGTATAAATTTTCATAATGAGATCATATAGTTCTTTTGTCAAGTTAAGACTCTGTCCGGCTTTATTTAAAATAACTGGTTAAGTTGATTGTCAATATATTTTGTCCTTTTAAACTTATACTTCAGGTTTTACTCAGACACATAATGAGTGATATATATCATGTTTTGTGTTGATTTAATATAAGTCAGTGGATCCCACAATCAGAACTTCTGTAGAATTATTATTATCCTTCAAGACACTATTGAGATTTTTCAAGTCACCCCAATTTGACTTAAACCATGCATTGATGATCAGTGATACCATTTATTTTAATCCTAAATATAACTATTTGAGCATAACTAGCCTGAGAAATATTTCATAACCCGGAATATTAACAAGTTTAAGGACTTACTGACAGCCATCCGGACTTACGTCTGCCCTCTCAAGATGTTTAGGACTTACAAGCCATCCGGACTTACATGCCCCATCTTTCGATTTTGCCTTCCAAAGTTAAAAACTATTCTCAAAATCAGAAAATATATACCATATAGTATGTATGTCATATAGACATATCTTTTGATTTGTTGTGCTTCTTGGCATCTTATATCCTATATGGCCTTTTCCTTTTGGCATCTTTTTGCTCAATTATTTTCTTTTTGTATTTTTCTCTTTTTGTTCCTTTTTGTATTTTTACCTTTTATATATATATATAGAGTTATGATAATCACTGAATCAATCATATACAGGCTCAATTATGATCTTTTCATTTCTGAAAGCAAAGCCTATCAACATATCAAACATAATCCAAGTGTATTCGTATTTAAGCCTTTGAAAGTACTTATACTCGTTTTGAACTTTGTAATATCATTTCTCATTTAGGCATGAAAATTTCTTCTTTTTGATTTTGGCAATCCTTTGATCTTAACTCCCCCTAAGACCAAAAATATTTTTTCAGAACTTGCTTTTCTAATTTTCTCCCCCTAAAATTGTGATTGTACTTTTAAGAAAAAGAAACAATTGCAATTTTATTCATTATTAAAAACTAAAAAATCTTTTTGTGAAGATTCATTAAACCATTTATCCAAAGTTAATCATTCCCAATGATTGCACTAGGAAATCAAATCGAGAATGATCAAACGCCTTGGTAAATAAATCAGCTATATTTTCAGTTGACGGCACTTGTTTAAGATGAATAAGTTTACGATCAAAACAGTCGCGGATAAAATGTATGCGGATGTCTATGTGTTTAGTTTTTGAGTGTTGGATGGGATTTTTCACGATGTTTAAAACTGCCGTGTTATCACACCAAATTGGTGTGTCATAAATGTTGAGACCATAATCGAGAAGTTGTTGCTGAATCCAGACAAGCTGGGAACAACAACTCGAAGCAGCCACATATTCAGCTTCGGCAGTGGATGTAGAGACAGTGTTCTGCTTTTTACACTGCCAAGAAATGAGTCGGTTGCCCAAGAATTGACATCCTCCTGTGGTCGATTTCCTGTCTAAGTTGCAACCACCATAATCACTGTCAGTATAAGCAAATAAATTGAAATCGGAATTTCGAGGATACCAAAGACCAAGTTTGGGTTGACCCTTGAGATACTTGAAAATCCTCTTGACAGCTTTCATGTGTGATTCCTTTGGATCACTTTGATAGCGGGCACACTGACAAACAGGGAACATAACATCCGGCCTGCTTGCAGTGAGATACATAAGGGAACCAATCATTGATCTGTAAAGATGCTGATCAACTGATTCTCCTAATGGATCTGGAGTAAGAGTAGGACGAGAAGCCATTGGAGTTGGAGCTACTTTGGAATCTTGAAACTTGTATTTCTCAAGAATTGTCTGAACATACTTTTCTTGATGAATGAGAATACCAGTCTCAGATTGAGTAACCTGAATACCCAAGAAAAATGAAATTTCTCCAAGTGAACTCATCTCAAATTTCTTCTTCATCACCTCTTCGAACTCCGTGCACATACTAACATTTGTGGAACCAAAATAATATCATCGACGTAGATTTGAACCAAATAATATCATCCCCTGATTTTCGTATGAATAAGGTTTGATCAATTGCACCTCTTGAATAACCATTTGCAAGCAAATGTTCAGTCAGAGTTGCATACCAAGCACGAGGTGCTTGATGTAAACCATATAAAGCCTTATCCAACTTGTAAACATAATCAGGATGATCTGGGTCTTCAAATCCAGGAGGCTGACAAACATAAGTTTCCTCCTTCATTTCTCCGTATAAAAACGCAGTCTTAACATCCATCTGGTACACCTTGATGTTCATGAATGAGGCAAAGGCTAAGAAAATACGTATTGCTTCTAGTCTTGCAACTGGAGCATACACTTCTTCATAATCTAAGCCTTCAACTTGATAAAATCCCTGCACCACAAGGCGTGCTTTATTTCTAACTATAACACCCTTTTCATCCGTCTTATTCCTAAAAATCCACTTTGTTCCAATCGGAAGCTTATCTTTTGGTAGTTCAACAAGATGCCAAACATTGAGCTTCTTGAATTGCATCAACTCATCCTGCATTGCTTCTATCCAGCTGTTTTCTTTAAGTGCCATTTCCACATTCTTGGGCACTATTTGTGATAGAAAGCAAGCATACAGACATGTGTTGATTGCTCCTGATCGACTTCTGGTAACTACACCTTCGTGCATCGGGCCAATGATTGCGTCAGTTGGATGAGTTTTATGTATTCTCAATTGAGGAATCTCATCTGCAACCATTCCATCTTCCAAATTTGTAATATGTTCAACATTATCAAGAACTTCTTCAGTATGTTGAGATAGAGGCACATAAGTTTCATCAATTGTGTCATCTGAAATAGGAGTTTCAGAAGCTGTTGACACATTTGGAGACTCATCAAATGGAACCTGAATGATCTCTATCGGTGTGTGTATAGTGTCTGAAGAAGATGAAGATAACGGAGAACTCAACGATTCTTCCAGCTCCTGAGTAGGAATTTGTTCTGAAGAAATATCTAAAGACTCAGAACAGGCAGATACTGGCACAGAAGTTGTCGGAATATCTTTGGATGATGAAGCAGTAGCAGAATCATCAGATATCAAAGAAGGAAGTTCCTCAATTATTTGGTTATCCAAGGTGATTGATTGAGAATTAGAATCTGCAGATGAAGATTTAGAAATATTAAATTTATGAACAAGGATTCATAATCATAAACCCATGAAGGAGCTGAACCTGCATCAGTTATGTTAAGTTCGTGCCAATCAATGTTAAATGACTCGATTATTTGTCTAGTTCTTTTATTATAAACACGATATGCAACCTTATTGGCAGCATATCCCACAAAGTAACATTCATCAGCCTTTTCAGAAAATTTTGAAGATGATTCGGTTGTATGTAACAAAGTGCAACAACAACCAAAGGCTTTAAAATATTTAACTTTGGGTTTGTGATTATAAAAGATTTCATAAGGAGTCTTATTTAATCTTTTGTTGATTAACACACGATTCTGAACATAACATGCAGTATTTACTGCCTCTGCCCAAAAGAATAAAGGTAATTTGGCGGCAGAGATCATTGTTCTAGCAGCTTCAATTAATGTCCTATTTCTTCTTTCTGCAACCCATTCTGTTGTGGAGTGCCAGCAGCACTGAATTGTCTGGCAATTCCCTTGGATTCACAAAACTCATTCAGAGTTTGATTGCAAAACTCTGTCCCATTGTCACTTCTGATGCATTTTACCTTTTTCTCTGTCTGATTCTCCACCAAAGTAATGAATTTGATCAATAGATGTGGAGTTTCATCCTTAGATGCTAAGAAAAACACCCAAGTAAATCTTGAAAAGTCATCAGTAACAACCAAACAATAAGATCTTCGACCCAAACTTAGAACACTTACTGGACCAAAAAGATCCATGTGTAAGAGTTGTAAGATTGATTCGACTGAGTTGTGTGCAACTGGTTTGTGAGGAAGTTTATGTTGTTTACCTTTTGAACATGACAAACAATGTTCAGTTAAATGATATTCTTTTTCAGGTAAACCAATTACATGATTTCCACGTACAAGTTTATTCATGTTTTAAGATTGACATGTCCTAATCGACGATGCCATAACATGGAATCATTCTCCGAGGCTTTGGATAATAAGCAAGAGGCTGTTACCAAAGAATTAGAACAATGCATATCGAGAAGATATGTGTCATTGTCTCTCGGAGTCCTCATCAAAACCCATTCTTCTGGAACAACAAAACCTGGTTTTAATATTAAGCATTCGTTATTAGTAAAGTGTGTTGAATATTGTTTGTCACAGATTTGAGACACACTTAGCAGGTTATGTTTTAGTTCTTCAACAAAATTAACATTCTCAAAACTCAGGACGCCATTTGTAACTGTACCCCGTTTTGTAATTCGTCCTCCTCTATCTCCTGCAAATATCACTCTTCCTCCGTTGTATGATTGCACATCTTGTAGTAATGATAAGTTAACAGTCATATGTCTTGAACACCGCTATCAACATGCCATAGACTGTCAGTAGCCTTTCGCGGTTGTCCCTGCATTAGTAACAAATTACTTAGATTTTGGTACCCAAGTCAAACATGACTTGAGCACATTCTGAGTTGCAGTAAGACAAAATGATTTGAGATTATTATATTTTGTTTGCACATCAATCTTTTCATTTATGCTTTTAGGCTTGACATTTTCTTTTATATCATTGGTCAAATTCTTATCCCGTTTGACATTAAACTCATTAGCAACCTTTGATTTCATATTATTTGAAAATTTCCACGAGTGAAAAATAATTTTCTATTACGAGAAATAGAATTATGAAATCTTTGTTTACTTAATGATTTTTGTCTAAAAGGACAATTATTTGCCAAGTGATTTGTGTTTCCACACTGAAAGCATCTCTTCTGTTGTGTGTGGAAAACAAACTGTGGATGACAATTATAAAAATTGTCATAAAAACCAAAGTCAGATTGACTAGGTTTAAATTTCTCCACAGTCTCTCGAATCTTTATCTCGTTTGACAATTGCAAATTCATCTTTTGCAGATTCGAGGAAATTGAAGTATTATGACCACTTTGATTCGGAGATTTGGCAATTTTGACTTGTGAAATTGTTGGTGTTGGAATATGAACAGTCTTTGTCTTTGCTGGAGTAGGATCAGACTTTGAATGTGCTGGAGAAGGACCAGGCTTAGATATACGGATTGGTGCTGGAGAAGGACCAGGCTTTTGAATTGTGATATTGCATGCAGAAGAATTATTCACTTGCAAATCTGGGCTACAAACATCTTGATTCACAAGGTTAGCATTATAATGAAGTTTATTTTTAAAGAATCGAGAATTCGTTTCTTTAAAAATATGTTCTTCATTTTCAATTACACCCTTAGAAATGAATCGACTCTTAAAATCATTTTCAATTCTTTCCTTTTGATTAGCCCTTTGATTTGCATTCAAATGATTTTTACTATTTGATTGTAACTCATTCAAATCAACCTTCTTTTCATTTCCAGACAAATTTTGAGTACATGCAGATTGTGAAACTTTTTCATTCTTATTATGTAAACATTCATTCTCATTCTCATCCTCACTCTCACTTTCCCAATCTTCAACCAACCCATCCACCTTCATTTTATCTGCAAAAAGATTTTCAGATGATTGTTTAGTTTTGGTTGATATGATAGGATCAACTGATAAGTTTATTTTAACAGAAGGTTTTATGTTTTGAGATGGAGAAAATCCAATCCCATAGACCATATCAGAATCACAAATGTTCTCAGATGAAGGTAAACATGAATAATCATGATTAATTGGAGGTGCAATGTTAGAAAACCCAACACCACATTTTCCTCCTTTAATTTTCTGAGTCATTTGTGACTTGATTATGCCTTCAACCATCGTTGATGAAAGTTCAAATTTCTCAACAGTCAATTTAACCGTGGCTAATTCACTGTTGAGTCTGTTAATTTCTAGAGCGAGTTCATTATTTCTATTTGTCAAGTCGTTATTAGTACATTCTTTATCATGAAGATTTAATTTCAAATTATAAATTGTTTTGTTTAAACCTTCAAGTTTTTCTTTAAAAATCCTTTCATTTGACTTGTGTTTACTAGCTTGATACTGAAGTTTTTCAACTTCCATTATCAGGCTTTCATTGTGAACTCTGTATCTTTGAACTTTCTCAACACATGCATTTTGACATAAGTCATCATATACCTTGGGTCTGAAGTTTCTCCTTCTGTTTCTTTGACCTTCTTCACCATGAATGCTTTCAATTTACCATCTGATTCATCTACTGGAGCACTAACAACAGTCTTTGGATCAATACATGGACTTTTGACTGTGAGCTCAACAGTGTCATCTTCAAACACAATCTTTTCTTCATCAACCTGTTCTTTCTTCTCAGCTTTCTCTTTCTCCTCTTCAATTCTCTCCTTCTCTTCTTCTTCTGTAGCAAACAAGCCCTCCAACAAATCATCAGACACGAATTCAGCAAACAAGTTTTCTTCCTCTTCTGGTTCTGGCACAATCTTTGCAATGAGTGCATGAGACAAAGTCAGATCAAGGGCCTCCATTTGATCAGACCAATCGTATTCAGCACTTGTTTGAGACACTAATGCTTTATTGCCACTAGAAGTACCAGCTTTGTCTTTCTTCTGCTCTATCTCCACAGTCACCATCTTCTTTGGGGCTTCATTTTGAACTGTTTTTGGTTCAGTACACTCTCTGGCGAAATGACCTGGTTTGTTACAGTTGTAACACCTCAGGTTGGATTTGTCGAAACCGATTTTGCTAGAATTATTAACACCAAACATTTTCCTTCCAGTTCTTCTAGCAAAATTCTTCGCCCTGTAAACTACCATGGCCATCTGATATTTGATGTCGTTTTCTTCAACATCATCCGGATTAACTTGTTGAAGATCATCAACAAGAATATTAGGAGCAGAAAGTCTTCCAGCCATAAAAGCTTCATAACTTGTCATGAAAGTAGTGAAAAGAGCAAGATGCTCCTCAGCGATTTGGACAGTCTGTTTGGATGGATTAGTGGTAGCAACATAAGCATGTTGACCACTATGAGACTCTTGAGGTTGAGAGACTTGTTGGTGGATGATGGGGAATAATGTTGAGCTGCTGGAACATGAACTTGATGAGTTACTGCTGGTTGCATATATGAAGAAGCTGCACTTCCCGATTGTTGTTGCTGACACATTTGTGTATAACTGACATAGTAATTTGGATTACTAGCCATCTTTGCGTAGAGAACAGTTCCTTCAGCACCTAGAGAACTGAGATGATTAGCAGCTCGCTGCTTATCATCCATAGCATAAGACTTGATTGTTGAGATGAGATCAGTCAACTGAAGAGTATACAAGTCTTTGGTTCTCTTTATCAATGTACAGTTGTTATTCCAACTGTAAGGAAGTGAGTTGAGTAACTTCTTGTTCACAGTAATGGGTTCCATAGTAATACCAGCACTCTTCATTTTTGTGACCAGTCTAACAAACCTGGCCATTTGAGCTTCCAATTCCTCACCAACAATGTGATTGAACATGTTGAATTCTTGATTCAACATATCCTTCTTGCTCTCTCTCATGTCTTTGTTGCCCATTATCTGAGATTCCAGAGCATCCCATAGCACTTTAGCACCCCTGAACTCTTGAAACTTTTGTGAGATCTCAGTAGTAAGAGCCATAGTAATTGCAGCATACGCCTTATCATCCAATTCCAGTCTCTTGATGTCGTCTTCATCCCACAAATGTTCAGGTTTCTGAACCATTTCTCCTTTGTCATTTTTGTACAACGGAATGTAAGGACCATATTGAATGGATCTCCACATTTTAGGTTCCGTGTAAATGACATATCTCTCAAATCGAAACGCCCAATCGGAATAATCATCTTCACATAAAAGCCTCGGTGGCTTGTTACCAGTTCCAATCTCAGTGTCTAGATGAAGTGAAGCAGTAAGATGCTTCAAATTCGGTGTAGTTGAAGCCATGATGAGCAGAAAGTTTAAAATCAGAATTCTCGTGCGAAATACAAACTTGTGCGAAATAAGATTTCGCGTGGAAAGAGTTTTCGCGCGAGGTAGCTCTTCGTGCGAAATTCCAAAGATACCTTTTTATGCGAATCGCACAAAAAGATGAAATAACTGTCTTTGCGAAAACAACACCTTTTCGCGTGCGAGAACTTGCAGATCAAGCGAAAACGTCGATTTTGTGCTGAAACAGATTACCAACTGTTTGTTCTTACGAATTTCACCTCCAATTCACTGATTAAGTTTGATTGAACCCATTTTAATCCAATTTTAATGAATTTTAAGTCAATTTTAATCAAGATTAAGCTTAAAGTCCACTAATTCAGTTCAATTCGGTTCTAATCAGTCCAAATCCTCCACAATCGAGCAGCATAACTTTGCCATTTCAGAATCTAAGGTAATCGATGATGAATTCTTCAAAAATCAGGTAGAACTCAATCCAATTCTTCTCCAAATCGTGGTTCAAGAGCCTAATGCTCTGATACCAATTGTAAAACCTCTGAAAACTCCCAAAGATCAGTAACACACGATCTCAATCTTGTGAACGCGGAATATAAACAAGATTGGAGTAGAAGAAGATTGAATTGAATCACAAAAGAAGATATTCGATTGATAAACAGAAACCTATAAAGGTCTTGTGCGATTTCGCACAGATACAATGATAATGAATGAAAAGCTTAATTACAAAACGAAAACTAGCTATTTATACTAAACATAGAGTTCTCGCGCGAGATCCCTTTCGCGTGGATCAAGCTTTCGCGCGGCAGCTGTCTTTCGCGTAGTCTGCGACTCGCATGGATCTGGACTTTCGCATTGTAGGCTTCTCGCGTGACTTCTTGTTGTCGCGTGGATCTGGTTATCGCACAGTATGTTTTGCCGAGCCTTGATTTGTCTTCTACACAACCAGATTCAGTTTTGGTTGGATTGTTGTTAGGGTTTTTGATTTTTTGATGGTTATGATGTATATGGTGGCGGTGTGATGTTAGTTGTGCTGGTTCGTGTTATGCCGGTGTAAAGGAAGTCGAGTGCGACGGCGACGACATGGTGGTGGTGGTTCGAATCTTTAATTTCAAATGTGGGTGGTGATGGCCATTTTGGTGGTTAGTTTCTGTATTTGTTTTCAATTTTCAATTTGTAAGGAAGTCCGATGGCGGTGGTGGTGTTTGGGGGGTGGTTTGTGGTGGCAGTAGCGGTGGTGTTGTGAGGGGCGGTGGTTTGTGGTGACAGTGGTGGTGATGTTGTTAGGGTGGTTTGTGGTGGCGATGTTGTGGTTTTAGGAGCGGTGATGTTGTGGTCGCAGACACGGTGGATAGTGGTGCCGATGTTGTGCTGGTGGTGGTGGTGGCTGTGGATATCAAAGAAAGCTTATTTGGGTTTTATGTAATATAAAGTAATAGTTGGAATGTGAATAATTTATATTTTTAATCTTTATTATTTAAGAGACCAAAATGCCCTTGATTTTAACAGAAAATTTTAACGGTGTTAATTGGTTGGAGTTAATCGAGACGGGTTGCAAATCATAGGGAGCAAAATCAAGATTTTGAAACCTTTGGATGAAAACCGTTATTTGGACCAATCAATAAGGAGCAAAAGTGAAGTTTACTCTTAATTAAAACATTTGAAAAACATAAAGATTTTAAAAGACATTTAAGTAAGACGAACGATTTAAAAAACAAGTTTAAAAAGGCGAACGATTATAAAAAAAGTTTTAAAAGCGGAAAGATTTTAAAGCCGAAAGGTTTGAAGATGAATGATTTTAAAATTATTTAAAAAATTGATCTTTTTAAAAACCAATGTTTAAAAATAATATTTAGAAAAACAAATGGTTTAAAAACACTTAAAAACATTTTTAGTAGTTACATTATTGATTTAAACCCAAACACTTTATAAAAATATATTTTTGAAATCTTTAAAAGATAAAAATAAAAATCATTTATACATATACATACATATATAATATGCCTGTGTGAGAGAGTAAATTGTGTTTTTGATTTTGAGGTTATTAAAATAACCATTTCAATCCAAGGACATTTTATCATTTTATTAGAAAACTAACTAAAAATTTAATTCTGTTAGTGTATTGGAATAAAAAAGTTATAAAATACAAAGCATGTGACTTCATTTGTTAGAATATTCGTTTTGGGACTCAAACGATTAAAATGACCAAAACACAAGGATCAAAATAGTAATTTACTCTATATATTAACTTATTAGCTTAAGCGAACCCGTGTATTACACGAGTTTAATAAAATAAAGTATTAAATAAAATAAAATTTTATTAATTATAAAATAATATGTGATTTAAGTAATAAAACAATAATATCAACTTTTTAAGATTTTATTTTTAAACTTTTTTTGTTTTTCCTAAAAAATAAATTAAACATTTTGTTTAAAAAAATTTAAAATATTTTTTGTTTTAGAAAAAAGGATGATGTTTTAGAAAAAAAATATTTTATAAAAATTTGTTTATCTAGAAATAAACATTAAGAAAAAGAAATATCTCTTAATCTTTTTAAAAATAAGTTTTAATCAGAAAAGAATTAAATAATATAATTATTAATTAATGGAGTAATTTAATAAGATATACGAGCAGGAAAACTTTATTAAAAATGAATATGGTATTGTCATATGGCATACTTAGTTATCATTTTATTATAATAAGAAGATAAGAAGATTTAGAGCATTCATGTTCTGTCTTTTAAAAATTTATAAGTATAATCTGTATATTATACGGTATGGTTTTGATTGATTGTGAGTGAAAAAAATATATTAATATTTTTTTGTAAATTTAAAAATATGTTGTTCAACTCTTATAATTTTTTTAATATTTTTTAAAATGGTTGTGAGCAGAGAAAGAGAAAAATAATGATTAATATATAAATAAAATATTATTTAATTAAAAAAGAGGAAAAATTAATTATTTTTATTGTAATTATATAAATAAAAATAAATGATATGACGTGAATAGTCTTAGAGTATTCATATTCAATTATTTAGTTTTATTTTTATAATTATATTAAAATCACTATTTTTTCTCTCATTTCACTTAAATAATATTTTTAATACATTTACTATTATTTTTATCTCTTCTCCAATCATAACCACTTCCAAAAATATAAAAAGTTATAAGTGTTGAACAGCGAATTCTCAAATTTACAAATGAAGACTAACATTTTCTCTATTATCCATTCACAACCACTTAAAATCATTCCATATAATAAGGTCGTTGTGATTTCTATTAGCCTTATCACTTATTAAAGTTTCATTGATTTATAACTTTTTTATTATTTTTTTTTCAAATTTAATTGTAGTTAAATATTTGTTTTTAAAGATTATGTTAATATGAGATGGTGTAGCTGGTTGGATATTTTTTCTATAGATGGTGGACAAGGATTCAAGACCCGCCTCCTTTTACTTTTGGGTTTTCAGTGGTTTTTTCCTTTTGTTATATTTCTTCATATAAATTATTATTATTTTTTACTTTTCTAATATTTATTTTATGGGAAAACTTCGTAAAAAGATAACCAAGTTTCAATATTGTTCCAATTAAGTTACTCATTCTTTTTTTTGTCTCATTTAGGTCACTTAAGTTTAAATGGATGTTCTAATATTATATATTTTACCTGTTTTACAGGTAAACATGATCGACTTTTTAGTTTCCACCATCAAGCTTGAGAGAACATGCAATAACCCTAATCGAGCGAAGTCGAATGAGAATAATTTTTCGCTGCCGATTCGAAGAAAAGCGAGTGTAATCGTCATTAAAGAAACAACGGTAAGTATTCGTTATGTTATCAGATCTATTAATCTATTCTAATTGTGATATGAATGTTCCGATCGATGTTGCCGTCAATGTTAAGACTAGTTTTAGGTTTGACTTTTTAAGTTGAATATATTTTGGGTTTGCCGTCAAAAACTGTTGCTGTCACCGTCAATTTGATATTTCTTATGCTTTATTGTTTCACGTTTGTTTGTATTAGTTAATTACTATAAGTTGAATATTTTTTATTCTTTTAATGTGTAGGTAAGATGAACTTAGAAGATGATTTTAATCCTTTTGAATTAGATCAAAATGATGATAATGAAGTTATTATGAACCAACCAATCAATGATCCTTTTTTGAGTGTACTTTGTTATCATAAGGATGATGAGAATGAAGATGATGTTATTTCTATTGAAGATTGGAGTGAAAGTGAACAAGATTATAAGAGTAATAGTGATGATGATTGTGAACATGAAGTTGCATATCCATGTTATGATCCTAATGTGGATTGGAAATTGATGAAGCCTATGATAGGAATGAAATTTGAGAGTCCTGCTCAACTAAAGGAAAGCTTAATTGATTATGGTGTTTCAAATGATTACCAATTGGTTTTTTTGGTAAACAATCACAATAGGTTATTGGTAAGATGTGGGAAAGAAGAATCCGAAGAGGATAGTAAGGGGGAAAAAAAGAAAATATGAAAGTGTCCATTTAGGCTTTGGGCCTCTAGAATTAGAGGTGAGGGTTCTTTTCAAATAAAAACTCTAGATGATAATCATACATGCTCAAGAAAGTTTTTTTAGGTTCTCTTGTTACATATTCTTGGATTGCAAAACGATATTTTAAGATTATAATTCAAAACCCTGAGATTAGTTTAAGAGATATGCAGAGAGATATCATGAGAAAATACGAATGCAAAGTGAGTATTGGTCAATGTAGTAGAGCAAAAAAGAAGGTATTGGATGACTTTGAGGGTGGATTGAAAGAACATTATGCAAGACTTTCAGATTATAAAGCTGAGATATTAAAAACAAACCCGGGAAGTATTGTGAATATGGCTGTGAATACGATGACAAATGGAGATATTTTCTTTAATAGTTACTATATTTGTTTTAAGGGTATCAAGGATGGATGGATCAATGGGTGCAGAAAAATTATTTGCTTGGATGGATGTTTTCTGAAAAATAATGGTCAATTACTCTCAGCTATTGGAAGAGATGCTAATAATCATATTTTTCCTTCAGCATGGGCTATTGTGTCTGTTGAGAATAAGGAAAATTGGAAATGGTTTCTTGATCTTTTAAGGGATGACATTGAAATGGAAGGTGGGCTTGGCCTAAGTTTGATTTCTGATCAACACAAGGTATTTTGTACTAGTTACTCATCTTTGTTATGTATTTCTTGTTATATATTTGTTTATATGTTTTGTGTTTGTTATTGTCTAGGGAATTATAGAAGCTGTGAAAGATGTATTTCCATATGCTGAGCACAGACAATGTACAAGACACATTTATGCTAATTTTAAGAAGAAATTCCGTGGGCTTCAATTTAAAAATCTATTTTGGGGCGCTGCAAATTCAACTACCGAAAAACAATTTGAAGAAAAAATGAAAGAGCTAAAAACCATTAGCAAAGGTGCGCATACTTATCTTATGGAAAGAAATCCAATTACTTGGTCAAGAGCTTTTTTTGAGATTAATAGAGCTTGTGATGCATTTGAGAATGGAATGAGTGAAAGCTTTAATTCACGCATTCGAGTCGCGCGAAGAAAGCCTATCATCACTATGTTAGAAGAAATCAGAACATTTGTGATGCATAGAATTTTCTTAATGGCGAAAAAAGCAGAAACTTTAGAACATGATGTATGTCCAAGAATCAGGAAAAAACTAGAAGATATTAAAAAGAAACAAAGGTAATAATTGTATTTTTAAGTTTTTTATTACTTTGTATGAATTTTTATGGACTTTGTGGGTTGATTGTGTAGGCATTGGAAGGTGACTCCAAGTGATAATATTATATTTGAAGTAAGAAACGAGAAAGATGCATTTGTAGTTGACATTGATGAACATACTTGTACTTGTAGATCATGGCAATTGTCAGGAATACCTTGTGTTCATTCAGTAGCAGCTTTATCTTTCATCAACAAGGACCCAGAATTTTATGTTAGTAATTGGTTTAAAAAGGATATGTTTAAGGAAGCATATAAATATTCTATCAAACCATTAAAAGGAAGTATGTATTGGCCTAAAACAGATGATATAAAACCGCTCCCTCCAAAAGAAAGACGAATGCCCGGCAGGCCAACGGTAAAAAGGAAAAGAGATCCTTTAGAGAAAGAGAAGAAGAACTCGAAAGTCAGATTTGGAAGAAATAAGACTTGCAAAAATTGTCAAGGAATTGGACACAATATCAGGTCTTGCACTAAAGAGAAAAGAGATCCGGAACCAAAAGAAGCAAGGCCAAAGGGTAGACCTAAAAAAGTAAAATCAACAAGTGTGACCCGCGATGAGAATGTTGTCTAGTATTTTGTTATTTTCCTTGTTTTTTCTTGCAATTGTTTCGAATTTTGGACTAGTATTTTTAAGGTGTTTTTTATTTGTATTACTGGATTGAAAAGAAAAAATTATGGTGATTTTGTTGGTTATGACATATTTTAGCAAAAGGTTACTATCACAGGTTACGTGAAAAAACGGTTTAGTTTTTTAGTTACCAGCATAGCAAATAAAAATTACATTAATGTTTGTTAAGGAATTAAATTACAGGTTAGCATTATAGTCAATTAAAATTAGAATCATCCTTTTTAGATATTCATCATAGATATTAAATTATAAATCGTTGTAAAATAATTATCCTTTTTTGAATTTATTTGTATGCCACCATCGCATATAATCATTTTTCAAATATAAAATCTAACTAAGACTTAAAGTATTTATATTTAATAAATTAAAAAAATGTTTTTAAATCCACATCTGCTATAAATAAAAGGAAAAACAAACTAAAAGAAAGAAAATACAGCCACATCATCATGTTTACCTGTAAAACAGGTAAAATATATAGTATTAGAACATCCATTTAAACTTAAGTGACCTAAATGAGACAAAAAAAGAATGAGTAACTTAATTGGAACACTATTGAAACTTGGTTATCTTTTTACGAAGTTTTCCCTTATTTTATTTAACTTCTGGCTTTTTGATTATCAGCTTATACGTTTACCAAGGTCAATCGGTTTCATGTCGTGCCTTCTACATTCTTTTTTCTTATTAATTTTCATTTAAATTTAATTTTCTTATGCTTTTCTATTATTTATTTTTTTTAAACGGCTAAGATCTTGGGTGTAGACCTAGAATCATCCTTTTTAGATATTCATCATAGATATTAAATTATAAATCGTTGTAAATAATTATCCTTTTTTGAATTTATTTGTATGCCACCATCGCATATAATCATTTTTCAAATATAAAATCTAACTAAGACTTAAAGTATTTATATTTAATAAATTAAAAAAAATGTTTTTAAATCCACATCTGCTATAAATAAAAGGAAAAACAAACTAAAAGAAAGAAAATACAGCCACATCATCATGTTTACCTGTAAAACAGGTAAAATATATAGTATTAGAACATCCATTTAAACTTAAGTGACCTAAATGAGACAAAAAAAGAATGAGTAACTTAATTGGAACACTATTGAAACTTGGTTATCTTTTTACGAAGTTTTCCCTTATTTTATTTAACTTCTGGCTTTTTGATTATCAGCTTATACGTTTACCAAGGTCAATCGGGTTTCATGTCGTGCCTTCTACATTCTTTTTTCTTATTAATTTTCATTTAAATTTAATTTTCTTATGCTTTTCTATTATTTATTTTTTTTAAACGGCTAAGATCTTGGGTGTAGACCTACCCTTTCGGGGCTATGTTCAAGGTCGACTACTTGACCGCCCATAAGACCCAGCTCCCCCTGATGCGCAGGAACCCCGTGAAATGAGTAAATCTTCGCCTCTTGTCAGATTCGAACATGTAATAAAATCTAGATTCGTCCGCTCACCCAGATGTCCCTCCAACTGACACAATGCTTTTCTATTATTTCTCTATTTAAACTCTTTTTTCTAAATTATTACGTTTTATATTTAGCAAGGTCGATGAGGGTTTTCACCGGCCTTGTCACGTGGTAAAGTTTCACTGATCCATAACTTGTTTTTCCAAAATTAAGTATTGTTAAATATTTTGTTTCCCGAGATTAATGTTAATATGAGAGTTGTACAGCTGGTTGGACTCCTTTCCTTAGAAGTGGGAGATGCAGATTCAAGGCTTACCTCCAACATTAATTTTTCTTTTGGTTTTTTTTAGCTTTTCTTTACTTTTGTTATATTTTTCATTTTAAATACTTTTTCTTTTATGTTTCTAATATTTATTTTATTTAAAATCTTTTTTAATTATTAGGTTGTACATTTAGCAATGTCGATGGGGTTTCTACCAGTTTTGCCATGTGTCAAAGTTTCATAGACCCACAACTTTGTTTCCTTCTTTATTTTTTTCCAAACTTAATTGTTGTTAAATATTTTGTTTAAGTTAACATCAATATATGAATGGTTCAGCAGGTTCGACTCCTCTCTTTAAAAGTGTGGGAGATGAGGGTTCAAGCCTCGCCTCCTATATTATCTTTTCTTTTGTGCTTTTTGGCTTTTTTTCTCTTTATTATAAATTTTCAATCAAATTATTTTATTTCTTTTAATTTTCAGATATTTATATTATTTAAATTCCCTTTTCACTATTAGATTGTACGCACGTCACGATGTTTGCATACACCCCGCAACGTACAATTAAGCACATTAATTTCATCGTATGTCTACGTTGTAATAGGCATGTCTTTCGTTTAAATTACCTTTTTTAAATTTATTATATTGTAACATGTGATGCATAATATTGTTTTAATATGTTTCTTTCATGTATTTACGTGCAATGTCCATACCATAACGCAAGTAATGAAGTTTGCAAACACGACACAACATGCAGGTAAATGTAATTATATGTTTCTTGGATATGTGGACATTGGTTTTGTAAAATACTTTAAAAATAAAAGGAAGGGATCTTCAATTGTAATGCATTTCAATTATAGGAAGCATTGTCACATGATACATCACTGTACTTAGTATTAGTATTAATGATGCAATGGTTTATTTGATAATCAGGGTTAGTACATCTCCCAAAGGGTTAGATGTATCATGAGAAGACCAAACATATCAATGTAATGTTACATTCATTAATGATGTTACTAACTCAAATGTTGAAGGATGTTTGACGTGTTATCAAAGGCATTACTAGGACCTTAGTTTCGTAGCATTCCAATATGCTAAACATGCGTTGAACAAGTTGTTAATTTATTTTGAATAAATTAAATGTGTGTGTGGGTAAGTTTGGTAGCATGATAAAGGTTAAATCCAAACCTAATCTAAATTAGACTTTTGAAACGAACTCTCAGTCCTATCTTCCCAGAATAACCCATACTCATTCCCTTTCCACTCAATCAGCTAAAAAGAAGAGAGAGGGAGAGATAGAGATTGATAGATAGATAGAGATATATCCAAGAGATCAAGAGAAAAACAGAGAGATCATAAGTGTGATTAATGATAGGGTGGCAACCAAGAGGTGGTGTGATGTGGTTCAAAGCCGGAGATCAACTAGGTGCTCCTGGTGATGTTTGTGTGGGGTTTCGGTGTGTGTGCTGAAAAGCAGGAAAAGGAGTTGACTAGTCATGGTGTGTCTTATGATCAGTCAAAGGTTGTTGGTGTTGTAGTTATGTTTTGATATATTTATAATTATATATATCTACATTACATATTTCTTTATATTTTAAGTCATTTTTATTATAAAATTCATTTATTTAGACACTTATATGTGTTTTATTTGAATAATGTAGTTGCCGAACGAAACTCAATGAGTTTTATGAATAAAACTCAAGATTTGATAAAGTTTAAGAGGAAAAATGTTTCCAATATGACCATATCAAAGGTGGATATGCCTATATCACTGGTCAAACTTTAAGAGCTCATTTCTAAAGTTGAATATGGCCATATCGTTTCTGATATGGCCATATCTGGATCAAATACTAAAACCCTAATACACCTCAATTTTCCAACAAACCTTTATTTTTCTTACAAACCCTAGCCTCCCTCAAACTCTTAGGTGATTTACGTATTTCTCAAGAGATTTTAGGAGTTTTGAAGGCAAAGATTAAAGATTTCATACTTTCAAAAAGGATCTAACATCACCCAACTCATTTTTACTCAAAATTGGTTTGAATTCCTCTAGATCTAATATCACTCAGGTTAGATGAAACTTAGCATGATTTAACAACTTATACATAATTCTTGGTGTTGTTTATGTTGATGTCATAATAAAACTTGATTTATCTTCACTGATTATGAGTATTTGTTATAGTTTGATGAGTTGTTTAACCTTGTGGGTGTTGTAAACATGTTATGTTAGAAAACCTCATGTTCTTACAAGACTTATGCGTATGATTGCATCTTTAGTGTGTGATTTTGTGATATTTGACTAGAAATGGTGAATGAAAGTTAAAGGTTTAGTAAAATTGGTCAAATGTGGATCCTTATGCTTATGTTTGAGAAAACCATGGTGTATGTCAAGAATCTCTCTTGTCATTGGTTATGAATTATTTTGTAGTCGTAATATGATGTTTATGAGTTGAAGGGTAATTGTAGTTTTGTCTATTCTACGTAAGTGGAGGTGGTTATCATGTATTTATCGTATTATCTTTCCAATTTGTGGAGTTAGATAACCCTGATGGGAGTTTAATTCACATTTCAAATTAACATAATTATATTATTCATTACTCATTGCATAACTTTAGGTGGCTTTTATGTATTTATCTTTCTAGCTTTCCGAATAATTATATGTTTACTTACCATTGATAGGAGGCTTAAGCTACTTTCATGTATAATGTTAAAAATGGTCTCATCTCAAGTTTATACTAGTTGTTATCGTTATGCTAAATGAAGTCGAAATCCAAGTGGTATACTGAATTGACTACTTGTCCTCATTTTTATTTTCTTGCTTTGTTAGTTTAAATATTTTTAGTTAATTTCAATATTCACTAATCTAAACTCAATTGATTGGTTAGATAGTGATAATTATTTAGTATCGGGAGCCATTGTCTTCACGAATCAAAACTTGGTTCTTACCTCGAGTTATACTACTATGTAATAAGCGCATTTGCCTATTTGTGTAGTTACTAGTTTGTATAAAACTGATAATCGTTTATTTAAATTAAAACAAATCATGTGAATTTTCATATAAAAACATAGACATCAGCAAACGTCAAGTTTCTAGAAAGTGCTACGATGGTGGTGATTAGGCTAGTGAAAGAAAGAGAAAATATAAAAAGAGATGGTGAACCATATAAGGTTTTATGCAACTTTCAAGGTTATTGAGAAATGAATTAGGTTGCGAAGGACTTGGTGGTAGCTCATGGTCAACAATGAGGCTATGGGAGCATATTAGCGAGAACTAGATGTGACGACGAGTAGTGGTTCGTGTAGTTTAGGTGTTTTCAGGCCTAAAGGAACATGTGAAAAATGTGAGACCGATTTACTTAATGTGTGTGAGGTCTATACACCACCTATTAAATGTTTTCAGAAGTGGTTTAGTTGCTCACGTACAAAGTCTATTAGCAATTTAAAGTTTATGGTAAATATTAACCATGGGATTAATAGGTTTTAAACTGTAAAGTGCTTTGTGAAATCGCTGGATCGGTTGTCGCTGGATCGGTTGACATCCGAGCGTGCTTTTGACGAAAGGAGAAAAGCCAAAAGACAAACTGTGACATCCGTCACCACAAGGTCCGTCATTTAACGTGAGTTCGTTAACTATCCTTAGAGCGTTCATTTTTCACCTTCATAGACTATTCGTGAGGACAACATACTCGTTTGGTTTTCTTTTACAATTATGATACCATTATTTGCAACCTTATCACCCAAAACACTCACGAATATCACAACCGACATCACTAATTATATTATGTTATATAATATAAACAACATTAAACACATCCTTATAATTAGTATAACGCGCGTATTCACATCGTTTTCAACCGAAACAAGTTTGGCGATTCGGGGGCTAAGTGCAGGGACTAAACTTGACATTTGCCAAACTAGGGCTGGGTATAAATACCCCACACCAGCACTAGCATCCACACTTCTGCTTCTTCTTCTACCTTCTTCTCTTCTTCACCTTCTTCTCCATTTTCTCTCAATCTAGCACCAAAATCCGTCACATTTGTTGCGTTTTTACCGTCAAATCTTGGTTATCATCGTGAATACTCACTTCTAGCAGGTAGATAACCTTGTTTGACCCGTTTCTTGCTCGATTTCACTTCTGCATTTTCTAGGGTTTCGGGTGTTCGGGTTCATCCGAGCACTTGAGGTCGTGTGGGCTTTTGTTTTGCGTTTTTGTGTGTGCTTTATATTTAGACATGTTAGAATGTGGATTCTGGAAGTTCTTGGTGTAAAACGAGTTCCCGGAGCAGCTGGACGCTGCTCGGTGCATCAGCAGTCGCGAACTTACTGTTCAGACGACTGGGTCTTTCAGGCGACTGAGCCGTGTGACTGAGTGAGTCGTGCGACTGAGTCCATGCGTCTGAGTCTATCGTGCGACTGAGTGGTGCGACTGGGGTGAGTCGTGCGACTGAGTCCATGCGTATGTGCGTGTCGTGCGAATGAATGCATGCGATTGAGAGTGTGTGCGATTGAGTCAATGCGGATGAATGTGTGCGACTGTGTGTATAGCACGACTGAAGGTCCAATCGCACGAATGAGAGTTCAGTCATGCGAATGAAGCTGATTCACACAACTGAAGGCTTAATCGTGCGAATGGAAGGTTGAGTCGTGTGATTGGGTGCTGTGTGGTACGACTGAGTGATTAGTCACACGAATGGGAATTCAATCGTGCGAATGAAGCTGATTCGCACGATTGAGAGCTGATTCGTGCTAATGGAGTGTCCAGTCGTGCGTCTAGTCCTGTCATGCAAATGGAGTCATTGTGTGTGAAGTCTTCCTGTGTGTGGTGTGTGTTGTCGTGTGATGTTAAGTTGACATCGACACGGTTGCCATTGCTAATGACAATCCTTAAGATTAACACTATTGGACCTATTAATGTTATATCAAAATCCAATCAACTTAACATTTTACAATTAGTAACAAACGATTTATAACACAAGTACTTAACAAATACTTCTCTAAAAACAATAACACTTTTACACAAATGTTATCGACAATGGCAATGTTACTAGTGTCTAGATCTACATAAGATCTATTGTGTGTGTTTGTGTGCAAGTTTTACCCATGACCAAACCGAAACTGCCCGAATCTATTGAACATCATCTTATGCTTATTGCTTGTCAGTAACTGTCAATAGGTGTTGACTGTTCATAGCATTCTACTGGTAGGAATATTCATCGTTCGTGCTTATCATCTATTCAGTGAGTTTCGTGGCCCCTTTTTACGCTTACATAACTTTTAAACATTTTCAAACTTGGAGGAAAAGAATGCTCACTTACTTACATATTTTCAAGCATCTTCCTTAGTGGAAGTCTGCTGCAACTCTTATGGTTAACTTATCTTGCTTGTCTTGTTGAATGATGCTGTTGTGACTCTTGACTCTATGCTATGTTGCTACCTTGTATATTACTTGGTGGATTTACATTACTATGTGCTATTATTTGATGCTATGTCTTGTATGATGTTACTTGTGAATGCTATTGACCTTGGATGCTCTCGGCGGTGTGGTTCTTCTTCGTGGGTCTACTTTGTGGTTTTTCTTTGCCGAGCATCCATTACAACCATTAATCCCGATAATGGGACCTAAGGATTGGTTTGGTTGTAACCTATACGTATGCGCTTAGTGGATCTTGCTACATCATGTGAACCTGTCTTTCTATACAACCATTAGTTCCGGTAATGGGACCTAAGGATTGGTTTGGTTGTAACCTATACGTATGCGCTTAGTGGATCTTGCTACATCATGTGAACTTGTCTCTCTATACAACCATTAGTTCCGGTAATGGGACCTAAAGATTGGTTTGGTTGTAAACTATACGTATGCGCTTAGTGGATCTTGCTACGTCATGTGAACTTGTCTTTCTATACAACCATTACTTCCGGTAATGGGACCTAAGGATTGGTTTGGTTGTAAACTATACGTATGCGCTTTGTGGATCTTGCTACGTCATCATAAACTTATTTTGCTATTAAAAACCTTTTTAATACAACCCTTAATCCCGGTAAGGGGACCTAAGGATTGGTTTGGTTGTAAACTATACGTATGCGCTTCGTGGATCTTGCTACGTCATTTTAAACTATTTACACTTTGGGAAAGCTTTCTTTACAGCCATCAATTCCCGTGAGGAACCTATGAATAGGTTTGGCTGTAACTATTTATAACTGGTAAAACCGCCTATACATAAGTATAGCTGCGGTAACCCTTATTAAACTTACTTACTGTTTTCATCTTAACATATTTCATTACTTAAAACCTGTGAAGCTCACCAACAATTATGTTGACCGTTTTGAGCATCTCTTTTCAGGTGATCAAGGTAATTGAAGTTCTAGGAGTGCTGCCTTTTAGTAGAGACCCTAGGAAGCATTTTTGAGACTGAACATACATTCTTTTGTACATTGTTGCAGTCCACTAAACAATTAACATTCTTTTGAACACTTGTTCCCGGGTTGTGGGAAACTAAAAAATGTTATTCTATATGGTTATATGATCTTTACATGGTATGCGTATGGCTATGTTGTCGTGAATAGTGACTGCACGCGACACAAGTCTCCATATGTGTTCGGGTGTCGTCATGACACGCTTTTCATCATATTTACATTGCTTCTCTATCGTATACCATGTGTTATGACGATCCCGTCTAGCTCGCATCCTTGTGTTTCCGCTATCAGCGGGGGTGTGACAGACTGGTATCAAAGCCATTGATTATAGAGAATTAGGCAATACACTTGACCTAGACTATAACCTAGGAACCTTCATATAGAATGCATGGTAGGACTGGCTTGCATTTAATATTACATGTGTATTCCTCTATACTTGTTACTTGACTCTATACATGATTCTACGCATATATGCTTGTTATCTGATCATCCTGAGGAAGACACTATTACTCTTAGTCTTTCTCCATGGGATACCATTATACTAGAATCTTACATTGTATGCGCACTACATCATATCATTAGGTTGAGATACCTAAACAGAAGGGAACCTTGGTGATCACGCGTAGCGTTGATCTCGGATACTAAATCCGACCCTAACATGGATATGCCTGAAATCCTAAAAGTATGAAGGATAGGCAACTATCGTTAAACATATTATGCTTATATGCTTGGAGTTTACTTGTTACTACATACTACTATTGGAATACTAATGGCTCATGGACATGAGGACATTACACAAACCATGCTTGATGAGTGTTGACAATACTATGATGTTAACTTGGGGTAAGTGAAGCTAAGGGTGACCATGCAAGGCAAATTACCATTACGGGTGCACACGTAATTGCAATTTGCACTGCATGAGAAGTCTGGCAAATCTTACCATGAGGTAACGATCAGGAGTATCACAAGTTCTCTATTCTATACCCTAGGGTGTGCTAGGATCATAATTCTAGTAAGGCCTCGTTAAGGGTAACTAAACATTACTAACATCTACTATTACATAAGTCCTGTCCAACTTAGAGCCTTCATGGTATTTCCAATCATGACATTGATTCTATCTTTCGTGAAACATTCCTCCACTTAGCATTTCAGTAACTAAGGAACTGATTGAATGCTTAGAATGAAAGTGGACTTCAAGAAATGTAGAGGAGTGATGATACTCTCTACACATACATTATGTTATTCATTGGGATTATGCTAAGGGAAGTTAGAATGTCATGTAACCGATTTAAGCATCATTCTATGTATATCGAGGGTAACCGGTTTAAGCATTCTATGTATACCAGTTTAAGCATCATTATGTTATTCATTGGGATTATGCTAAGGGAAGTTAGAATGTCGTGTAACCGGTTTAAGCATCATTCTATGTATATCGAGGGTGTGGTGGGAACGCTGCAGGGAACCCTATATATAAGCATCACCGGTATACTAAGAATATGTTTGAACTGGGCTACGTGATGATCCTGATGGACTGAAGCATGGATTGTTGGGACTTGATGAGTGGAACCATACATGTATCTTCAAGTGACTAAGGTTTACATGTTTACTAAAGTTTACATGTTTACTCCTTTTATGATTAGACAATGCCGCCTCGAAGAGTCACCCGTAGCACTAATCGCGAGGGTGAGACCTCACAAGGCAGAGGTAGAGGCAGACCACCAAGAACAGGTGGTGCTCCAGCTGGCAATAATCAGGGAACTGACAACCCTATATAGCTGCTATGATTGCTCAGTAGCTAGCCGCACTTATTCCTACTATAGTGACGCAAGTGAGCGACACTCTTCTGAATCATAATCACCACGGGGATCATGATACTCACCATGAGCATAATCAAGGAATAGGGGAAGACACCGGGATTGGTGGAACAAATGGGAATGAAACTGGGGTTGATAATACTAGACGAGGATGTTCTTACAAGGAATTCATGGCCTGTAAACCCTGAGAATTCGATGGGAAAGGTGGGGCAATAGCCCTGACTAGATGGCTTGAGAAGATGGAGGCAGTGATTGACATAAGTGAGTGCCTCGACAGTCAAAGAATCAAGTATGCCACGTGTTCACTACAGGGCAAAGCACTAACTTGGTGGAACACCCAGGTTCAAGCTAGAGGAAGAGAATCTGCGATGCAAATGACTTGGGAAGAGTTCAAAGCCCTGATTACTAAGGAATACTGCCTTCTCAACGAGATGCAGAAACTTGAGCAGGAATTCTGGAACCATGCGATGGTAGGAGCTGGGCATGCAACTTATACTGACCGATTTCATGAGCTGGCTAGACTAGTTTCACACCTAGTCACTCCGGAATCAAAGAGAATTGAAAGGTATATTTGGGGACTCGCGCCTCAAATCCGAGCATTGGTAACAGCAGCTGCTCCTCCCACGATTCAGAGCACAATCCTGAAGGCCGGCGCTCTAACTGATGAGATGGTAAGAACAGGGATGTTGGGTAGGGGAGCAGAGAAAAGAAAGGAGGCTGGGGAAACGAGCCGGTCTAATGCCGGAAGATTTGATAAAAAGGCCAAGACAACTCGAAATTATGTGGCGGTGACTCAAGAAAGGAAAGAATATGCTGGGCCGCACCCGAAATGTAACAGGTGCACTCTTCATCATCCCCAGCAATGCCATGTCGGGTATGTGCAAATTGTAGGCGCCCGGGGCACCTAGCGAAGGATTGTAGAACTGCACCAAACCTGGTTGCACCCATCAACGCGGTTAACCTCGCCGGGAATGCCAGGGCTTGTTTTGAGTGCGGAGGTCTTGGTCACTACCGGAACACGTGCCCCAGACTGAATAGGGCACCGGGTCAACAAGGGAATAACCAGCAACAAGTGATGGCCATAGCTGGTAATCCAGGCCAAGGGAATCAAGGAAATGCTGCCAGAGGACGTGCATTCGTTATCGGAGCAAATAACGCTCGTCAGGACCCGAATGTTGTTACAGGTACGTACTTGCTCAACCACCACTTCGCATCCATACTATTTGATACTGGGGCAGACAATAGTTTCATATCTTCTGACTTTGCACGCATGCTTGCCTTGAACCCTAGTAAACTAGAAACTAGCTTCTCTGTAGAAATGGCCAACGGTAGAGTTGTACAAGCAGGTGAGATTATTAGACAGTGCACCCTAATATTGGAAGACCAGGTCTTCAATATAGACTTGATACCTTTTGAGTTGGGGAGCTTTGACGTAATAGTAGGAATGGATTGGTTGTTGAAGCATGGAGCCGAGATTGTTTACCGAGATAAAGCAGTACGAATCCCCATGCCAAACGGGGAGGTACTCAAGATTCAAGGAGAACGACCGGGAAGAACTCTGAAGCTTATCACTTGCATGAAAACGCGACGATGTTTACAGAAGCAGTGTTATGCATTTCTGGCCCATGTAGTGGAAAAGAAAGAAGAAGGCAACAAGTTGGTGGATATTCCTGTAGTACGAGATTTTCCGGAAGTATTCCCTGATGACCTGTCGGGTTTACCTCCTCCACGACAGGTGGAATTTCGTATAGAGTTGGTTCCTGGAGCTACGCCGGTAGCAAAAGCACCATACCGGTTAGCTCCATCCGAAATGCAAGAGTTATCTAGCCAACTGCAAGAGCTATTGGAGAAGGGTTTTATTCGACCGAGCCATTCACCATGGGGAGCACCGGTCTTATTTGTCAAAAAGAAAGACGGGTCGTTCCGCATGTGTATCGATTATCGCGAATTGAACAAGTTGACTGTGAAGAATCGATATCCTCTTCCCAGAATCGATGATTTGTTTGATCAGTTGCAAGGAGCTTCATATTTCTCCAAGATTGATCTTCGTTCTGGATATCATCAATTGAGGGTTTTCGAGGATGACATAGCAAAAACAACGTTTAGGACTCGTTGTCATTACGAGTTCTTAGTCATGCCGTTCGGACTGACTAACGCACCGGCTGTATTCATGGATCTGATGAATCGGGTGTGTAAACCATACTTGGATAAGTTCATGATCGTATTCATTGACGATATACTTATCTACTCTCGATCGAAAGAAGACCACGAGGAGCATCTTCGGGCCATACTGAGTTTGTTACAAGAAGAGAAACTTTTCGCTAAACTCTCGAAGTGCGAGTTTTGGCTTCGAGAAGTGAAGATTTTAGGGCATGTGGTTAACGAGAATGGGATTCATGTAGATCCCGGCAAAATTGAAGCAGTGAAGAAATGGGATACACCTCAGACACCATCAGAGTTACGACAATTCTTAGGATTGGCCGGATACTATCGTCGCTTCATTGCGAATTTTTCCAAGATTGCTCAACCATTAACCCTGTTGACTCAGAAAGACAAGAAGTTTGATTGGGGACATGCCCAAGAACAAGCATTTCAAACTTTAAAGGAGAAGTTGTGCAACGCACCGATATTGTCCCTCCCAGACAGGACGGATGAATTTGTGGTGTACTGTGATGCTTCGCATCAAGGTTTGGGTTGTGTGATAATGCAGAAAGATAAGGTGATTGCCTACGCCTCACGACAACTTAAGGTGCATGAAAAGAACTACACAACTCATGATTTGGAGTTGGGCGCTGTAGTATTTGCACTTAAGATATGAAGGCACTATCTGTATGGAACTAAATGCATCATCTACACAGACCATAAGAGCCTTCAACACATCGTGAATCAGAAAGACCTCAACATGCGACAACGACGTTGGGTAGAGCTACTTAGTGACTACGATTGTGAAATCCGGTATCATCCGGGGAAAGCAAATGTGGTGGCTGACGCCCTAAGTCGTAAAGAGCGCGTGAAACCACTACGTGCTCGAGCTTTGGGATTGACTATTCAAACTGTAAAGTCCAGAATCCGATCAAACTCACTTCGTTTGAATGTTGCACTTGATAACTCGCGAAGACGGGTGCGTAATCTAATCGAATCAACCGAGAGAACAAGAAATTAAGTACAAAATCATTGTAATTCAAATGTATATATCATGTGTCAAATGATTATAATGATAATCGATACAAGATCGACCTCACCCGAAGGTGGAAAATCACAAACGTGATCTGCTCGAATTGAGCGAATAAAAACAAAACACACACTTAATGTGAAGATCTCGGTTGTATAAATGTTGCACACACTTCACTGTGCACACATGCACATATATATATTCATGCAAAGTAGTTGTCGCATGCTGCCAAAAAAACATTTTCGCATGCATATGCTTTGTCGCATGCTTCATTTTTCCAAGGGAGTTATTGCCTACGTGGAAATCCACTTTGCATCCTGATTTTTCGCATGCATTCAATTTTGTTCGCATGAATATTCTTCATGCCAAGTTATCGCATGCATTGTCCAACTTTCGCATACGTTGTATTCTTTTCTTCATAGTCGCGCGAGTAGTGTCGTGCATGCATGTTGTTGCATGCATGGCATGCTTTGAATTCAAACCACGTTCATGCGATAACAACATTGTAATCCATATGTTTTGTCCCTTACATTCTCCCTCTTGGATTATGATATCGTTTTTGTCACTTGAGCATTTTCTCAAACACATGGTGTGCGCATCAATACATCACCTCAACCATTTCGTTTGAACCGAATTAGTCTTCAATTTCTTTAACAAATCATACAATCTGAATTGAATTAAGATGAACTTGTGTGTGTGTCTCGGTTTTGGATTGAACCTTGATGAAACCGGAAATAGCTCTTTTAACTTGTTTAACGTCCTCGAACGGAAGATCGCGGAATAATGACCCGTTGTATCAAGAGCAACAACTTGCTCTGATACCAAATGTAAAGTCCAGAATCCGATCGAACTCATTTCGTTTGAATGTTGCACTTGATAACTCGCGAAGACGGGTGCGTAATCTAATCGAATCAACCGAGAGAACAAGAAATTAAGTACAAAATCATTGTAATTCAAATGTATATATCATGTGTCGAATGATTACAATGATAATCGATACAAGATCGATCTCACTCGAAGGTGGAAAATCACAAACATGATCTGCTCGAATTGAGCGAATAAAAACTAAACACACACTTAATGTGAAGATCTCGGTTGTATAAATGTTGCACACACTTAACTGTGCACACATGCACATATATATATTCATGCAAAGTAGCTGTCGCATGCTGCCAAGTTATCGCATGCATTCAATTTTGTTCGCATGAATATTCTTCATGCCAAGTTATCGCATGCATTGTCCAACTTTCGCATACGTTGTATTCTTTTCTTCATAGTCGCGCGAGTAGTGTCGTGCATGCATGTTGTTGCATGCATGGCATGCTTTGAATTCAAACCACGTTCACGCGATAACGATATTGTAATCCATATGTTTTGTCCCTTACACAAACGAATTTGAAAGTTCAGATCCAACTTGCACAAAGGGAAGCATTGAAAGAAGAAAACCTTGCGGGAGAAGAATTCCGAGGGTTAGACGAACAGATGATTTGCAAGGATGATGGCATACAGTACTTCATGGATCGCATATGGGTACCAAAATGGGGAAACGTTCGTACCCTGATCATGGAGGAAGCGCATAAGACACGATATTCTGTTCATCCTGGTGCAGAAAGATGTATCACGATCTTAAGGATCTATACTGGTGGCCAGGCATGAAGAGAAACATTGCTATGTATGTAAGCCGATGCTTGACGTGCTCGAAAGTTAATGCTGAACATAAAAAACCATCAGGATTATTACAGCAACCTGAAATTCCCGAGTGGAAATGGGAGAACATAGCCATGGATTTTATTACCAAACTCCCAAGGACGCCTAGCGGACACGACTCGATATGGGTCGTGGTGGATCGAATGACAAAATCCGCTCACTTTTTGCCTATCCGAGAAGACTATAAAATGGATAAGCTGGCAAGGTTGTACATCAAAGAGGTCGTGACTCGGCACGGGATGCCGGTGTCAATCATATCCGACAGCGACAGTCGATTCACATCACGATTTTGGAAAACACTACAGAAAGCAATGGGCACTCGATTAGATATGAGTACCGCTTATCACCCACAAACAGATGGCCAAAGTGAATGAACGATACAAACATTGGAAGACATGCTCAGAGCTTGTGTAATTGATTTTGGTGGTAGCTGGGACACTCATCTACCACTGATTGAGTTTTCTTACAACAACAGCTATCACACAAGCATTGGATGCGCTCCATTTGAGGCATTGTACGGGAGGAAATGTAGATCTCCAGTTTGTTGGGCTAAAGTTGGTGAGAGCCAGCTTACGGGCCCAGAGATAATTCAGGAGACAACTGACAAGATTTTTCAAATCAAAGACAGACTTAAAGCTGCAAGAGATCGCCAAAAGAGCTATGCCGACAACCGTCGGAAGCCTCTAGAATTCAATGTTGGAGATCACGTTTTACTCAAAGTCTCTCTCTGGAAAGGGATTGTACGATTTGGAAAGAAAGGGAAGTTAGCCCCACGATACGTAGGACCATTCGAGATTACAGAAAGAATCGGTCCGGTGGCTTATCGATTGAGGTTGCCACAAGAACTCAGCGGTGTACATGATACTTTTCACGTGTCAAACCTCAAGAAGTGTTTGGTCGACGAGTCCTTACACGTGCCTATTGAGGAAATCAAGATTGATGAAAAGCTTCATTTTATCGAGGAACCTATCGAGATCATGGACCGAAAGGTCAAACGCTTAAGGCGCAGCAAGATACCGATCGTTCACGTGAGATGGAACTCCAAGCGAGGACCAGAATTCACGTGGGAACGAGAAGACTAGATGAAGCTCAAATATCCACATCTATTCGAGGATGACACAAGCACCAGTTGAATTTCGGGACGAAATTCTCTCAACTGGGGGATACTGTGATATCCGTCACCACAAGGTCCGTCATTTAACATGAGTTCGGTAACTATCCTTAGAGCGTTCATTTTTCACCTTCATAGACTATTCGTGAGGACAACATACTCGTTTGGTTTTCTTTTACAGTTGTGATACCGTTATTTGCAACCTTATCACCCAAAACATTCACAAATATCACAACCGACATCACTAATTATATTATGTTATATAATATAAACAACATTAAACACATCCTTATAATTAGTATAACGCGCGTATTCACATCGTTTTCAACCGAAACAAGTTTGGCGATTCGGGGGCTAAGTGCAGGGACTAAACTTGACATTTGCCAAACTAGGGCTGGGTATAAATACCCCACACCAGCCCTAGCATCCACACTTCTGCTTCTTCTTCTACCTTCTTCTCTTCTTCACCTTCTTCTCCATTTTCTCTCAATCTAGCACCAAAATCCGTCACATTTGTTACGTTTTTACCGTAAATCTTGGTTATCATCGTGAATACTCACTTCTAGCAGGTAGATAACCTTGTTTGACTCGTTTCTTGCTCGATTTCACTTCTGCGTTTTCTAGGGTTTCGGGTGTTCGGGTTCATCCGAGCACTTGAGGTCGTGTGGGCTTTTGTTTTGCGTTTTTGTGTGTGCTTTATATTTAGACATGTTAGAATGTGGATTCTGGAAGTTCTTGGTGTAAAACGAGTTCACGGAGCAGCTGGACGCTGCTCGGTGCATCAGCAGTCGCGAACTTACTGTTCAGACGACTGGGTCTTTCAGGCGACTGAGCCGTGTGACTGAGTGAGTCGTGCGACTGAGTCCATGCGTCTGAGTCTATCGTGCGACTGAGTGGTGCGACTGGGGTGAGTCGTGCGACTGAGTCCATGCGTATGTGCGTGTCGTGCGAATGAATGCATGCGATTGAGAGTGTGTGCGATTGAGTCAATGCGGATGAATGTGTGCGACTGTGTGTATAGCACGACTGAAGGTTCAATCACATGAATGAGAGTTTAGTCGTGCGAATGAAGCTGATTCACACAACTGAAGGCTTAGTCGTGCGAAAGGAAGGTTGAGTCGTGCGATTGGGTGCTGTGTGGTACGACTGAGTGCTTAGTCGCACGAATGGGGATTCAATCGTGCGAATGAAGCTGATTCGCATGATTGAGAGCTGATTCGTGCTAATGGAGTGTCCAGTCGTGCGTCTAGTCCTGTCATGCAAATGGAGTCATTGTGTGTGAAGTCTTCCTGTGTGTGGTGTGTGTTGTCGTGTGATGTTAAGTTGACATCGACACGGTTTCCATGGCTAATGACAATCCTTAAGATTAACACTATTGGACCTATTAATGTTATATCAAAATCCAATCAACTTAACATTTTGCAATTAGTAACAAACGATTTATAACACAAGTACTTAACAAATACTTCTCTGAAAACAATAACACTTTTACACAAATGTTATCGACAATGGCAACGTTACTAGTGTCTAGATCTACATAAGATCTATTGTGTGTGTTTGTGTGTGTTTGTGTGCAAGTGTTACCCACGACCAAACCGAAACTGCCCGAATCTATTGAACATCATCTTATGTTTATTGCACATTATTAATGCTTGTCAGTAACTGTTAATAGGTGTTGACTGTTCATAGCATTCTACTGTTATGAATATTCATCGTTCGTGCTTATCATCTATTCAGTGAGTTTCGTGGCCCCTTTTTACGCTTACATAACTTTTAAACGTTTTCAAACTTGGGGGAAAAGAATGCTCACTTACTTAACACATTTTCAAGCATCTTCCTTAGTAGAAGTCTGTTGCAACTATTATGGTTAACTTATCTTGTTTGTCTTGTTGAATGATGCTGTTGTGACTCTTGACTCTATGCTATGTTGCTACCTTGTATATTACTTGGCGGCTTTACATTACTATGTGCTATTACTTGATGCTATGTGTTGTATGATGTTACTTGTGAATGCTATTGACCTTGGATGCTCTCGGTGGTATGGTTCTTCTTCGTGGGTCTACTTTGTGGTTCTTCTTTGCCGAGCATCCATTACAACCATTAATCCCGGTTATGGGACCTAAGGATTGGTTTGGTTGTAACCTATACATATGCGCTTAGTGGATCTTGCTGCGTCATGTGAACGTTTTTTTCTATACAACCATTAGTTCCGGTAATGGGACCTAAGGATTGGTTTGGTTGTAACCTATACGTATGCGCTTAGTGGATCTTGCTACGTCATGTGAACTTGTCTTTCTATACAACCATTAGTTCCGGTAACGGGACCTAAGGATTGGTTTGGTTGTAAACTATACATATGCGCTTAGTGGATCTTGCTACGTCATGTGAACTTGTCTTTCTATACAACCATTAGTTCCGGTAATGGGACCTAAGGATTGGTTTGGTTGTAAACTATACGTATGCGCTTTGTGGATCTTGCTATGTCATGATAAACTTATTTTGCTATGGAAAACCTTTTTAATACAACCCTTAATCCCGGTAATGGGACCTAAGGATTGGTTTGGTTGTAAACTATACGTATGCGCTTCGTGGATCTTGCTACGTCATTTTAAACTATTTACACTTTGGGAAAGCTTTCTTTACAGCCATCAATTCCCGTGAGGAACCTATGAATAGGTTTGGCTGTAACTATTTATAACTGGTAAAACCGCCTATACATAAGTATATCTGCGGTAACGCTTATTAAACTTACTTACTATTTTCATCTTAACATATTTCATTACTTAAAACCTGCGAAGCTCACCAACAATTATGTTGACCGTTTTGAGCATCTCTTTTCAGGTGATCAAGGTAATTGAAGTTCTTGGAGTGCTGCCTTTTAGTGGAGACCCTAGGAAGCATTTTTGAGACTGAACATACATTCTTTTGTACATTGTTACAGTCCACTAAACAATTAACATTCTTTTGAACACTTATTCCCGGGTTATAGGAAACTAAACAATGTTATTCTATATGGTTAAGTGATCTTTCATGTTATGCGTATGGATATGTTGTCGTGACTAGTGACTGCTGATCGATGTCATATGGTCGGTCAAAAATATATATTAAAGAGTACCTAATCACCCTTAATAGCAAAGAGTAAGCAGGGTGTCGAATCCACAGGGAATCACAGGAAAGTGCTAGTAACAATTAAACTAAAAGAATTAAACATTGAAAAAGGAAATTACTTGATTAATTGAATTGAGAAATAATTAACTTAACGAAATAAAGTTTAAGTTTTTAACAATCTTGAAGAAAAGCAACCCACTTTAGGATCCAGGTTTGGCAAAGTTGCAATTTTTCTTGAATGAAACCTAGTGAGAAGTCATTAATGGTGAGTTACACATGATATGATTTAAGTGACAATTATGGATTAAAGTTTAAAGGACCTTATTCACACAATCACCAATTTGAATAATGAAACCCTAATTCTATTAATCAATCACGTAATGATCATAGACAACCAAAGTTAAAGAAGATCAAAATTAGGTTAAATCATAATCAAACCGTTTAACTAATCAAATCATAAACTAAATCCAATAAGAACTTAAAAGGTTCAAGATTTAATCTCAATTCTAGGTTACAAGCTAAGAAAAATAAGAACTTGCACAAACCCTTCCGCCGAAGTGAATCACAATGGATTTAGCCTTGCATCATCATCGATTGTTCAACACGAGTGTATTTGATCATGTAATTCGGATGAAATTGATGTTCTTGATGTTGGCAGAGCTTGAGAATGATCCAAGATTGCCAATTTTCATCCAAGATTGCTGTGTGTGAAGTGTAACTCGAATTAGGGTTTTTTCCCTTTTAAATCCCTTCAAAATAGGCTCAATCTCAATAAAAACCCGGACCCCGGCGTCGGTGGCGCCTATGGAGGCGTCAGTGGCGCCACCTTCCTATGCAACCTTGATTTTCATGTGTAGTTTTTCGATACCTTTCCGTTGATAGGTCATGGGCCCCGTAACTCCCTTCCTAGCTCAAGTTATGCCCGTTTTAAGATATCATTGCCGTACAACTTCGATTTATCATATCTTGGCTTCTCGAGCTCCAATTATCATCCTATTTCTTCCCATTTCTCTGTATTCTTCGTGTTTAACCTACAAACACCAAATACTCCCAAAGTAACTCTATTTCTCATACATTTATACATAAAACCTGGAAATAAAGTCGTTAAACGTTAAACTTTCATCACCCGATCAACTGCACGCGACACAAGTCTCCATTTGTGTTCGGGTGTCGTCATGACACGTTTGTCATCATATTTATATTGCTTCACTATCATATACCATGTGTTATGACGATCCCGTCTAGCTCGCATCCCTGTGTTTCCGCTATCAGCGGGGGTGTGACACAAATAATAGAACGAACCATAATCGAATGATTTCATTGATAAAACCGAATGATTACAAGCTCGTTAAACATAAGAATCATGACTTTTGGAAAGGGGAGATCTAGCATGATCTCCCCTCTCATCCGGCAGCCCCTGGGCACTCTCTTAAAACCTTAACTTTGCTCTGGTTTCCAACAAATTCCCCCTTGGACGTTGCTTGCGAATAGTAGATAACACCTCTTACAATCTTCAGTCCATCTTTGCTCTGGTTTCTAATAGAATCAAATGAAAAACTATATTAGCCAACGTTGCTGATCCGTCAGGTTGCTACACTATCCCTGAAAATGAATTTAGGCACAATAGCTTTCATTTACTTTGCAGAACACCATCATAGCAGCAAGATTCCCCAATTTGACTGATTTTTCTAGATAATGACATGAACAGCTTTTCATTGCTTCAATCTTCACATAGGCTAACCTGATTAACATTAACAACTGCAGAAATTCCCCCTCAAATTCAGCATATCCCAATATATAAACGTTGTGCTTTCCTTGCGTCTTCATACGGTGTATTGGGCAAAAAGTAGAAGGTTCCAATCCATAGTTGACAATCTCAAACAAATCAACATGCATGCAGATTTATCATCAGAAACAAGCTCACATCATCACTTTCTGATTGCGTCTTCAATTTCTCTAGATATGGATTCCCCCTAAGAATCAGAATCCTCTCTGTGTGGATAAATATAACTTGATTGGCCCATAAATAGTCAGATGCTCCTTACTACCCCACAAAATCAGCACCGACTACTGACATCTTCTATTCTCTCTTTGTGTTCTAACTACATTCACCTATTCTGGAAGTCCAACAAATAATGGGGTATCCATCGAACTTGTTTGACAAAAGAACCTCAGGATGAATGTGCTTTGCTCACCTCAAATCTGTGCAAGAGGTCATTCCAGTTTTTTTTTTGTTTGGAACACCGTTCATTTGTATGACATGGAGGACAAATATCATATTTGTGTGAATGGATGATACAAATGATATACTCATGCGACTGGTCATAAAACTGGTCCAGTAGCATGAATGGACATAAGACTGGTCCAGTAGCACGACTGGACATAAGACTGGTCCAGTAGCACGACTGAACATAAGACTGGACATAAGACTGGTCCAGTCGTACGACTGGACATAAGACTGGTCCAATCGTACGACTGGACATAAGACTGGTCCAGTCGCATGGTCCAGTCGTACGAATGGTCCATTAGCATGGTGTAGTTATACGAATGGTCCATTAGCATGGTCCAGTCGTACGAATGGTCCATTAGCATGGTCCAGTCGCATGAGCGGATCTGCACACAGATTTTCAGATCTGCAGGCGCCATGGCTGTCAAAAACCCTAAACTGATGAATTTTACATGAACCAAAACATAACAGACATCATAAGATTCGCAAGGGTAATAAGAATGTGATTCCGAGTTCGATTTTAACCAAGAAACAACGTACGCAACAAAATTTGAGCAAAACACGAAGAACACGAAGAACACGAAGTGGGTTTAACGTCAAAGAACATGAAATAGATCCAGAAGTCAAGAGCTCGGGTTGCTAGAATGATTGTTAGATCATTCTAGCAGTAACCGGCTCTGATACCAATTGTGAAGTCGCTGGATCGGTTGACATCCGAGCGTGTTCTTGACGGAAGGAGAAAAACCAAAAGACAAACAATAGAATGAACCATAATCGAATGATTTCATTGATAAAATCAAATGATTACAAGCTCGTTAAACATAAGAATCACGACTTTTGGCAAGGGGAGATCGAGCATGATCTCCCCTGTCACACCCTCAAAATCCACGTGCGGAGTTCTACCGCGAGGCGTGTGAACAAACCAGGATCACAGTCAATAGTTACTTGGAACGACTCTATATGCAACGTTTAACATAACAAATCAAAGTTTAAACTTTATAATTCATACGGAAGCGTTTAAACAAATAAAACAAACCCAAAATATAAAGATAAACAAATGTATCATTGTTTAAGCGTTAGGATGCATGCTTGACCCGTGTAGTGCTCCTAACAGCAGTCCAGATTAATGACCTGAGAATAGCATACTAAAAGTCAACACACGGTTGGTGAGTTCAAGAGTTTGTGTTTAAACATAACAGTTTAGCAAAAGTGTATACCGAGTTTGCGTTTAATCATAACAGTTTAACAATAGCGTGTATCAACCCTATGGTTGATCAGTTCAAGAGTTTACAGTTAAACATCACAGTTTAACAATAGCGTGTATCAATCCAATGGTTGATCAGTTCAAGAGTTCACAGTTAAACATCCCAGTTTAACAATAGCGTATATTTAAGCATGTGCATTGTAATGGCTAGCTAGTCCATTCACAAACGATATTAAATAGTGATTTCGACATTGAAGCTGACTGTGTTATGTTTGCCTCCTGTCACGACGTCTCCATATCGTGACAAATATACATAGGACAAATTGCACCCGGTTGACCTCAAGTCACACAGGTGGGGCTCGTCACACCCAGTAGTACTACCCAACTTTCCCCGCTATCCAATATTAACAATTCGAAAGTGTGAGGACTTTTATAATGATAAACAGCACTATATTAATATCATACACATCTTAAATATATAATGAAAACGTTTGTAACATTACCAGTATGCTATCTCCCCCAAAAGAGTTTTGATAAAATGAACTTACCCAAAAGATTTAGTAAAACAGTGGGGCCTGAACTCACCTCAATATTCTCGTGTGATGTTGATAAGCTAGTGAATTGCTCCTAAGGAATTATAATTCACAAAGTAAATAAATACAAATTTATAACCTAAATAAGTTAGATCTTTGAACTTGGTGTTCAATTGATTTAGGATTTGGTTCTCGGGAATTGGTTATAAACATATAATTAAATCATTTAGTTATTTTGTTTTAATAACTAAAGATTTATATTTCATTTGATTATCTTAATAATGATTTCAACATATCATTATATTCTAAATAAATTATAAACATTATTTAATTATGTAAGTTTATATTTAATTTTGTAAGATTTTATAAATATTTATAAAATCAAATTTTGCATTTATATTATCAGAATTATTCCATAAATAATATAATATCCATTAATAATTTAATGATTTAAATTATTATAAATAAATCCATTTTTATAAAGATAACAATTTTAAATAATTATTTACATAAATAATTAAATAAGATTTAAAGAAATAAATTTCCAGAAATTAACTATATAATTTCTAAAATTACCAAAGTTTGTAAAAACTATTTTTATAATTTTCAGAATTTTTTTATATTTTTACAGGGCTCAAAAAGGCTTTTTAAAAAAAAATGTTGGGGGCAGGGTTCGAACCCCTGACCTCCGGTTCACAAGCACAACACACAAACCAGTAAACCAAGGCTCTAAACCGCGGTTAAACTCCTCTTTTAATTGTTTTAAACTTAACCCAAGTAATCCCAAATCACCAAGAAAACCCCAGGTTCGATCCTCAACCAAATCGAAAGCCAAATCGATTTCAATTGCATCAGAACTCATGGGGTTATTGTTCCCCTTGTAAAAACGAACACAATGGTGTGTTTAAGTACCTGTTTCGAAGTTCTACAGTGGGTATACGACCGGTTGCAGGTCCGCGACAGAGAGGTAATCGAACTGATAGTTTTCAAGTGTTTGAGAGGTGTGTGAATGTATCATTAGTTTAGGAATGCTTATATAGCCAGTCCGTTCGATTAATTTGAATATAATACAGTGGTAATACGTTTATGGTGAGTGGGTCGGCCGAACTTTCGGTCGAAGTGGGAAACACACCTAACCGATTCTAATTTTTAAATTGAAATGACCCACTAGTTCGAATCATCCTCTAGAAGGTGTCGGGATAGTTGATTTGCATTAAAATCACGATGTTCTTGGCTTTTGGGGCTGCCGGAGAGCCGCCGGAGACCGGCCGGAAAATCGAAGGGGATACGGGCGGTGGGTTGGTTTTTAAAACAATTTACACAATGGCCCCTGTAGTTTTACAACTTATTATTTTATGTTTATAGTTTAAAACATGTTTCAAATATTACAAAATCAGTCCCTGGACTTATTTAATCAATTATATTAATTTTGTAAATAATAATATTTTCATTATTATTATTATTTTCATTATTAACATTATTAGTTTTAATAATAATATTATTTTATTATCATTGTCATTATTTTTATTATTATTAATACTATTATTAGATAATAATAAAAATATAAAAATAAATTGTAAATTCTCATAAAATTTATATTAAATCACGAAAAATTTTCGGGTTGTCACATCCCCTCTCATCCGGTAGCTCTTGGGCGCCGGGCACTCTCTCAAAACCTTAACTCCCTACACAATGAAACTGGTATTTATAGGCCTCAGCCCATATCAGATGCGACTGGGCCCATTCGTACGATTGGATCATGCATATGTTTCAATCGTACGACTGGACCATACTTATGGTTCAGTCTTACGAATGGCCCAATAGCATCTCTCAGTCGCACGACTGGTCCATTAGCATGGCTCAGTCGTACGACTGAGTCCCATTCGCATATGCTCCTGCGAATGACTCAGTTTCATGTGTTTACAACATATCAGGTGTATGACATTAAGCCTAGACTATTCGTCAAGCGACGGACACACTATATATGACAATATATGCTCCAACATGCTTTATTTGGATTTTGGTTTGTTTTTATGGTTGGATAAGAACATGGTTTTAATGTGTTAATTAGCTTTAATAATATGTTTGTGTGATACTAATATGTGTGTTTAAGCATTGGTTGAATTATGCAAGCTATCATTGCTAAGTTTGATGTTTTAGCATGATTAATGTGTTAATTGGGTGTGGGATTGTTTATATTATATAACCTTTAGTATTATGTTTTAGTGTGTTATTACATGGCAATAAATCTATGGATAATTATTGATATGCATGGTTTGTTAAACAAGTGTGTTTACATTAAATGTGTGGTGTGTTATACATTTTGATAAATTGAAATCAATTTGGTAAGATTGATGTTGTAAGTGGGTTATGTGTAAAGGTTGTAGTAATAAGTTGTGCATGGGATTCTATAGATGAGGTTACTTGAACTTATTTGTGTAAATGAGTCTATGTAAGAAAGTTCATATGAAAGGATCAACATAACTAAATATATTTGCCTGGTTGAGCTTTTTTAGTCATATTCATGTAAGTCAATTACCATTGGAGAATGGATTATGTGTGTGATTAATATGGGGGTTAATCACTAACCAGTAATAATTTTTATAGTAAGTGTTATTTTAATCAATAACAATGGTAGGTAGTTAAAATTTTGAATCATTATGGCCTGATAGTGGGATACGTATTAACAAGTGTGTGTGCGCGCGCGTGTGCATGCACTTAGTGTGTAAGAGTATAAATGGGAAGTCCCTATTATATGGAAAGGTGTATGTGTGAAGTCATTTTGATTAAAAAATGTATTATTTATGAATAAGAGTGAACAATGTGTTTGAACAACAAAAATAGTAAAAAATGACAAGTTGGATGATTGGATAAAGTGTGAGTGAAGTATGGTTTGTGTGAGTGAAGTATGGTATGTGTGAGTGAAGTAAGGGTTTGTGTGAGTGAAGTATGGTTTGTGTGAGTATACATTATGTTGGTGAATGTTGGTTGTGTATTTTGTATTGTGTGTTGATAACATATGTGTGGTATGTATGATAGAAATCTTCAATAGACATTTAATAAGTGTTTAAAAGTTAAAATGATATTTTTTAAAGCAATTATATTTTTATAGCATATAGACTAACCAGTAAAAGCTTACGTGTTTTTGTACGTTTTTCAAGGCAAGTCTAAGTGTGCAGTGGCCTGACATTTCAAGCTATTTGATGAAGAAAGTTGAAATTCTAAATTAGTTTGTTTATGTGTGTTACATGAGTGTGAAAATGTGTTGTAAATTATTTTACATGGTATTTTAGTGTCTTTTATGCGTGATGAGTAAAACCAACAATACATCAATCCGTCATGGCGTTAGTTAGGATGTGACACACGATAACACAAACTACTTATGTAATTTCAAACAAATACGATGTTCTCTAATAATACAGTTCTGACTTGACCGTTATACCCACACAGACGTACCTTGTGGCCACGAAATCAAGTTTAAAAAAATACATCTAAATGTGGAGAAAACCAATTTTCTTCTCCTTACTTTGTTTACTTTTGTTCCACATATTCAATATTATCAATCCACATTATTTTCACTTGTATATGTTTCCATTTTACAAGAATATATATCGGTTATTAATTTATTATCAACATTCCTTTTTACAAGAATGTATATCAGTTATTAATTTATTATCAATGATATTGCGTATTTGATGGCCATAAATGTTATCTTGTTCCCTCTAGTTTGGGGTTCATGTTTTTGGCCAAAGATTAAATTTTCTAAACCACAGAAAATATATATATGAAAATTAAATTGCCTTTATGATGCAATCCACCAAACATAAAGTTGTATGGGTTTCCCCTTTTAATGAAAGAATCGACAAATATGTGTGTGTATGAAAGGATATAATAAAAAATAGGTTTTTGAATGCGTTGGAAGCGATATGAGCCTCAAATTGAATAAAATAATTGTTAAGGTTGATGAATACATTTTTTATAATAAAAAGTGGGACTTTTAATATAGGGCACAAAAAAGTGGTCACAAGGACAAAGTTGGAAATGAATGTCACGTGCTTGAACGAGAGTTAGATTTCATATTATTTTAAATTCTATCCTTATTACTAGTGAAATTTAATAAGTATTCACATGTTATATTCTTTTGGCACACTATATTACGGGTTTTTTTAATGTGAGGTATAAATTTTTTTATAATTTTTTAGAAAAGCTTTGAATCTTGTAACAACCCTATAGTTCCAGGTTAAAAAAACGTTTAATATTATTATTTGATATATATTACATTGTTATATTTACCTTAAATGTATACATATATAAATTGAATAAGTAAATTGTGTGTGTGTATGGTGTGTATGCATGCATTATTTACGTATGCATGAATGTATATATATATATCTTACAACTATGACACGCACGCACGCACGCACGCACGCACGCACGCACGCGCGCACGCGCCCCCGCGCCCGCTCGCGCGCGCGCGCACACACACACACACACACACACACACACACATATATATATATATATATATATATATGTGAACTAAGTTAAAAAACTAAGTTAAAGAACAAAGATTAATCAAACGTTATGAAACAAGATTTCATCAAGTTAATGATGACTTCTTAGCCACCACACCTCTCGGTCGGTTCATCATCATCACTAGGCACACTTCTAAATGTGACACCTAGCCAACATACACTTAACATAGTTAACTACTTAACACCTTTTTTTCTAATAAAACCACTAAGCATCCCTATGATCACCACCTCACTAGTCTAAGACTAGAGGTAATGATGATCATCTCCAATAACTTGTAGCTCTCGGTCGATGGACCCCAACACAACCACAACCGCGACCACCACAACCACCTTCACTCTTGGCTCTCTTCCCTCTCTCTCGATTTATTGCCCACAACCATCACCATCCGAAATCACCACCATCCTCACACTCTCTTGGTTTTACACCACCACCACACATCATCATCATCCAAACACTTATCATCATCCAAACACTTATCATCATCCAAACACTTATCATCTTCAATCAACCATGTTCATCTAAGTATACACTTTTAAGATCAAAAATTTTTACCTCAAGTTTAGGATATCAAGAATTCAGAAGCTATTATCAACCATCCTTCACCATCTTCTCATCAAACAAAGTTAGAAATCCTTAATTATGTGATTAAAAGAAGTATGTGTTTAAACAAACACATACATTACTATCATCAAAGAATACCCATAAACACACGTTGTCCATTTTAAAAAACTTAGTATGAAATAGGTAAAGAACTAAGAAAAATATAAAGGTTTTAAACCAAAAAGGTTAAACAAGAAAGATTACAAATAAAATGTTTAAAATCTTAGTATTCTTGTTAAAATTGGATTAAATACTTATATGACTGTGATTGTGGAATAAATTTAGAAATATATTTAGAAATACTAGTATTATCAATCTGTAAATTTTGATATATTAAAATTAAGTAAATTAATTTATGTGATTTAATCAAGGAAATATAAGAAAATACTATGTGGAAGAACCGAACCTGGTAAAAATCTGAAAAAATTATATAACGACCCTTATATATTATAGAAGTTCCAGAATAAATTTCATGATTAAATTCCTTTATATGACCAAGATTTGTATTTTTATATGATATGTAATAGTAAAATCGAAAGAAATACCTAAGTGAGATAAATCATGAACAATTCACATAAATTATGATATTCTAGATTTGACAGTATGTGTAAATTTCATGAGTTTTGGATGTATATAACTATTTTTCTTGAAATTTATGAAATTTGGAAAAATTTCAGTAAACTGTTTATTGTGAATTATAAACCAAGAAATTTCAGTAAAATAGACATTAAAATAATCATTCTGAAAATTTTTGGGAATTTTATAAAAGAAGTAACTATTTTTTCCTATTTATGTTAAGTTTGTATTAATTTTATAAAATTATCTGAATTTAGTTAATAACTGAAAGTTTTATATGTTTATTGGTATTTTTAGATGATGTTACTATTAAACTTTTGAAAAATATAAGTAATAGTAGTTACTGTTTTGGAAATTTAACTGAGGTGCTAAAAATTTTAAAAAAATATTTCTAACTTATAAATATTTTATAGGTTTTCGTTGGAATTGAGGTGAGATTCATAGCCCCATTTTTATGTTTATGAGTTTTGGGGCAAAAAGCATACCGTTTTGTGTTTGATGCAAATAAATAAAACTTTTTGAGATAAACTGTCATGTTGCTGTAAGATATAACCATTAATTCGGTTGAGTAACCGTCTGGTAATATAGATAGCGGTATTTAGGAAAATATTTTCTGCACTAACAGGATGAGTGTTGTGATGCTATATTATCTGATTTTATGATTTGTATTTGTGACAGTTATGAATCACCTGGCATATGAGTAGGTTTGGTTGTAATCTTATTTATGTTGCATCAATATGTTTTGTTTGGTTATTAAACCTATGTTTCTCACCAACATTATGTTGACAGTTTTAAGTATGCCTTTTCAGGAGAACAGAATGACTAACAGTATTATGTTTTTATTTGATATGTACAACGGTTGGGGCGAGGTTATTGGAAAGACGTGTGTGAAAATAACTGTTAACATATTTGAGCGTAGCATAATGATGGATGCACACATCCACTACTACTGAAGAAATATGTAGCAGTTAAAGATTTTGTGATTAGGTTACATGTATTAGTCTTCAATTAGACAAATTTTGTAAACTTTATGTAAACTAAGAACTCACATATTATATATGATATTATGTTGTTATGTTTTTAATTGTTGTTATGATTGTTGATTTATAATCAATGTGTTTGAGCCAAAGAGTCACATCCAAGCATTTTACGCTTTCGCTGAGATGTGACAAATCTACTACTATTAACACATACATTTAACATTCTAGAATTTAAGCATTCTATCATTTGATAGAATAAAACGTCTAATGTAAGGCCCTGATTCCAGGAAACCTCACAGTTGGTCATTCACAGCAAGAGCATAGATTTAAAACATTCATTTAAATAAACATTGTAGCGGAAATGTATATTAAGTTTCTGTCCATTACGACATAATTAAAATAAAACATTAACATTGTCTTAAGTACATCAAACAAATTTTAAAAGGAGTGTTTAACAATCTACTGGATCAGGGATGCCAGTCTTCGGTTTCCAAAAAGTTTTAGATCCATGCTCCCACCCCTCTAAGCCTTATAGCTCACCTGTCAGACTAATATGCATAAAAGTCAGCTTAGTGAATTCTAGGTTTACTTATTAAATAACTTTTTGTAAGATATTTAGCTTTATCATTCGAAAGTAATCATAACCTATCAGAACATTAGTGCAGGACAGGGTGAAGGGTTATGCACTTTACAACACAACACACAAAAAGGAGAGTATGTAACAACACTTAACAATTCAAATGGAGAACTAGAAAAACTCAATTTTGAGAACTAAGAAACACAAGTGTATATGAGACAGAACAAAAACAACACAAGTAGTTGATTTTCAAGGTTGATGTATATTGCTCTCTAGTTCCTTACAAGTGGTTTACAAAGTTCTACAAATAAGTTACAAGGACCAGAAGTACTTATACTACAACCTACAGCTGGCCATACTTTGAAGGCCAGCTGGATACATGATCTAGACAACAAAATCAATGTAGAGTCAAAAGGCAGATTGCCTTTTGACTAGTGACTATAACATGCCATAGCTCACATCCTAATATATTACAAAAAGGATAAAGTATATAAAGTGGAAAGTTACAGACTCAGAGACCTCAATGTACAGTTTACCAAAAGCATGGACCTTTTCACCAACTCATGTAAAGTTGGTGTCTTATCAGAGTTGCAGCAGAAAGTGGTTCAGCTTTAGGTAAAAGGTACATCAGATAAAGCATGTAATTAAAAAGTCTTCGGAAGAAATCTGTCTTTCTGGATTTGTAGTATATGTCCAAGACAAGATGGGTTTTCCTGATGCTAGAGGAGCTGCTTGAATTGGAGTTGGTGGAGCATCCTCTTATTGCACATCCTCAAGATGTTCCGACTCATCCTGAGGTTTGGAGTTAGATGTTTCTTTCTTCTTTTTCTTTGACTTTGTTTGGAAACCATCATTTTTCTCCTCTTTGAACTTTTTAATTGAGAAGACTAGCCTGCAGTACTTGATTGAGCTTCTTTGTCTTTCTCAGTTAGGTCTTCCTCTCTCACAGATTCAGATTAAGAGGGGACAGATCCCTGCTGTGGATCAGAAGTGGAAGCTTGTCGAGGTTCAGCTGGAGATTTAGGTTGTGTTGTCTTAAGTGTTTCAACCTTAATCTCCACTTCTTGAGGGACCTGACTTGGTGGGGAGTATAAGTCAACAAGTTCACCTTTTTGAATCTTCTGCTTGATTACCCTGATGTGCTCATCCATGGTGGACAGAGACATGGGACCAAGTCTTCTTCTGGAGAATCCATACAGCTTCAAGAAACTCATCATCTTCTACCTATCAGCAGACTTTTTTCAAGTTTTTATGGATGATGGCTCTTGATTTTACAGCCTCTTCCCTTAACTTTCTTTGGTGATCTTTCTTTCTTTGACTACATCAAGTTCAAGTTGTTTGAGGTACTTAAACTCAATTTAGTCAAAGGGTAAGGGAAGAAGTGTATCAGCCTGATAGAGGCCTGTGGCACTCAGGTAATTTATCATGTTGAGTCTATCCTTCTCTTTGTCTACCTGAGGTTCTTGTGGTACCACATTCTCTTGTTCATGAGTTTCTTGAACTGGTGAGAAAGTAGGCACATGCTTGTAGAGTCTCTTCTGTCTTCTTTCTTCTTTGATTTTAAGAAGTAGCTCTGCATCCTCTTCCTCTTTTCTCTCATTTTACAGTTCCATGTTAGCTAGTTCATTTAACTCATCTAAGGGGAGAGAAATGATGTTATCAATATCATAGTTCCTGGTCTGCAAGTAGTTGATCCTGACTGCCCTTAACTCATCATCCTGAGTATTTAGTCTGGGGGCAGCCCTGATAGCACTTTCCATGAGTCTTGCAGACCCAGCAGAGGAACTTTCTCCCCTTAGCTTCCTTTTCCTCTCTCTCCCTCCTCCTCAATCTCCTTAGGAGTTAACTTCCTTTTCCCTTTATCACTCACAGACATTTATGACTTAGGGTGGAGAGAGCTTTAGCTTTCATTGCTTGGGGTAGTTTTCAAGCTCTAGCCAGAGAGAGGTTGAGATGCACCTTCATCAGCAGGTGTCTCATCAAGGGATTGAACCTCTGCAGCAGTTGATGGTGAGACAGGGCTCTCAGGTTCTACCACCGGGCCTTCAGTTAAGGTTTCCCCTTTGAAGCTAATCTCAGAGTCTTCCTCAATATCCAGTTGACCGATGGTATTACCTGATTGCCTTAGTCTTCTTCTAAGGCTAAACTTTGCAGTGTTCCTGTCCTGAACTCTTTAAAGAATAAGAGTTCTTCTATCAGCATCATACCTCCACCCAAAAATGTGACTTGAAGTTGGTGGGGATGATATAGCTCTTGGAATGCCTTTCTCAAAGAGACTCCTAATGACTGAGTCTATACTATCCACATCAATGTGAACTTGAGAAAGTTGCTGAGTATGCACAATTGCAAGTGAGGATGGTGAGTCCTCGGTGTCCATACTCCCTGAAGAACTCCCAGGTTCTGTGACTGTAATGACTTCCTCCCCTTTTTGGTAGCATCACCCTCTTGCATAAGGGAGCTAGGAGTTAGGTCAATCACATTCACAGGTTCTTGTGTTCCTGGTTGAGCTCCTCTTAAAGGTCTCCCAGCTAGTTTTTTCTTAAGATGAGATATCTCAAGTTGCTGATCATTGACCCTGTGTTACAAGGTAGTCACTTAAGATTCAAGGTGACTAACCTTGGAGACTAGATAGGTGCATGTTTTTGACAGTTTTTGCACCTGTAGTCTCAGATTCCCCTCATCTTCATCAGAAGAATCATTGGGGGATGAGAGAATTGGACCAAGCTCCTCTTCCTCATCACCAGTATGGTGTTCTTGACTGCTGGATTTCCTCTGTCCAGTGACAGCTTCAGTTGAAGTGTCAATGAGCTGAGTTGTCATGGTTGAGGTTTGAATGATGTAATCACTTGCTGAAGTGAGAGCCTTTTCCATATGGATATCCTGAACAGGTTCAGAAGTATCCACCTCAGTGATAGGGGACTGATGTGGGCTAGACCTAGGTGACTCAGGAGCACTCATCTCCCATTGAGGAGTGGTGTAGTAGGGAGACTCATGATACTCACTAACACCTAAGTCTTCATAAGTATAGAAGTCAAGATTGGGAATGGGTTGGTTTAAGTCTAAAGGCTGGGGATGGTAGCTGTTCCCTGAAGGTTGTTCACTTGAGTACTGAGACTCAGAGTGAAGGCTTAAGGCAGTTGGGCTTGTGAGCTCATCAGGCTGAGCATGAGGAACCTCAGCACTGATCTTTGAAGTAATAGGAGTGGTTTGCTCCTTAGGGGAAGTGGGAGCTCCAGTATCCACTTCCTCCTATATAGGTAAGTATATGAGGACCTGCACAGACTCAATAGCTTGTGCAGGGGTTCGTTTGTGTTTTCTTTGGTAGGTGAGGGTGATTTGTTGTTGTTTGTGTGGTTGAGATGTAGAAGGTGTGGGTTCAACACTAGCTTGTGTTGCTAGGTTGTCACCTTGAGCAATGAGCTCTAACATTTTTGGGACAAGGGTTGTTTCTACCCCTGAAAAGCTAACAGTTGGCTTCTTCAAAATTTTAAAGATGTCTGACTTCATCTGTCCCAATTTAAGAATATTACCTGTTTCCCTCAACTGTGAGCCCAGTTCACAGTTAAGAAGATATTGAACATATCTAGGAAACATGTAATACTCTAAGGAGTCCAAGTTTGCAATCAAACTTGTATAAACAAATTGAGAATACCTGAATTTGACTCCCTGAACCATTCCATGCACTATGAAGGAGAGATTTTCAGGAATCTGGTCCCACCCTCCATGCTTGTTGGACAAGCTGTGGATAATCACATGAAGTAGGTACTTCCACTAAGGTGAGACCTTCCCTTTCCTGAAGGTCTTTATAGAGAAATCTCCCTCATAGCCCATCTGCTTGAAGGAATGATTAACAGCTTCTTTTGGGAAGAACACCTCACCTTCTTCATCACCCAGCTGAAGATGAGTGTTGATGATGGCCGGAGTGATGAAGACTGTTCTCCCCTTCACTGTGGCAGACAGTGCCTTCTCCCCATCCATAATGACCTCTTGGCAGGTCTTCCAAAATTCAAGCAAATGATCCTCATATAGAGGAGGATCGATCGTAAGGGACGTGAAGTAGTTTAACAAATCCAAAAATTGGTGCACCTCTGAGAAATGTGGATCTTTCTCAGAGTTCAACAAAGCAACCTTATTGTGTTGCATGTGTAACTGCATAGAAAAATCTGGGTCATTTCGTCTCTCAAGGTTGGCCATTGTGAGAAAGCTTAAAGGTGAAGGAAAGATGAACGAAGGCGGTTTCAGAAAGAAATCTGAAATTTAGGTTTGGAGAGAAGATGAAGATGATAAAATGGGGAACCGATGGGGTTTATGTGTGAAAAGGATTTGAGACAAAGTTAATGAAAGAGGATAAACTTTGAAATCCGGAAGGCAGTCCCACCTCTGAAAAAGTAGTTTGTTTTTTGCTCAAAAAGTGGTTTTCTTGAAATCGAAAATCTTCCGAAGGTAAATTGTCTTCGGAAGTTTTAATGAAAAAGATTTCGAAGCCAAAATGACTTCGGAAGAATTTTCAAAGAGTTTTGACAAATTTGCTTTGGAAGAGAATTTTAAACTTTGATGCTTTGTTCAATAGAACAAAGCTTCCGAGGGTTAATTTCCTTTGAAAGAAAAGTGGTCCTTGAAAACATATAAGTGCCTAAGAGAGTTTTAAGCTTAAGAAGATATTTTAGAAATTTCTTCCGAAGACAAAATTTACTTAGACAGTTATTTGTTTTGAAGCTATATTTTCTTCCGAAGATAAAATCATATCTTCTGAAGGATCAAGATTTGTAAAAAATCTATGAAAAACTCTTCAAAAAGTTTTTATCCATAGAAAATATGAGCTTATGAAGGTGATAGACTAGACAACTTAGGACACACAGATTTTAAGAAATAAAATGAATTAGTTTTAAGAAAAAGCTACTTAAAGTTATTCATCCCAATAGCTGATATAAGATACTTAAATTTCTGTTCATCGAAGGCTTTTGTGAACAGATCAACATATTGTTCATTTGTGTTAACTTTAACTAGTTTAATTAATCCCTTTTCAAAGTTATCTCTAATTAAATGATACCTGATATTTATGTGTTTTGTCCTTGAGTGCTGCACAGGGTTCTCTATGATAGAGATAACACTGTTGTTGTCTATGTGAATGGGAGTCTCCTTGAAGTTTAAACCATAGTCAAGCATCTAATTCTGAATCTAAAGCACTTGAGCATAGCAGCTTGCAACAGCAATGTATTCAGATTTAGCAGTTGATGCAGAGACACAAGATTGTTTCTTGCATTGCCATAAGACAACCCTTCCACCAAGGAACAGACATCCCCAGATGTAGACTTTGCAGTCATATTACAACCACCATAATCACTATCTGTATATGCATACAGATTGAAGTCAGAATTCTTGGGATACCAAAGACCAAGTGTTGAGGCACCTTTGAGGTATCTTAGAATTCTCTTGACAGTGATAAGGTGAGACATCTTGGGTTGGTTTGATATCTTGCACAAATACATGTGGCAAACACGATATCAGGCCTGCTAGCTGTAAGATACATACGAGACCCAATCATAGCCCTTTAGAGATGTTCATCCACACTCTCCCCCTCAAGATCAGGCCCAAGGGAGTGGTTTTTGCTATGGGTGTCTTAGCAATCTTACAATCAGTCATGTTGAATCTTTTGAGTATGTCCTGAACATACTTTGACTGACTTATGAAGATTCCATCTTCAACTTGCTTCACTTGAATTCCTAGAAAGAAATTGAGTTCCCTCATGACACTCATTTCAAATATGTCTTTCATCAGCTTCTTAAAGTCTTTACAGAGTCTTGGATTAGTTGAACCAAAATGATGTCATCTATATACACTTGAACTAGCAGTAAGTCATTTCCCTGTCCTTTGATGAAGAGAGTTCCATCTATAGTACCCCTTCTGTATCCATGTTTGCAGAGATACTGAGATAGTCTCATACCACTTTATGGGTGCTTGGTGTAGGAGTAAGTCATTTCCCTGTCCTTTGATGAAAAGAGTTCTATCTATAGTACCCCTTCTGTATCCATGTTTGCAGAGAAACTAAGATAGAGTCTCATACCACTTTCTGGGTGCTTGGTGTAGCCCATAAAGAGCCTTATCAAGCTTGCAGACATAATCAAGATGATCAGGATCTGCAAAACCAGGTGGTTGTTTGACATACACCTCTTTATCAATCACCCCATACAGAAAAGCACACTTGACATCAAGTTGATAGACCTTGAAGTTCTTGGATGTAGCAAATGCCAAGAATATCTTAACAGCTTCTAGTCTTGCTACAGGAGCAAAGACATCAGTGTAGTCAATTCCTTCTTCTTGTGTGTATCCTTGAACAACTAGTCAAGCTTTGTTTTTGATGACAATACCTTTATCATCTTTTTATTCCTAAACACCCATTTGGTTCCTATAGTTGTCTTCCATGAGGAAGAGGACATAGGTTCCAAACCTTCTGTCTTTTGAATTGAAGCAGCTCCTCTTGTATGGCTTCAACCTAACTTCCATCCTTCAGAGCCTCATTAACTTTCTTAGGCTCTATCTGGGACAAGAAACAAGAGTGAAGACAAACATTTGCTTTATGGGTTTGTCCTCTTGTTCTTACCCCAGTTTCAACATCTCCAATAATGTTTGTGGTGGGATGAGACTTGTGGATCCTTAGCTGAGGGATCACAGCAAGTTGCTGAGAGAGATCTAAATTAGAGAAATTTAGATCTGGCATTGATACTTCTTCTACCATATCAACACACTTATCAAGAGAAACTTGATCCACTGAGTGTGTGACATCATTGATATGTTCATCTATGGAGTGGTTATCAGCATCAAGAAATTCTTGATCACTGTCACCACCACCATCATTTTCTTCTGCATTTGAAGTTTCTTTTTTTGTCTGTTGAGCCTCTGAGCTGGAACTTAAAGGCATCTCAGATGTATCAGCTGAATTTTTCATTATTGTGCTGATAGAAACTTTATTTGCTGAAGTAGTTACAACTGGAGCTGAAGATGTGTAAGTTGAAGGTCTTCTTAGCTCAAATCTTAGATCAGGATCACCTGGAGGTAAAATGTCTGTAGATCCTGAAACATTCTCACAATATTTGTTAAAACAGTTGGTAACTAAATCAAGATCAAATAGCCAATTCGGACCAGAACCTTTCACACCGGGAGTGTGCTCATTAAAAGTCACATTGGCTGACTCCTCAACTACTCTAGTTCTGAGATTGTATACTCTATAAGCTTTAGCTTGAGAAGAGTATCCAATAAAGTGTCCATCATCCGATTTCTCAGCAAACTTGATAATTTGATCTTTGGTATTCAAGATGCTGCATGGACATTCAAATGACCTGAGAAAACCAATGAAAAGTTTTTCTTATGCCAAAGTTCATAAGGAGTCTTACCATGAGTCTTAACCACTAAAACTCTGTTTTGCACATAGCAGGCAATGTTGACTGCCTCTGCCCAGATGGTGATGGGCAGTTTAGAGTCAGACAGCATGGTTCTTGCAGCTTCAATCAGTGTCCTGTTTCTCCTCTCAGCAACACCATTTTGCTGAGGAGTCCTGGGAGCACTGTATTGTCTTGTAATACCCTTTTCATCACAAAATATGTCAAGGATTTGGTTCTTAAATTAAGTTCCTTGATCACATCTTATGGTTTTGACCTTGTGATCACATTGATTCTCAATCCTTAAGATGAAATTCTTCAAATTCTTAGGGGTCTCATCCTTAGTTCTAAGAAAGAAGACCCAAGTGAATCTTGTAAAGTCATCTGTGATCACCAGACAGTAAGAGGTCCTTCCTAGACTTATTACACTGGTGGGGCCAAAGAGGTCCATATGTAAGAAGTGTAGGGCTGTAGTGATGGAGTTTCTTTCCTTAGGATTGTGAGATACCTTATGTTGCTTCCCTTTCAGGCATGCAACACAATGGTCATCACTTGTAAACTCTTTCTTTGACATTCCAGTTACCAAATCATTCTTAATCTGCTTATTCATGTTTTTAAAGATTACATGGCATATTCTTTTATACCAGAGAAAAGACTCATCACTATTGGCTTTAGATAAAAAGCATGAAACTTCTCCTGAGGAAGATGTTTCTTGCAAATCCATCTTATACATGTCCCTCTCTTGGGGGCTCTGAGCAGGATATGCTCAAAAGGAATAATCATCGCGGGCTTGAGAACAATGCACTCATGCTCAGTAAAGAGCATGTTATGACTTTGATCACAAAATTAGGATACACTCAGAAGATTGTACCCAAGCTCCTTGACAAAGTTTACCTTCTCAATGCTGAGCTTACCATTTATGATCTTGCCCCTTCTAGAAATGTAACCTCCTTCATCTCCTCCAAAGCAACTGGTCCTCCATCAATCCTTTCAAAGTTTTAGAGTAGTGACCTATTACCTGTCATGTGCCTGGAACAGCTACTATCAATGATCCAGACATTTTTGTTTGTCTTGAGCTGTTCCTGCATAAAGAAAATGATTAGTCATATTTGGAAACCCAAGCCTTATTGGTCTTGGGCTCATCAAAAGAAGTAGAAGGTGATGAAACAGTAATAGATCCTATAGTTGTGCTTAGAGAATCTTTTGCTGTTGTTGATGGAGAATTTTCAGTCACTTGGTCTTTCTTTGACTTCCACACCACCTTTGGAAGTTTAAACCTGACCTTCAATACTTCAGAAGCTTTTGAGACTTCGGAAGTTTTGATGACTGGACGGAAGATCCTGCTAACACTGCAGCAGACTTCAGTGCTTCGGAAGTATTCCTTTCTTCTGAGACCAAATTTTCTTCCGAAGGCAATTTTCCACTTGCCTTCTTCTTTACTTTGGAGCTTCCGAAGGAAACAGATTTTCCGTCCAAAGCTGAATTCTTCTTAGAGCTCTTAGAAGTTTCTTTCTTGGTCACATGAAGAGTACCTCTTGGATTGTATGGACAATTCTTAGTGAGATGAGAAGTACTCTCACACATAACACATTTTATCTTTTTCTTCCTAAGAGTTTTCTTCTGAGAACAATGCTGACTTTGATCACTTCCCTTCTCCACCTTCATCTTTGCAGATGCTGAGACAGTCCCTTTGGGCTGAGGGCTGTTCTTGGAGTTGGATGGTTCAGGCTGTGTAGCAATGGTACACAACTGATCAACCTTCTTCTTGATGCTGAGATGATTTGAACATGAACCAGAACTCTTGATAGAAGAGTTGAGGTTGATGTCTTCAGTCTTAACCATGTCAAACCCTGCAGAAATAAAGACTTGTTTTTGCTTAGAGTCGAAAGTGGTCTTGATCTATTGAGCCCTCCTAGCCTTTCTCTCGCTCTTTCTGATCAAGTTCTTCCTCATAGACTTGGTCATCTCAGGCTTCCTGCTATCCTCATAAGGATAGTGACCCTTCTTAGAATCCTTCTCTTCACTCTTCTAAGAGGAATTCTTCACTACCACTTCTTCATCCTCTTCACTTAAGGGGTCTATGTGAGGAAGCTCATCTTCACAAGTTCCACACCTAGGTGATCTTACAAACAAGATTGTGTGTGGAGGAGCTATCTCACTAGATCCTTGTCCCTGCTTATTTTGATAACAAACTTTTGCATGCAAGGATGAGAATATGATGTTCTTGAAGGTCTCTTCTTCAAGAACACATTTCTCTGCCCTGGCTTTGCTGATCACAAGCTCAGCCTAGCATTCAGTTAACTTAGTTATGAGATCCTTGATCTGAGTCCTATAATTTATATGCTCATGTTTTAGAACTGAAATGATTTTCTCTAAGTCCTCTATCTTTAACTTATAATCATTTTCAGCCTTTCTAAAATCAGATTTCAAGATGTTTAAGGACTTAAGATTAGATCTCATCTCTAAGTTATAGGACCTGTATCTGTTGACTTTAGCAATACATTTAGGAGTGCAAAGATGTTCCAATACCATGGTTTCATCATGGTCAGCCATTAATGCTTGGTTTGGAGATGCATCTTCCACCTAAAAGCTCCAGTCAAAGCCTCCTTCTTCAACAGCAACTGCAGCTTGCTGCTTTGGCTTCTCATTCTGGGTAGCTTTATTAGTGTAGTTTGGTCTAGATTGTGCTTGTCCACCATTTGTTCTTAGTGCCTTGCACTCCCTAGCAAGTGACCCATCAAGTTACAGTTGTAACACTTAACTTTGCTTTTATGCAACCCAAACTTTCCACTGGCTGTATTGCTGGGGAACTTCCTTCTTGTCCGCTTGTAGAACCTTTTGGCTCTGTGAGTGAGAAGAGCCAGTTTTTGGACTATTTCCATGTACTCCAGATCATCTGGATGGATACAGTCCAGGTCTTCAAGGGTGAATAGGAAGCCGTCACAACTTTCATCAGAAGACACAAAGGCTTGAGAAGAACTTGTCTCTTGGAATGGGCTTCCTTGAGTATAGTTCTCCCTTGCTGTCTCGGGGAAGGTGATGAAAGGACCCTTTTGTGAGATGTCAGGGTAGCATATGAGATGATGTTGGGGTTCTATGCTATCCTTTTCAGTCACATGAAGGGCTGAACCCATTTGATTGCTGGAGTTACCAGATGAACCTTGCATGTTCATCTCCATCTGGTATCCACTAAGAATGCCATACAAATATGTCAAAGTGAGAGTCTTAAGGTTCTCAGTTCTCTTAATTAAAACACAATAATATGTCCATTTCCTAGGAAGAGAGGACATAAACTTCCTTACAATATCCCTATTCTCAAGAGTTACTCCAACATCCACTAGAGTATCCACAATCTCAACATACCTAAAGTATTATTGAGTCATGGTCTCACCTGCTTTGAAGGTGAAATTTTCAAACTGCTGCTTCAGGAGATCCTTCTTGTTCTCCTTGGCTTCAGTGGAACCCTCATACATTAGTTTCAATGCATCCCACAGCTGCTTAGCTGTTTTGCATTTCATGAAACCTCTGTATACAGAGTTTGGAAGAGCAGTCTGAAGGACTGTCATGGCCTTTTGATCAATTTATACTCACTTTCTATCTTCTTCTGAGTAGTCAGGTGCTTGGTATGTAAGGTCCATTGACAACAGATTCCGATATTCATGAGTCTTGACACTTGATGAAGCCTTCTATTCTTTGGCACCAAGTGTCAAAGTCATTAAGAGTGATCAGTGGGGACTTTGTCATGGTTCTAGTTTCCATATCAGCTTTAGAGATAGCTGCCATTTGAAGGGTTAAGTATTTTATGAGTGTGAGGGATCTTAAGATGGTGAGATCTTATATCAAGAGCCTGAAATGCTCTGATACCAATTGCAGGACCGGGTGAAGGGTTATGCACTTTACAACACAACACACAAAGAGGAGAGTGTGTAACAACACTTAACAATTCAAATAGGGAACTGGAAAAACTCAATTTTGAGAACTAAGAAACACAAGTGTATATGAGACAGAACAAGAACAACACAAGTAGTTGGTTTTCAAGATTGATGTATATTGCTCTCTAGTTTCTTACAAGTGGTTTACAAAGTTCTACAAATAAGTTACAAGGACCAGAAAAATACTTATACTACAACCTACAGCCGGCCATACTTTGAAGGCCAGCTGGATACATGATCTAGACAATAAAATCAATGTAGAGTCAAAAGGCAAATTGCCTTTTGACTAGTGACTGTGACATGCCATAGCTCACATCCTAATATATTACAAAAAGGATAAAGTACATAAAGTGGAAAGTTACAGACTCAAGACCTCAATGTACAGTTTACTAAAAGCATGAACCTTTTCACCAACTCATGTAAAGTTGGTGTCTTATCAGAGTTGCAGCGGAAAGTGGTTCAGCTTTAGGTAAAAGGTACATCAGATAAAGCATGTAATTAAAAAGTATTCAAAAGAAATCTGTCTTCAATAGTTGGCTTTGGAAGACTTTGTCCTAGAAGCTTCGGAAGACTTTGTCTTGAAGCTTCGGAAGACTTCATCTTTTGGCTTCGGAAGATATTGGTCTTGGCTTTGGAAGATTTCACATTTAGAATAATTTCTAAGGCAGTGTGAAACTTCTGAAGCATTCCACTTCAGTACACTTGTGCATGCATGTAGGAGAGACTTTGGGTGTTTGGGTTGCATCAGCCTTACAACTAACCTTACAATTAGTATACACAGATTATCGCTTTATAAATGCTTTATCATTAAGACATTCTCTTAATTATTAACTATTACTCTTTTTTACCCGTCAATTCCCAGAACTATCGGTGCCTATGATAAACACAAGACTTTACCAACATGCCAATCCAGGCCTTACTGTCGTACCCAAACAAGCCATTATTGTCATGCCAAACCAGGCCTTACTGATCTGCCTGTTTGAGCCTTACAGTCATAAGGGCACAACAAATGCAACCCTACTCTGTCATTCGCTTGCAAGGCTTTACTTTACCAAGGTACACGTTATAGGCCCAATAACATTTCTTTAAGTTTCACTTACATCTTTAGTTCTACATATAATTATACATTATAGGAAATAAGCTCTTAGTCTATACATTCACATCTCATCAACAATGAAAAATAAACCATATAACTGACCCTCGCGGGTTAGCGGGGATTCGGGGGCGGCAGCCCCTGATAGCGGGGTTCTAGGGGTAGCAACCCTAGTGGGGTCCAAGGGGCAACGCCCCTGGCTGGGGACATTTTGTTTAAAGGACTTTACATAGCATATTTTATTATAGGAAAATTTATTTTCTTGTTAAAGCCACTTGAAATCTTTGCCTTGAAAATCTTAGGTTTACTATGCATATTAGCCCCAAAACATGAAAAAACTTGTAAATAAGGGGATCTAGAACTCACATGGTCAAAGTAAATGGTTTCTCGTCTAAGTTTTCTATGTTAGATTCGCACTACGCAGCCTGTACATAAGTTAACACTCAAATAGGTTATTTCTAAGCAATTTCACTGCTAGTTCGCTGGCAGTTTCGCCGCCAGTTTCGCCCAGCAGTTTCGCACAACAGTTTCACTGCCAGGTGCGCCCAACTTTCGTCAGAATTTCCTAGGTTCGCAAGTTCTACCGGTCCACCTGGGCACTAGCGAAATTACCAGCGAAACTATGGTTTTGCTGAAACTCTCTTAGTTTGCTGGGAGAACCTCTAATTTCGCTGATCGGGCTCACAGTTTTGTTAGACGTAAAAAGTTGACAAATCAGCCCGTTTTTAAGCAAAATTCTTAACTTTTTTACGTCCAAAACTTTGGTTTATCATCCATGAGACTATATTTAACCTTTTTACACGTTTTCATACATAAAAATGTGACCTTTATGTGATTCTTTGAAACTTTTGAACCCAAAACCCTAGAAATCCGGATTTGTTCTTAAGGGATGTTTGGAGGATGATTCTTACCTTGATTTCTTGCTTTTTCCTTGCTACTTTCGTGCACCAACACCAGATCTTTAATTTTCAAAGCAACCAAGCTTCATATCCTGAAAATCTTTACTTTCTCTCTTTAATCTCTCTCTAGGGCTTGTTACTTGTGTTGCAAGTGTGAGGAAATGTGACTGTTGAGGGTTGTTTAAGGGTTGATTATAGGACCTTAAACAAACCTAACACTTAGCCCATGGATTTAATTGGGCTATAATCCATTTTAATAATAATTTTCTTTTCCTTCTTTTTTATAATCTCAACTTAATCCATAATTACTAAGTTGCTTGCTTGGACATTCGGGGCGTTACATCTAAAAATTAGAATGTCTTTTGTAAACTTGTTTAAGATAACTCCAACCCTAGTTTTGACCCAAATTGAATATATTCTTCTAAAACTTAAGACATGAAATTTGTGGAGCTTGATGTGTTTTCTCCATAAAGATTTAAATCCCACTATTGGATCGATAACATATTCATCTTGACCTTTAGTTAAAATAAGTTGATTCCCACACGCTGCATGGCAAAATTGCTGCATCTCCTCGTTGGCAAGTTGTACATTCGACTTATATAGATATAATTTATGTATAGTTCGGTTGATAAGTGTCTAACAATAAGAAAATACAACCTCTATATTACATAGTAGTTATGTGAATATGTGGCTCAGAGTTTGCTAAGGGATAGAATTACCATGGCTACAAAATAGGTTATAGGCGAGAGGCTACAATGTTATAAATTTGTCATGTCAAGATTTGATCCACATTCTAATTTATTAAGATGTATTTACTCATTATCACCTTCTGTATCATGATTTAATTATGCAGGAACGTATAACGAAAACAACTAAAAGTCTTCATACAAAGCGAATATGAACAACACTAAATATATGGTTTGTAAGGGCATGTTTGGGATTCCATTTGGAATCTCCTTTTGACTTATTTGAGGGGTAAAAAGACAAAAATACCCCTCCAAATAAGTCAATAAGCTAGAAATTTAACTTATTAACTTATTTGGAGGGGCATTTTTGTCATTTCATCCCTCCAAAAGTTAAAAAGTCCTTTTTAAATGGACAGTCAAACATGGTCTAAGGTTCTATAAATGGTATAAAGAAACAGTAAAAAAAATTATACTAGACAACGTTGAAACTCTGCATAACTAAGAGCTAACTTTAGTCTTATGATGTTTCAAATTCAGAAAAGGTCAAATGATCATAGCTGCAAATCTGCAATAGTGGTCGCAAGTTGCAATCACTTGAAGTTGCCAAGCAAAGATATGATCTTCAACCAATTTTTATACATATAGACTATTATATTCTTTTATGTATATGTGTAAATCCGTAAGTGTCAAAACGTCAAGATGTGTGTAGGTTATACTTAACACCTTTCTTAACCTTTTTATAATTGTGAATTTACATATATACATAAGAGAATGTAATATTGTATATATGTAATGATGTTAAACACAAAATAATATTAATAATTTTGATTTGTCTTGACCAGTTAACGCAAGTTATCACAATAACAGAGGGTTAATATTTGTTCCCTTACCTATATACATGGTTGGTAACGAATGGATCCTCTGTTGTTACGATTAACCACATTAACACATCAGTGTCAATCAAAATCATTATTTTTTTTAAATAACAAGATTACACATATGTAACATTTTCTTCTTTTGTGTACATGTGTAAATTCATAAGTTTAAGAAAGTTAAGATATGTGTCACTTACACATGCAACCATTTATAAATATTTGTCGTTGTAAATTACACTTACCCATTTTTTTATTTACAATTACGAGTTTGTATATATACATAGAAACATAATGTTGTAAATGTGTGCTGACGTTATTCGAAAAAATTATAATTTTGATTGGTCTTGACGGGTTAACACGAGTTATTACAATCAAAGAGAGTTAATATTCGTACCCTTTCTTATATACGTTGGTTGAGAACAAATATTAACCCTCTATTATTGTGATAACCCTCCTTAACCATCAAGATAAATTATAATTGTTATTTTTTATTGGAGTAACATTATTAGACATGTAGAACACTATGTTTCTTTTATATATATTTGTAAATTTGTATGCGTAAAAAGTTAAGACGGGTGTAAGTTACACTAACAACTATTCATAAATATTTGTCGATGTAAATGTAAATTACACCTTAACTTTTTTACAATTGCCGACTTACACATATACATAAAAAACATTATGTTGTATTTGTGTAATAATGTTATTCGAAAAATAATAATAATTGTGATTGGTCTTAACGGTTTATCGCTGTGTATTGCAATAGTAGAGGGTTATTGCAATAGCGAATGGTTAACATTCATTCCCTTCCCTGTATAAATGAGATGGGAATGAATGTTAACCCCTATTATTGTGATAACACGCGTTAGCACATCAAGATCAATCTAATTTATTTTTTTGTTGGTAACATTATTATACGTATAAAATATTATTTTCTTTTATGTATATGTGTAAATTCACAAGTGTAAAAAAGTTAAGACAAGTGTAAGTTAACTATGCATAAATATTTGTGGTGTAATTGTAACTTACATATTTTCTTAACTTTACACGTATGAATAAAAACATATTATTGTATTGTTAAAATCCAAATTTTTAAAGATAAACATAATGTTGTATATATGTAATAATGTTATTTGAAAAAAAAATAACAATAATTTTGATTGATGTTAATAGGTTAACGCAAATTACGCAATATTGAAGATTTGGATTAATATTAGTTAAATTAATTGTTAGTTGGGATTAATATTTATCAATACTTAATAGTTATATTGTTATAAACCAAATTTCAAAAAATAAATTATACGTTAATAATTGTCGAAAAACGACAATGACATGAAATAGAAAAAGGTTCCTCAATGGAAAAAAATCATCAAACCAATACAAAAGAATGATGAATTATTGGAAGATCAAATCAAAAACACCATAAATTGTTCAACTTGTCACAAAATGTCGGAAAAAAATATCACTATTATATCTTGATAAAAAGCTTGATCGAGACATAAAAATGAAATAAGCGGATCAAACAGAATTCAAATAAACGAAATGCCAAAGAATTTATGGTAAGTAGCGTCGTGTTATCTTTAGAAGTTGACAATTATAATCATATATGAATGAGAATGATGTGTGAAGTTAACAACTACCTTATATATTGTAAAGTATTTTAAACGTTCTTATCAGATTTGTATAATCATATGAATAAGACATAAAAGTTATATTCACACGGAGTAAAGTACGTATGGTTCACCTTAACCTAAGGTGATGATGATGTATCGTTGTGTGTTTTAATATGTGTAAACATGTAGCTTATTGTGGTTGTAACTTATATATAATATAAAAATTGTGTTTTTGTATACATAAATTACTGTTTTAGTTATCAAATTTAAAATGTAAAAATCAAATTGAGATAATGAGTTGCATATTAGGTACGTGAAAATTGATTACTATAAAGCACAATTACATAGTTACCTTTTCTTTTAATGGGTTTTATTTTAATCTTAGAAGATGAAATTCAATTAATTTACTTTTATATTTATTCATCATAAGATGGACAGTTATAATTATATGTACATAATCTAACGTGTAGTGTGCAACCAAGAGATGGACAGTTATAATTTTAGGGTTTTTTTGTCATTTGCAATGCCATGTGCCACCTTTCCGGTAGTTGTTCACCGAGGCGGGTTGTGTTTGTAGTGGTGATGGAAATAGTGGTAGGTTTCTATTTGTATTGTAATGGTGGTGATGATGGCAGGGGCGGTTACCGATCGGCCGCCCTTTTATGGTTCGATTGGAGTCGGAGGTGGCCCTTTAGGTATGAACGGCGGCAACAATGCTCACGTCTCCCTCAAATACCCATTTGGGTTTTTGGACCTGTATCGCAAGCTAGCGGGATGGTGGTGCGACCACCATAGCTACCCCTTTATTGCTTTGTCCCGATTGATGTTTGATCTCCTTTGTCTATTTCTAACTTCAAATATCACAAATTTCTTGCAACACTCTAACTACAAATTACATCAACTATCATTCATGACTCTGTATATTCATCAATATAAAAAGAGAAAATCAGAGTAGGGATTTTAAAATTTGGAGAAGGTGGCGCATTTAGCCTTTTTCTATAATTAGGGGTACTTTTTCATAACAGTAATCAATTTTAAAAATGTTTTAATTAAGTTACTAAATTTAAGAGTAAAGTTCACTTTTACTCCCCGTGGTTTGGTCAAACTAACGCTTTCCATCCAATGATTCAAAAATCTTGATTTTACTCCCTGTGGTTTACAATTTGTCTCAGTTTAACTCCAATGCACTAACTCCGTTAAATAGTTCTGTTAATTAGAAGGGCATTTTCGTTTTTTTACTGATAAGGACTATGTTTGTAAATTTCTTAAGACTAATTTTGTAAATTATATAAAACCAACCCAAACCTGCTTTCACCACAACCTTATCCCTGACCACCCGTACCACAACCCCTCCCTTCCAGCCATAACCCTCCCTCCAGCACTGCCACCACCACCGCCATAACACCACACAACCACCGCCACCGCTACAACTCCAACATCATAACTATAGCGCCAACATCCCACCACCAGTGCCACCACAACACCATGCCCCAAACACCACCGCTCCAATACCACCACAACCATAACTACCACGCCTAAAACACCACCGCCTGCTACAACTTTGCAGCCCTAAAACACTATCGCCACATTCTCACCACCTCCCATCGAATATGAACCTTGAAACCCAAAATCATAGAATCACAACCAACATCATTGCCCCCAAGACCAACTCTGTCACCACCAATTAATCACCATGGCTACCCTTCTACCTGCAACCAAGAACCACCAAAAAGAATCTTTGTGCCAATATGACAATAACAAATCAAAAATGCATCCAATTCAACACAAAACAATATGCTTTTCCCCTAAAAAAATTATAAATCAACACGGGGCCCTGTTATTCACCTTAATTCCGGCCAAAAATCAAATAATGCCTATAAAACAATTATTTGTTAGAATAAATAAAATTTTTTAAAATTTTCAACACCTTAATTCATTAATCATGAAAAAATCCAAATTAATGGTTACTGTATTATCAAAATTTATCAGCAGAATATTAAAAAATCTAGTTTTTCTCATAAAATTTTACATTAATAACTCAGGCAAATTTCTAGAAATTTTACAAGTTTCATATTATTTGACAGAAATAGTTAAACATATCTAAAAATTCCAAAATTCTTACATACTATCCTATTATAAATATTATATTTTATGTAAATTTTCTAAAATTTATCTTATTGTTTTGCTATTTCTTTTGATTTTTCTATTACAGAATGTTCTAAAATATAGAACTCAGTCACATATGTGAATCAAGTCACGATATTTATTTAGTAATTCCTATAAAATATAAGAGTTATTATATAATTTTTCCAGATTTTTACAAGGTTTGGAGCTTATGTATAATAATTTTCTTTCATTTCCTTGAATTAATTATATAAATTAATCTACTCAATATTATTACATCAAAATTTACAGATTACTATTTCTAATATTTCTTAACAGGATTCTAATTTTGTTCTCACAATCACAATCATTTAGGTATTTAATCTAATTCATCTAGAATATTCATGTTTTCAACCATTTAATTTGTAATCTTTTTATTTAAATCCTTGATTTATAAAACTTTTAAGTTTTTAACTCTTGAATCTCCATTTCTTACTGATCTTTGAATCAATTCATGTGTTCATATGTTATTTGTGAATATTCTTGATGATTTAGCCATCAAGAGTTAGTTTATATATGTTTATTTAAACATATATACATTTATTAAACTTGTTAGTTATAGGTTTTGAAAATTTAAACTTGATTGGTGATGAAAGAAACTTAAGAAAATTGCTTGACTAGCCTTGGATCATCCACTTGATGGAATAGTTCCCGAGCTTGGAAGTTGATCATAAACTAGTGGGAAATGGCTTGTCCTATGTTGTTCTTGAGGTTGGAAAGTGTTTGATGATCAAAAGATAGTGATGAGGTGAGAACCGAGAGCAGAAGGTGGTGGTGTAGAGTGACTTGAGAACCGGGTGGAAGCCGAGAAATGGTTACAGGTGTGATAGTTTAGGTAGTGGTGACTTGAAACCGAGAGTGAAAGCCGAGAGGTGGTGGAGGTTGTGATGGTTTTGGTTGATATAAGACTGAGAGTGGGAGAGTACCAAGAGAGAGATGGTAGTTTGTGGTGGTTTGCAAGGTTGATGGAGTGATGGTTGTGGAGGTCCATCAGACGAGAGCCCAAGTATGTGGAGATGGCCATCATTGACTCTAGTCTTAGACTAGTGAGGTGGTGATTATAGCTTTGATTAGTGGATCATTAGGAAGGTGTGATGGAAAGTTCAAGGTGTGCTTAGTGTATTGGATGCTAGGTGGTGAAGTTGGAAGATGATTAGTGTCCAAGGGTATTGCTAGGTGGCGGTTTCGGTGTTAATGACTTACTTAGTTATTAAGCTAGGATTAGCTAATGGTTTAGGTGCTTAATTGGGTTTAGTTAGTATCCTAGTTAACTGATATTAGGGTTAAGGTTATGTTTTAGTTAGTGTTTTAGTGTTTAAAGAAAAGTGTAACACCCGCCTCCCAAGGCTTAATGTGGGAAGTGTTATGTATTGGATATACAGAACACATAGGAATTATAGAGTATACAGCGGAAGTCTAACTTTAATTATACATCAAAAGCGTATAATACATCTGTTATAATAGATAATACCATTACATCAGTTTAACTATACTAGAAATCCAAATCTTCAACAACTTTCTAGAACTTTTTTTTTTCATAAACTAGCTCGTAATCTTCAATTCCTGCAATCACTTGGCACCTAGGATGTGTGTCCATAAAATAGAAAACATTTGGGACTCAGCATAAAGCTTGTGAGTTCATAAACATGGTATTCTTCAAAATTCAAAACACGTTATTATTGACTATTGCATCAAGCAGATACAACCATGGAAAACAGATACGAACAGAGTAAGCACAGTATAAATTCACATAACCAAGGTATGTATACAAACTCCACTGGCTAAAGCAGAATCATACAAGCATCCCTCAAGCATCCTATCAAGCATTGCCACATATCACAGATGCTATTGATAGTCAATTCTTTAATTATTACCAGTTATTAGAACATCACATCCTGTTTTAGAAAAACAGTTCAGAGGAACTCACCTCAATCAATCAAGTCAGTGATATCCTCTACTCAGGTTCACTGCTATCAGGTATTATCCTATAGGCAAAATAATATTATTTAAGCTATATTCTAGCTAGTAATAATTTTAGGGATGATTCGTTATCTTTTTCTATTGGTTGGTTTTATTCGGGCACTTTCTTTTATCCTATGCCAACCCTTTGATACAACCCTTACTAGTTGGCATAACTCGGGCATTTCCATCATACCCGAGCCAACCCTCGGGGTTACCCAATACCTTCCCTAATGATAACCTTAAAGTCTAATAATAATAATAATAACAATAATAATTACTACAACACTAAAAATAATAAATTATAATAATACTAACTATAACAATAAAAATAACAACTATAATAATAATAACTATAAAGATGATAATAATAATATTAATAATAACTATATTAATACAACCTACAATGATAATACTAATAATAATAACGACTATAATAATAATTAAACATAACCTTAAATAAGGGCGTACCTGAAAACTATCTACGGCAATTTGATGTAGAGTCTCCCCTACTCGCGCTCCTAGTCGCGCTCCTACTCGAGGACCAAAATGACTACTAGCAACACCTAACGGGGTATTGAGAACTCGGGATTTTCTTTATATTAGAGCGTTCCCAAAGAAACTTATGTTCCAAATTCAACCTTAAGACTTCTATTTATAAGGTAGCAGAAGGCAGGTGAAAAACTTTTAGGGGCGATGTGGGATGAAGTTCAGATAGAGTTTCGACGTGGGATGTATGCAGAAATCTCAAAGTGTCAAAATTTTTAATTATTATATTATTATAATATTATATTATTATAATTAATTCAGCTGATTAACTCGTTTTTCTTTTATAACTTTTAAAATATAACGTATTAGGAAATTTCAAATATGTCGTTGTGACAAGCTTATTTTTCTCTACGAGTCAACCTAAGTTTTGTAAAAAACAGAGCAGGTTCGAATATAATATATTATTATTATATTCAAACGGTTTCTTATAATATAAAATTTCATCTAAAAACTTCAAACTTTAAATAGACCATTTACTTATTACTTACTTGTTTGACAATATATGAAATATGAAGTTCATATGACCCAAATGCTCGGGTTGTTATATTCTCCTTCCCTTAAAAGAATTTCATCCTCGAAATTCGAAGGTTACTCGAACAGTTGAGGATATTTGACTTTCATTTCTTCTGCTAATTCCCAAGTCTTCTCAGGTCATTTCTGACCTTACCACTGGACCAATACTAGTGGAATTATTTTCTTTCTTAATTTTCGTTCTTGAGAATCAAGAATCTTTATCGGTTTTTCAGTAAATTTTAATTTCTCGTCTATTTGCACGTCCTCTAATGGCATTGCTTGAGTCAGATCTGCCAAACACTTCCTTAGGTTCGATATATGAAAAGTATCGTGAATACCTTTTAAAGTTTCAAGTAATTCTAGCTTGTATGCAACTGGACCAATTCTTGCGATGATTTTGAATGGTCCAATGTACCTGGGACTTAACTTCCCGCGTTTACCGAATCGCATTACTCCTTTCCATGGTGAGACTTTCAACATCACAGTCTCCTTCTTGAAATTCTAAAGATCTCCTTCTGTTATCTGCATAACTCTTCTGTCTATCCTGAGAAGCCTTTAGTCGTTGTCTGATTTGTTGGATTTTCTCAGTTGTCTCGAGAATAATTTTGGTTTTGGTCAAATGATCATCCCCTACTTCTGTCCAACAGATGGGAGTTCTGCATTTCCTACTATATAAGGCTTCAAATGGTGCAGCCTTAATGCTGGAATAGTAGCTGTTGTTATAAGAAAATTCAATCAAAGGCAAATGATCATCCCAGCTACCTCCAAAATCAATCACGCAAGCACGCAACATGTCTTCTAAAGTTTGAATTGTTCGCTCACTCTGACCATGCGTCTGAGGATGATATGCAGTGATTAAACTGATTTTGGTTCCAAGTTCCTTTTGGAAACTTGTCAAGAATCTGGAAGTGAATCGGCTATCTCTATCGGAGATAATGGATAAAGGTACTCCGTGCTTACTTATTATTTCATCAATATATATCTTGGCTAGTTTTTCTATTGGATAGCTCTCACTTATGGGTAGAAAATATGTTGACTTGTTTAGCCTGTCAACCACGACCCATATAGCATTTTATCCTTTTCGTGTTCTTGGAAGTTTTATGACAAAATCCATGGTCACTCTATCCCATTTCCATACTTGCAACTCCAACTGTTGTAACTGACCGACTGGTTTTTGATGTTCAATCTTAACTTGCAGACATGTTAAGCATTTCTCAACGTACTGGGCTATGGATCTTTTCATATTAGGCCACCAGTAGTGATTTCGAATATCCTTATACATTTTGTTTGCTATTGGATGCATTGTGTATTTGGATTTGTGGGCTTCATCTAATACTTTGCCCTAAATACCTCCAAATTTTAGGATCCAAATTCTCTGACCAAATCGTAGGATTCCATCCATTCCTTGAGTCAGTAATTTTTGTTTACCCATCATTCTTTCAGTCTGAATATTCTCATTTTTCAATGCTTTAGTTTGAGCATTCTTGATTTGGTCTTTCAAATCAAGCTTTACATCTATCTTTGATGCTTTTACTCTAATCGGCTTAATTCTTTCTTTTCGACTGAGAGCATCCACGACTACGTTAGCCTTTCCTGGATGGCATTTGATTTCACAATCGTAATCATCGAGAAGTTCCATCCACCTTCTTTGCCTCATGTTTAACATCTTTTGATTAAAGATGTATTGTAAGCTCTTATGGTCAGAGTATATTACACACTTAGTACCATACAAGTAATGTCGCCAAATCTTTAAGGCAAATACTATAGCACCCAATTCAAGGTCGTGCGTAGTATAGTTCTTTTCATAAAATCTTAATTGTCGTGATGCATAGGCTATAACTTTATTTCTTTGCATCAACACACAACCTAAACCATTATACAAGGCATCACAATATATTACAAAGTCTTCATTACCATCTGGTAGTGCAAGTATGGGAGCATTACTAAGCTTTTGTTTTAGAAGGTTAAAGGTTTCTTCTTGCTTTGGTCCCCAGTCAAACTTTACATTCTTTCAAGTTAACGATGTTAAAGGGGCAGCAATCTTAGAGAAGTCTTGAATAAACCTTCGGTAGTATCCTGCTAAACCCAAAAAGCTTCTAATCTCACTGGGATTCTTTGGTGATTCCCATTTCATCACAGCTTCTATCTTAGTTGGATCTACTTGTATTCTTTTCTCATTTATCATTTGACCGAGGAATTGAACTTCTCTTTTCCAGAAGTTACACTTAGAGAATTTTGTATAGAGCTTTTCGTGTCGAAGGGTCTCTAGAACCATTTTTAGATGTCTAGTATGATCATCTTGGTACTTAGAATAAATAAGTATGTCATCTATAAAGACAATGACAAACTTATCCAAGTATGGCTTACAAACTCTATTCATCAGATCCATGAATGTTGCAGGGGAATTGGTTAGTCCAAAAGACATAACCAAAAATTCATAATGCCCATAACGCGTCCTAAATGCGGTCTTAGGAATGTCTTTCTCGCACACTTTCAACTGATGATAACCTGATCGAAGATCAATTTTTGAAAAGTAATTGGCTCCTTGAAGTTGATCAAATAAATCATATATTCTTAGTAAAGGATACTTGTTCTTAACAGTTAACTTGTTTATGTAAGGATCAAACATTTTGGATTACACTATAGTTATAACTGGTAAGAGATGAACAATTTGGAATACGTGTGATTACATGCAAGTTCGACACAAAGCTTGCACGAGGAAGCTGCATGCATGCATGCGACAGAAACCAGATTCGCATGCATGCGAAAATGTATGCATGCGAAAGGCAGGCAGGCAGGCGAGTCGCATATGCACGCGAAGGCAGGCGAGTCGCATATGCACGCGAAGGCAGGCGAGTCGCACAGTCATGCGAAATGGTGATGCGAATCGCATGATGGTAATGCGAATCGCATGCATGCGAAAACTCACAGACTTGTATATATATTCACATGCGAATTCAGTTTTAGGTGTGCTTCAATTTACCAAAATTAGTCTAGATAGTTTGTGTTTTCTTTGTTTATTCGCTCATGTTGAGCAGATCACAGTATGTGATTTCCACCCTAGGGTGAGATCGATCTCGTATCGATTATCATTGTAATCGTTCGACCTTGAATACACATTTCAATTACAATGAGTTTGTTGTAAACATTGAAAACACCTTGTTATCTAGATTGCTTTACAGTAGATTGTTCACCCGTCTTCGCTTATTATCAAGTGCAACCATCAAACGAAGTGAGATCGATCGGATCCTGGTTCTTACAATTGGTATCAGAGCATTAGGCTCTTGAACCACGATTTGGAGAAGAATTGGATTGTGTTCTACTCGATTTTTGAAGAATTCATCATCGATTACCTTAGATTCTGAGATGGCAAAGTTATGCTGCTCGATTGTGGAAGATTTGGACTGATTTGGACCTAATTGAACTTAATTAGTGGACTTTAAGCTTAATTTTGATTAAGATTGACTTAAAATTCATTAAAATTGGATTAAAATGGGTTTAATCAAACTTAATCAGTGAATTGGAGGTGACATTCGCGTGAACAAACAGTTGGTAATCTGTTTCTGCTCAAAAACGACATTTTCGCTTGATCTGCAAGTTCTCGCACGCGAAAAATGGTGTTATCGCACAGTTAGGTATTTCACCTTTTTGTGCGATTCGCGTGAAAAGATACTTCTGGAAATTCGCACGAACTGCTTCCTCACGCGAAAACACTGTCCGCGCGAAATCACTTTTTGCACGAGTTCTGTTTTCGCACGAAAACCAGATTTTTGACTTTTCTGATCACTATGGCTTCAACAACACCGAATTTGAAGCATCTTACTGCTTCACTTCATCTAGACACTGAGATTGGTACTGGTAACAAGCCACCGAGGCTTCTCTGTGAAGATGATTATTCTGATTGGGCTTTCCGATTCGAGAGATATGTTATCTACACGGAACCAAAGATGTGGAGATCAATCCAGTATGGTCCTTACATTCCGTTGTACAAAAATGATAAAGGTGAAATGGTTCAGAAACCTGAACATTTGTGGGATGAAGACGATATCAAGAGATTGGAATTGGATGATAAAGCGTATGCTGCAATCACAATGGCTCTTACTACTGAAATCTCACAAAAGTTTCAAGAGTTCAGGGGTGCTAAAGTGCTTTGGGATGCTCTGGAGTCTCAGATTATGGGCAATAAAGACATGAGAGAGAGCAAAAAGGATATGTTGAATCAAGAGTTCAACATGTTCAATCATATTGTTGGTGAAGAGCTGGAAGTTCAGATGGCCAGGTTTGTTAGACTGGTCACAAAAATGAAGAGTGCGGGTATTACTCTGGAACCCATCACTGTGAACAAAAAGTTGCTAAACTCACTTCCTTACAGTTGGAATAACAACTGTACTTTGATAAAGAGAACCAAAGACTTGTATACTCTACAGTTGACTGATCTCATCTCAACAATCAAGTCTTATGCTATGGATGATAAGCAGCGAGCTGCTAATCATCTCAGTTCTCTGGGTGCTGAAGGAACTGCTCTATATGCAAAGATGGCTAGTAATCCGAATTACTATGTCAGTTATACGCAGATGTGTCAGCAACAACAATCTGGAAGTGCAGCATCTTCTTTTATTCAACCAGCAGTAAACCACCAAGTTCATGTTCCAGCTGCTCAACATTATTCCCCCATCATCCATCAACAAGTCTCTCAATCTCAAGATTCTCAGAGTGGTCAACATGCTTATGTTGCTACCACTAGTCCATCAAAACAAACTGTTCAGATTGCCGAGGAGCATCTTGCTCTTTTCACCACTTTCATGTCGAGTTATGAAGCTTTCATGGCCGGGAGACTTACTGCTCCAAATGTTCTATTTGATGATCTTCAACAAGTTAATCCTGATGATGTTGAAGAGAATGATATCAAGTATCAAATGGCCATGGTAGTTTACGGGGCGAAGAATTTTGCTAGAAGAACTGGGAGGAAAATGTTTGGCGTTAACAATTCTAGCAAAATTGGTTTCGATAAATCTAACCTGAGGTGTTACAACTGTGACAAACCAGGTCATTTCGCCAGAGAGTGTACTGAACCAAAAACTGGTCAAAATGAAGGCCCGAAGAAGATGGTGACTGTGGAGATAGAGCCAAAGAAAGACAAAGCAAGTACTTCTGGTGGTACTAAAGCATTAGTTTCTCAAACTAATGCTGAATTTGATTGGTCTGATCAAATGGAGGCTCTTGATTTACATTTGTCTACTGCTTTTGTTGCTAAGATTGTTCCAGAACCAGAAGAGGAGGAAAATTTGTTTGCTGAATTCGTGTCTGATGATTTGTTGGAGGGTATGTTTGCTACGGTGGAAGAAGAGAAGGAGAAAGTTGAAATAGAGGATGAGAAAGTGGTAGTAGATAAGGAGAATGTTGTGAAGGAAGATCAGGTTGAAATGGTTGCTGAAGAAGAAAGTGTGAATGATGAATACACTGTTGAGCTCACAGTCAAAAGTCCATGCATTGATCCAAAGACTGTTGCTAGTGCTCCAGTGGAAGAACCAGCAGATGAAATGAAAGCATTCATGGTCAAGAAGGCAGAGAAAACAAAAGGGGAAACTTCTGAACCAAAGGTATATGATAGTCTATGTAAAAATACATGTGTTGAGAAAGTTCAAAGATACAGAGTTCACAATGAGAGCCTGATAATGGAAGTTGAAAAACTTCAGTATCAAGCTAGCAAACACAAGTCAAATGAAAAGATTTTTAAAGAAAAACTTGAAGGTTTAAACAAAACAATATATAATTTGAAATTAAATCTTCATGATAAAGAATGTACTAATAATGACTTGACAAATAGAAACAATGAACTCGCTCTAGAAATTAATCGACTCAACAGTGAATTAGCCACGGTTAAATTGACTGTTGAGAAATTTGAACTTTCATCAATAATGGTTGAAGGAATAATCAGGTCACAAATGACTCAGAAGATCAAAGGAGGAAAGTGTGGTGTTGGATTTTCTAACATTGCTCCTCCAATTAATCATGATTACTCATGTTTACCATCATCTGATAACATTTGTGATTCTGATATGGTCTATGGAATTGGATTTTCTCCATCTAAAGACTTAAAACCAAATGTAAAAAAACCAGAATCCGATCGATCTCACTTCATTTGATGGTTGCACTTGATAATAAGCGAGGACGGGTGAACAATCTACTGTAAAGCAATCTAGATAACCAGGTGTTTTCAATGTTTACAACAAACTCATTGTAATTGAAATGTGTATTCAAGGTCGAACGATTACAATGATAATCGATACGAGATCGATCTCACCCGAGGGTGGAAATCACATACTGTGATCTGCTCAACATGAGCGAATAAACAAAGAAAACACAAACTATCTAGACTAATTTTGGTAAATTGAAGCACACCTAAAACTGAATTCGCATGTGAATATATATACAAGTCTGCGAGTTTTCGCATGCATGCGATTCGCATTACCATCATGCGATTCGCATCACCATTTCGCATGGCTGTGCGAATCTCCTGCCTTCGCGTGCATATGCGACTCGCCTGCCTGCCTTTCGCATGCATACATTTTCGCATGCATGCGAATCTGCTTTCTGTCGCATGCATGCATGCAGCTTCCTCGTGCAAGCTTTGTGTCGAACTTGCAGGTAATCGCACGTATTCCAAATTGTTCATCTCTTACCAGTTATAACTATAGTGTAATCCAAAATGTTTGATCCTTACAATCTCCCCCTTGGATTATGCTATAGTTTGAATTCTTCAATCTTCAACAAAACCTTTCGAATGAAGGTTCTCGCATCAGCGGATAGATGAAACAATTGTTGAATAAACCTTACTCAATGAAGGTTCTCGCACACTCGAAAATTGACTTTGATGCAGCAACTTTAGAGCTTCAAATCTTCATAAAATCATGCAACAAAGTCACTTGAGCATTTTCACAAACACTTGGTGTGCGGACTGTTGAGCTTGTTTTAACGTCCTCGAACGGAAGATCGCGGAATAATAATCCGTTGTATCAAGAGCAACACCTCGCTCTGATACCAAATGTAAAAAAACCAGAATCCGATCGATCTCACTTCGTTTGATGGTTGCACTTGATAATAAGCGAGGACGGGTGAATAATCTACTGTAAAGCAATCTAGATAACCAGGTGTTTTCAATGTTTACAACAAACTCATTGTAATTGAAATGTGTATTCAAGGTCGAACGATTACAATGATAATCGATACGAGATCGATCTCACCCGAGGGTGGAAATCAAATACTGTTATCTGCTCAACATGAGCGAATAAACAAAGAAAACACAAACTATCTAGACTAATTTTGGTAAATTGAAGCACATCTAAAACTGAATTCGCATGTGAATATATATACAAGTCTGCGAGTTTTCGCATGCATGCGATTCGCATTACCATCATGCGATTCGCATCACCATTTCGCATGGCTGTGCGACTCTCCTGCCTTCGCGTGCATATGCGACTCGCCTGCCTGCCTTTCGCATGCATACATTTTCACATGCATGCGAATCTGCTTTCTGTCGCATGCATGCATGCAGCTTCCTCGTGCAAGCTTTGTGTCGAACTTGCAGGTAATCGCACGTATTCCAAATTGTTCATCTCTTACCAGTTATAACTATAGTGTAATCCAAAATGTTTGATCCTTACAATGGGGCATGTAAGTCCGGATGGCTTGTAAGTCCTAAACATCTTGAGAGGGCAGACGTAAGTCCGGATGGCTGTCAGTAAGTCCTTAAACTTGTTAATATTCCGGGTTAAGAAATATTTCTCAGGCTAGTTATGCTCAAATAGTTATACTTAGGAATACAATAAATGGTATCACTGATCATCAATGCATGGTTTAAGTCAAATTGGGGTGACTTGAAAATCTCGATAGTGTCTTGAAGGATAATAATTTCTTTACAGAAGTTCTGATTGTGGGATCCACTGACTTATATTAAATAAACACAAAACATGATATATATATCACTCATTATGTTTCTGAGTAAAACCTGAAGTATAAGTTTAAAAGGACAAATTATATTGACAATCAACTTAACCAGTTTATTTTAAATAAAGCTGGACAGAGTCTTGACTTGATAAAGAACTATATGATCTCATTTTGAAAATTCTTTCAAGAAAAGGAAGATTCCAGTCCATGCTCCTGTTCCTCCTATTTCTTTAAAGCAATTACTCTCTTGGAAATGTGAGAAGGATTCCGGTCACGCTGTGATCAGATGTACAGACAGGTCATTCCGAATCATTGATCCAGCAGACTTGATGAAGTTTGGCAAAGACGACTTATTCAAGCTGTTACACTGCCCTATCTCAGCTGATGAGTCTGTTTATTTTCTATCTTGCCAGTACGTATGGATGATTGACCGGATCCTAAGAAATAAATGGTATGCCTATGCTGGATCTTACAAGAAGGCGAATATTGACTTTGATTGACTATGTTTCACCGAGCCTAGGGGGAGATTGTAGAAGACAAATCAAGGCTCGGCAAAACATCATATGCGAAACCAGATCCACGCGACAGGAATAAGTCACGCGAGAAGCAGCCCATGCAAGACAAGCCTCCACGCGAGAACAGCTGCCACGCGAAAGACTAGGCCGCGCGAAAGGCATCTTGCGCGAGAACTATGTGTCAGTATCATACTTATCTGTGCGAAATCGCACAAGACCTGTAATAGGTTGTTTGTTTTAATCAAAGAAGCACTTCTTGTTCAATCCAATCTTCTTTTCTACTCCAATCTTGTTTATATTCCGCGTTCACAAGATTGAGATCGTGTGTACTGTTCTTGGGAGATTTTCAGAGGTTTTACAATTTGTAGAAGACAAATCAAGGCTCGGCAAAACATCATATGCGAAACCAGATCCACGCGACAGGAATAAGTCACGCGAGAAGCAGCCCATGCGAGACAAGCCTCCACGCGAGAACAGCTGCCACGTGAAAGACTAGGCCGCGCAAAGGCATCTCGCGCGAGAACTATGTGTTTAGTATAAATAGCTAGTTTTCGTTTTGTAATTAAGCTTTTCATTCAGGATCATACTTATCTGTGCGAAATCGCACAAGACCTGTAATAGGTTGTTTGTTTTAATCAAAGAAGCACTTCTTGTTCAATCCAATCTTCTTTTCTACTCCAATCTTGTTTATATTCCGCGTTCACAAGATTGAGATCGTGTGTTACTGTTCTTGGGAGATTTTCAGAGGTTTTACAGTTTAATTCTCGATAATCAATGCACACACGCATTGAACCATCTTTCTTTTTGACGAACAATACTGGCGCTCCCCAAGGTGAGGAAATCGGCCTAATAAACCTTTTTTCTAAGAGTTTGTCAATTTGCTTCATAAGTTCTTTCATCTCTGAAGGGGCTAGACGATAAGGAGCCTTCGCAATTGGTTTAGCACCAGGTACTAAATCAATACGAATTTCTATCTGACGATCAGGTGGAAGTCCTGGTAAATCTTCCAGAAACACGTCTGGAAATTCGCACACTACAGGTATTTCATTCATCTGCATTTCCTTTTTAGCATCTACCATGCTTAAGAGAAAGGCTATGCATCCTTTCTGAATACATTTCACTGCCTTCATTGCTGAGATGATACTGGTCTTGGGGTTTCCATCACTACCATGAATTAGTAGCTTTTCACCATCTGGCTTACATACAGTCATCGTCTTATGTTCACAGTCGAGCCGAGCACAATTCTTATTCAACCAGTCCATCCCAAGAATAACATCATATTCACTTAAAATGGTTGGCATTAAGTTTACAGGGAATTCGGTGTTAACTAAGGTGATAACACAATCCTTAAAGATTTGACTTATCTTATCTCGCTCACCAGTCGTAGTTTCTACAATATATGCACATTCTAGAGTTTGTGGTACTAAGTTCAAATAAGTTACTAAGGCAGTTGAAATGAAACTTCTATTTGCACCAGTGTCAAATAAAACTCTAGCATATATGTTGTTAACGAGAAACGTACCAGCTATGGTTTCATCTCCAGCTTCTTTTAACACATACACTCGACCCTTGGACTTGTTCTGATTCTCCGTAAGTTGTGCTTGTGGAGGGTTCTTGCAATCACTTCGGAAATGTCCATACTCCCAACAGTTAAAACATCTAATTTTCGGGCAGTTCTTTCGTGAATGATCACCTGTTGGACATTTAAGACATTTGGAATCTTGATACTTTCTCCAAGACTCATTTTTATCGTTCCTCCACGGTTTGTTGACACGGTTCCGTTCATTTCGTGTGATCTTTCTGTCTTTTCTTGGCATCTGGTTTTCATCCTCATTTCTCTTTCTTTTGTTGTTATCAGTCACTATGCCTTCTTCATCCTATGCAATGGCACTTAATGCAATTACAGACTCATAGGTTTTGGGGGCAGACATCTTAACTAACTGTCGAATATGAGGGGGTAACCCCTGCACGTATCTTTTTACGCACTTTGCTTCAAGTGTTACATGCTCAGGAAGTAGTCGAGCCATCTCATCAAACTTGGTCGTGTACTGTCGATGTGTCATGGCTCCGGCTTGTAGTTGTAAGAATTCTCTTTCAATTTTGTCCCTTTTAACTTCAGGACAAAATTTTTCCATCACCAGCTCCTTCAGTTCATTCCAGGTTAAAGTAGTAACAACTACAGTTCCTTTAGCTTGTTTAACATTATCCCACCAAAACAATGCCTCAGACCTGAATGAGTGAGTGGCATACATGACAGCTTGCGTGGCTGTGCATCCACTAATTTAAATAACAGCTTCCATCTCATGGATCCACTAAAAAGTAGCCATGGCATCTCTTTTGCCATCAAATATTGGAGGTTCACATCCCTTGAAAGCTTTGTAGGAACAACCCTGCTTAGGTTTAGTTTCCAAAGCAGCATCACCATTACCATTGGTGTTATTTATACAATCATCCTGCCCATTACCACCATTGCTCACGTACCCTCTAGAGGCGTTCATAACCTCGGCTATAATAGTTGGCAAAGCATCTCTAATTATGCCAGCTACAGCTACTTGGAATTATGGTCCAGCAAATTGCTGTGTTTCATGTTCAGCATGATGAAGATTTTCATGATCATCGTTCGTAGATGACATGATTTGCCTTCTACTACCAGGAGTCCTACCACGACCCCTACCATGAGTATTTCCTCCTCTTGGCATAGTCAAAGCCTACATTAGGGAACATGAATTTAGTATTTACATGATGGATTATGATCCAGAACATAATAGTATTAATAGACAAGAAATAATAGTGGCCAGGTGTCATTGCTTATCTATTGCAATTATAATGTTCTAGCCATTATCCTCCATGGTTCACCAAAACCCATTACCCAATACCTATGCAATTAATCAAATTATCTTAAAGCATCTTTCCTAGTTTAAGTCTAGATACTATCTTTGTACCTAGTTCACTTAAACTACGGCTCTGATACCAACTTGTAACACCCGCCTCCCAGGGCTTAATGTGGGGAGTGTTACATATTGGATATACAGAACACATAGGAATTATAGAGTATACAACAGAAGTCTAACTTTAATTATACATCAAAAGCGTATAATACATCTATTATAATAGATAATACCATTACATCAGTTTAACTATACTAGAGATCCAAATCTTCAACAATATTCTAGAACTTTATTTTTTTCATAAACTAGCTCGTAATCTTCAATTCCTGCAATCACTTGGCACCTAGGATGTGTGTCCATAAAATATAAAATATTTGGGACTCAATATAAAGCTTGTGAGTTTATAAACATTGTATTCTTCAAAATTCAAAACACGTTATTATTGACTATTGCATCAAGCAGATACAACCATGGCAAACATATAGGAACAGAGTAAGCACAGTATAAACGATACTAGGGTTAATGTTATGTTTTAGTTAGTGTTTTAGTGTTTGAGGTTTTTTTAGTTTTAGTTTCGATAAAGAAAAGTTTCTAGATGTAATTTTGTTTGGTAGTGTTTGATTAAGTTTTGATCTTAATTCATTACATGTAAATGAAAGACATTTATCAATCAAGTGACTAATCACATAATCTTATAATTTGGTAACTAGACACGTATGATTCAATAATCACAAAATTCATATGTAAAGAATACCTGGACATGTAAACCTTTATGCATGCATGCATGTTCATATATCATAGGTGCATGTTCAATTAAGCATGCAAAAACTCATATAATCAAAGAAATTTACCTTAACCATCTCCTATAAGATATAATCATGTATTATCAATTTATGAAAATGTTAAATTTACCTAACCTTGGTTTTAGAGTTGTCACAATAGGGTTCTATGTGTCAACGAATAGGGATAAGGGGAGGTGGGTCGCCGGTGATGGTGGAAAGTGTTAGGTCACTGGCGGTGGTGTAGGGTGGTAGTGGTGGTAGTTTCCTGGTTATGGTTTCGATTAAGCTACCACCATGCCTAGATTATAAATTAAGGTAGGTGAGAAGGATTGGGGTGTTGGTGGTCGCCGACCCCGTGTGGGGTTGTAGTGGTGGTGTCACCGGATGGTGTTTGGCGGTGGTGGTCGGATGGACCTTGAGAGAGAGAAAGAGAGCGAAAGAGAGATTAGAGAGAGAGAGAGGGAGGAGACATCAAGGGGTGATGGTGGTGGTGATGGTAGTGAGTGCGGGTGGTGTTGTGGTGGCAATGGTGATGGCACGCCAGTAGTGTCGTGGTGTCTGGTGGATGATGGTGGTGTATGGATGGATGAGGGAGAAAGAGATGATGATGATGATGGAATAGAGAGAGAGAAGATATATATCTGGTTGAAACTTTAGTTTCTTTATTTTTTTCAAATAACAAGAAAGTTTGAATAAATTACATTATTAACCCTTATTACTAAAATGACTAAAATGCCATTGTTTTTAACGGACTTCTTTAACGGTGTTAGTGGGTTGAAATTTATTGAGTCAAATTGAATACCACAAGAAGTAAAATCGTAATTCTGAACGTTTAGAGAAAACAGTTTTTTTAACCAAACTAGAGGGAGCAAAAGTAAAATTTACTCTAAATCTAAAGTATTACAATTAAATCAATTAACTAACATGTTTTAATTAGATGTAGGTTTTAGTACATTTTTAGCATTTTTTTGTTTCAGTTAAGAATTTTTTATGCTAAAGTAAAATAGTGACGTGGATTTTATTTTATTTTATAATTTTTTTACTAAAACTAACATTTTTTAATATTTCTAATATAACTAGTATTCAGCCCCCGCTTTGCGGCGGGGGCGTAAAACCATGCCAAATAGCAACAACGTCATGTCATCGTCAGCGACCACAACACCGGAAAAGATTGTATTAGAAAAGAAATAAAAAGAAGAAAATAAAATCGAATAAAATTTAGACGTAAAAACGTAAAACATTGAAAATAATAACCAATACGATTTAGGATCCGCACGTTACGATATGATCGTTAAATGAGAAAATAGACTTAACAATGTTGAGACACACACGCTTGTTATAGAATGTTAACTTTTAAAATTAAACTGAAATGTAAACAAAAAATTGGTAATGCATAGAGACCAAAGTAAAAGTTGTAGGGGTTAAGTTGTAAAATATGTATAAATTGGGTTTAAAATAAAAAAATTAAAGAAAAAACAAAAAACATGTACAACTTTTAATGCTTAAATTACAACAATCAATGAAATCTTGAGTTCATAATTAATATATATTAAAGTAAAGTTTAAGAAAAGAACAAAGGTGGGTAGAACCCACTAACACATAATACAACCTATTAAACATACTAAAATTGATAATTAGTATTATATAAATTATTAAAAATACCACCTCCATATATTTTTCTCTATTAATGAAAACTCGATTTAATAGTTTAGTGACACCAATTTATATAAAATATGTATACTTTTGAAACTTATTATTTTATAATATTTTCCTTTTTATTAGATTTCAGATTATCACATGACCAAAATTTTTCTCATTTATTTATTAAAATATAAAAATTAGTATATTTGCCATGATATTTCTAGGACGAGCCTATATTTAAAAATAAAGGAATTAATCAAGTCTCTTCGTCTTAAAAGGAGAAACAGTACTTTCCAGTCCTCGTAATAACTTTTAGATACAAATAATGTTGTTTAATTTAACTTATAATATAATAAATATACTCATCTTTTCTAACACGTATATAAAAGAACTTTTCCCTTGCCACACTTTTATTTTTATATAGATCAACCATAATCTCTTCTTTCACGTTTCTCTTTTCATAAATTCAAAATAAATAAACATATATGTTGCTGGACGCGGAGGTCGGTCGTGGTGGTTGTGTTATTGGAGGCGGTGGTGGCTGTGTTGGTAGAGCCCATGATAGTTGTCTTGGTGGAGGTGGAGATGGAGATGGACGTTGGTGGCTCTGTTAGTTCAATCATGCAGAAAGGTTAGTCATTAATTTCATCTGTATCCTTCTGTCTACCATCTTTATGGATCTTCTGTATACCTAATGTTTTTATATTTCATATATTTTTTGCAGTTATTGGATGAAAGACAGAGCATTAACGTGTGGAGGTATCTTCAAGCCATTGATAGGAGACCCGATATTACTGAGGGTTTAAAAAAGCTAAAATGCAAAACACTCATATTCGTTGGGGACAGCTTGCCGTTTCATTCAGAAGCCCTTCACATGACTGGAAAATTGGACAGACGATACAGTGCCTTAGTCGAGGTAACTTTATTTAAACGTTTGTTGTTTTGATGATCAAATGGACTATTGTTTTGCCTTCGTTAGTCAAACGTGCTGATTGTCTAGCTGATATATTGATGTTAATTTGTCAGTTTTAATGATAAAGATTGAGAATCATATTAGATCATACAAGTAGCACTCTAAAATAGGAAAATGGTGGTAAAAATGTAAAAGGATTTTGTTCTAAGTTTGAAATTTGGAAGTGCTAGGTTTGACTTAGGCAGTCTGACTGTAACTTGAAAATATGACACGAATTGGTGTGTCCTTACCATCAAAGATTGAAAACTCTAAATCATACAGGAAGTACTTCAAAGGAAAAATAATGAAGATGCTAAGATTTTTTTTTCTTAACTAAATATAGTATACTTTAATCACTAAAAAGTGCTTTTACTGTTACAGTCAAACCTACTGTTCTTTTCGTTCAAAATATAAGTGAATATATGTATACAAAGATGGGTATGAATTATTATAAAGGAACAAATGGGTGTGAAAGGGTTCGAAATTTAATCAAAATTTGGTTCTTTATACCACTGATTTTGTCTTCGGTTGTCAAATATCGGACTGATATGAACCTATTGATGTTTTATATCACTTGAATAAACGAGTGTGTGCTAACAAGGCTAAAAATTTCAATCAAAATTCAGTCTTTAAGCCACTGATTTTGACTTTCAATCATACAGGTGCAGGTTTGTGGATCAATGGTAACAGAAGAGCAACCGCATGCAATGTTGATACCCATGGAATATTTTCTAATGGGATATGGACTTTATAGGCCGAGCCAGGTCACTGGCAGCCCGAGGAGCCCATGAGGAGGTGTACGCTGCTGCTAAATGAGGTATTTGGTTGATTGTTTGAAATTGTTGGGGTCTTACTTTCGTGTGCTTCTGGTTTGTTGATGATCGTGGTTATGATACGTTAATGACAATTTCCATTCGTTGGCTCCAAATGTCAATGGCTCCATTATGATTGTCGAATCCATTTGCTACAACCATTGCTATGATGACTGTGGCTGAATGGTTGATTGGCTTGGCATTCTCGGTGATGGCAATTGTGGTTTTCTGCACTTGCAACCCGTGATGCAGCCATGGTAACCGAAAACCCACATCTGAGCAAAATATTTTTTTTACGGAAACCAAACGTTAAATTGAGATCGGCCTCACTGCTCACCATCAGACATCACTGCTCCACCTACTGCCACCTCCGCTCCTGCTGCCCGCCCCCCTTACGAACCCTAAGGGTGTGGTGGTGGACGTGTTGGTGTTGGTGTTGGTATGGCGGTGGCGGTGTGGCGGTGGCGGTGTGGCTTGCAGCCGTCCGATCGAGGGACCTTGACGGGGGAAAGTGGAATCGGTTAATTGAAGGTTAATCAATCACTATTTGAACTACAATCACACTCTTTATTCTTTCTTTTGTAAACCACTTTGCTTGATTCATCAAATTTGATTTCAATTTTATCTGCTGTTAGACAGAATGGAGGTCATACCACCAGTTGCTGAAGAAGGAAAGACGCACAACGATATCTTGGGTTTCAACCGATGGAGTTACGATGACGTTCAGGTTAGTTTTTGCAGATCTATGTAACGATCGTCAATGTTTTTGTTTGTATTGTATTTTCTATGTAAATGATTGTGTATGATTTTGTACGTTGTTGGTTGTCTGTTGTTGAATTG